>PYXC01001172.1:312500-812500 GCA_015244755.2 Tenualosa ilisha
GTAGACTTCTAAGTAGACATAATATACCTAGATTCTGATAGAGTTTCAAATGAATGCATAACATACTATTTATGAACTTGGAGTGTATAGTCATTTTTTTATCAAAGTGTTGTATAAAGTATGCTTTTAATATATTCTTGACTCGGTACTTAGTGGTATCAAAGTGTGGAATGCCAGCCATGGCACAGGGGTATTGATTATTGATCAGCTTCAGAGTGCTTTTGGAATGTCTGATGTAGTATCTGATGCATAGCTTAGGCGTATCACTTCATTTCTTTAAATTTATTTGAGCTGGAAGTCTCAGTGCTCCAGGAGGTGTTTCTGGATCGTTTATTTTTTTCTAGAGAACACTTTTTAAATGCTATGGGTATGTTTGATATTTTAGGTGCAAACTTGATGAACATCTACTGAATAAAACAGACTTTGTCATATTTAGGGTATTTTCCCTCACAGTACTCTGACTGTCCATCAACACTATATCTGTTTGTTATATTTTAAGATATGTTACATAACACATGCATGTGACATACACCACATGTGTGTGATGTGAGAGCTGGACCTCTAAAAGATCCAAGGCATTCCGAGGCCTTCACACTGCAGAGTAGGGATCATTGTGCTCATTATTTGGGTATCCTCCAGGCTTGTGCTCGTCTCGTCTCGCAAGGATGTGAAGAGCACCCTGCTTTTTTTGCCAGGCTCACTGGAGCTGTCTCTCTCCACAGAGGCGTGTGTTTGTGTCCTTCGGCTCTGTTTCACGACCAGGCACACAGCTCTTTTATCACAGTCCTCCAGGCTTTACAATCTGGCGAATTGATATCACATCTGTTGTTGATCATTAACACTGAAAATGGATGGCAATGGTGATCCAGATGAGAAATTTATCAGTGTGTGTGTGTGGTGTGTGTGTGTGTATGCGTGCGTGCATGCATGTGTATTTGTGTGAATGCTGTTACCATTACATTTATGTAGCTGTAACCGGGATTGGTGGAAACTATTGCATTAATACTGTGTAATGTTGGTATACTAATAAGCTATATTAAGATGTAAAATACTGAGTGTGTTTGTGTGTGTGTGGCTTAGTGTCTAGTAAAATGTGTGTGAGTGTAGTGACAGAAGTCTTTGATTATAATCACCACGGAAAAATACATTCTGTTTATGAAGAAAGTGCAGTGGTTATTTCTCCTCTTCTGCTCTTTTTATTTATTTCCCGGGTGTTCACATTCCACATTCTTAATCCAACATACACTGGCACACACTCGCGCGCACACACACACACACGGCTACGACAATATTACAACTGCAGTTGGAATAAAACATACAAGTTGTGTGTGTGTGTGTGTGTGTAGCTGCGGTGTGTTTGTGTGTGTGTGTGTGTGTGTATGTATGTAGCTGTGGTGTGTGTGTGTGTAGCTGCGATGTGTGTGTGTGTTTGTGTGTGTATGTATGTAGCTGCGGTGTGTGATTGTAGCTACTGTGTGTGTGTGTAGCTGCTGTAGATGAATCAGAGTCTGAAAAGAGCCTGATAGTAAGGTAGCCTCAGGAGCGTCGGGAGAGCCTTGGACAGCACCATGAGTTCTCTTCTCTGCCTCCGTCAATATATTAATTAGTTATTGCACAGCAGTCATCATGATAATCATTCAAAAACATAACTCATGTTTGCCAGCACAGGTAACAGAATTACGATTACTCTTTTACTACAGCTACAACTTGCGTCAGTGGTTCAGTGGCCATAGAAAATGGCCTTGTGTCTTTAGATGTGATGGATCACTGAAAGGACATACAGGAGGCCCCACATGACTCCACATCTGATTGGTCCTTGACTCCATGCCTGACACCATATATGGCAGTGGGGGTGGCTGCTTCAGCACCAGCAGCAGATCCTTCCTGTCCTCCAGCAGTGAGAGGCTTTCTGGCTAGGAGGCTTCAGAGAGGATGACCTTCCACGAGCCAGCGCCATGAGATGGCTGACATTTCTGTATCACTGGGTCAGTGTGTCAGAGTACCACAGACAAGTGCAACACAGGGCTCACTGCAGCTTAGCTTGTACATCAGTGCAACCTGTGTGTGTGTATGTGTGTGTGTGTGTGTGTGTATGTGTTTACGTGTATGCACACACACTATTTTTCAGGTGTTGGTGCAGCAAGATGATTTTGTTGTGTGTGCATACACATACAGTATCAACAAATAAAAACACATCCATTCACAGTCACTTAAGCACAGCACACACAGATCCATTCACACAGCTCTCACAGACATATCTAATATTAAATATCACACGTCTCTGTAGTTCACCTCTTAATCTCCTGGTTAAACCATTGTGGCTTGATGTCGTCCTGGTTCCAAACCCCAGTGGTTTCTCCTGAGGCAACAATCTCAAATTATAATGATGTTAATTTCTTTTTTTCCCTCTTTCTAATCGCCCCGAGACCCAAGCTGTATTTAAATGTAATCAACAGAGGGCCTCTGCAATTAAGTTATGTTTTAATTAGGAGCTCAGGAAAAAAGGGAAAGAAAAGGAAGCAGAATAATGAAGAAAGGAATACACAGATCCATTGGTGAAAGAGCAAAGTGCAGGTGACCCACTTCCACTCCTGATTCATTTGATCTTCTTTCTCTCTTTCTCTTTCTCCCTCTCTCTCTCTGCTAGATTTTTTTTTCCTTTTCATCTCGTGTCTCCTGTCTCCTGTGTTGGGAACAGTGTTTGTTTGCATATGGACATGTAATCATTTGAACACCAAGCAGCTATATCCTACTCATATCATGACAAAAGGTCCACTTTAGGACCACTGCAACTGTTCTTCGAGGTCCAGGGAACAGTATAAATGAGACTGCCTCATACATTATGGCCAGAGAGGGTAAAAACGGAAGGAGAGGCACAGATGTTTGTTAACTTCTGTGTTCTATTTTCGCACAGAGGTGGGGAAAACCCCCATTATGCAGACCAGACCAGAGTCGAGCCTCATACGCTGATACAGAAGATCATTGAAAAGTTTATATTGTGACATTATGTGACACTCCTACTTATGCAGACCGGAACTGTTCATGTTTGCTGTCATTGTAACGTATTATGTTGCTCTATCTTGGTCAGTAGTAAATGATCTTTGTTACGGCTACGCACACTACTATAGCTCTCTGCTTACGGCTGGGATAGAAGTGACAAAGAGAGTGTCCACACTTCATTTTGAACTACAAGTTTAAGAAAAAGATTATGGTGAACAGAGAGTGCTGGTGAGGACTAAGAAAGGCCAAGTGTGATAATGGGTTGTAGGTACTGCGTGAGTAATTGGTTTATTATTATGCCACTGAGTGGCCTGCTGATGTGCCTAATGTACCTGTCTGTTCACATCTGGTGAGTCACTCAACTCAAAGGATAGTAGTTGGAGGACACATGGTGATATTATATATATGGCTTGTCCAAGCTTGTGAGTAAGCTTGTGAGGGTGTGTGTGTCTGCTTATGCATGCCTGTCCACATGAATGCTGTATGCTGCTGTTATGAAGTGTGTGTGTGAGTGAATATGTGTGTACGTGTGTGTGTGCGCATGTGCATTTGTGCATGTATCAGAAGAGGGAGAGAGAGTCTGCTGGACTGAGTTAAATGCAGGTTAAGAAGGTTCATTTCTGAGTCAGATACTGAAAGCCATCAGCACCCAGATCGCTGAGAGGATAATGGACCAGGATGGGGATGCATAATTTAATTATGTCATTACGTCTGTCCTACGGAATACATCTGAACTAGCTCAGTAATGTATGTCTCAGTTCAAGTTCATCACTAATTAAGTCAGCAATCCCTAGCTAATGGTTGGAAAGAGCCTACAAATAAATGCACTGTTGACAACAGTAACATTAAAAACCCCCACCAACATGTCAAGACACCAAAATGTCATTTTATACACAAAAAATAGCACATTTCATAATATAAGTGTACATTTCCAAAGCATTAACTCAATTTAATACATTTCATAATGTAGTGTCCCATAATTGAATCTGCTAGGCTCTATGCTTTGGTTTGCAATTGTAAGCTAGTCCAAGGGAGCATACAACTACAGCAATGCTGAGATCCCAACTGTGCTGAACGCCAACCTATAAATGGAACTAAGAAGTTTGCCGGTACACATACACTGACTCATAAATGAGTCATATATCTGTCTGCCGCTAGTCTCTTAATATTAGCTGTAATATTGTCAGCTGTGGAGGTTGATGCCAGGATGGCGAGGGAGGGCAGGTTTTTTTGTGGGGGAAAATTGTTGTTTCATGAAATTGACTTCTTGACCTGACCTACCCTTGTGTTTTGGTAACTCTCTCTCTCTCTCTTTTCCAAGCAGCAGATGGGGTCCCTGTGCAAAAGGATGGAGAGCAGGTAAGTCTGTCGCTCTTTAAAAATCACTGACACTGAACACTGGAGATTTTCTCAACAGCAACCGTTTCTTATCATGACACCACATAGCCTTTGGTGTTGAAGGGCATCAGTCAAGGGGGAACAGAAAACCTTGACTCAAGATGCCTCTTTGGAAGAGTGTAATTTCAGAGGAAGCGATGATATCCGCTGGTACCATGACCAAGCTGCATTAGACGCATTAGCAGATTACTGTCACTGCTCCTGCTAGCTTGTAGAGCACACATTCAGAAGAGCAAAAATGTCTTCTGCCTCCACTCACACACATGTTTGTGCTTTAGCTGGAAGCTTGACTGCCTCCACCAAATCAAGCTGTGTTAATGCATCCTTCCTGTAGAGCTGTGTCGTAGTGTAGATGACAGTTGACTCTGGTGGATCCAAGCCAAAGCCAACTGCTAGTCATGCTAGCATTAGCATTTCTTAGTAGCATTAACATTCCATTGTCTGCTACATTACACATACCATTACCTGTCCTCTTTCTCTCTCACTCTTTCTCTGCTGTCCTGACAGTACTATGCCTAAACTTTGAATATGAAATACAAACCCCTGTTGTACTTGAGGAACAAAGAGCCCCACCAAAAAAAGAAACAGATCTCCAACTGCCTGTGAGGCCTTGCTCACATCAATTGTTTAAGATGAAGAAAGAGTTGGAGCAGCTAGTGAAATGTGGAGCTTGGCTGCGTGTGGAGAGCGAGCGTTCAGGTGGATTTTATTCTCTTTGATGGAGAAGAGGCTTCATCAGAAAGACACGAGTGGCTCACGTAGTCCTTATTAGCAGTGGCAAGGCTCGCTAAGCTCCCTACAAGGAGATGATATGGCCTGAAATTAAAGATGTCTTACGGCAAGCCTTAATGACATTAACATTCAATTCTGGCTCAAAGTATTTCAACAACTTGTGTCGATTTTTCTAGGAAGCCTTTCAAATAAACAGACTGACAAAGGCTAGCCAATAAACCTCACTCAATATTTTAATTTAATCCAACAGACAGAAGAAAAACAGCTTTTTGGCTTAAACTGATTCTTGAAATAGTTTGTGAAAAGAACAACACATACAAACTCAAAAGAAGATCAACAAAATGAGCAGGCAGCTGAACACTTCCGCTCCAAACATGAGCTTTGCTGATCTCTGGGAGAATGGCTGTTGGCAGTGTGCCCATTCTATGGATTTGGGAGCACAAGCAGCCGTGTGTGTGTGAGAGCTTGTGTGCGTTCGCGCGCGCTATGTGTGTGTGTGTGTGTGTGTGTGTGTGTGTGTATCTTGCTCTTCATGCACACACCAGCCGATCTGTCTTGCTGTTTTCCTTGTGGGCAGTCCTTGTATATGGCGCATTGTGCCCTGTGAAAAGGAAGGATGATGAGACGCTGGGCCCAGGGGTGACAGTGTGTGGGGTGGGGGGCTTATCAGCTCGCGCACCTTCACCTGTCTCCTCATGCGCCTGCAGTCTCTCCGAGCACTGCGCTGATAGCCCCCCCCGTCACACAACTGCACCATGAAAGAGCAGGGGCCTAGATTTGACCAGAGAAAGTGAGAGATTAATCAAAGAAAAGAGGAAGAGCAGTGAGAACAACTGCGGTGAACTGATCACCACATCAGACCCCCCTCCCATGCCCTCTCTCTCCTCTTTTTTCTTCTTGTATGCCCTTCCCCTTCCCCTGCGACCCTCAACTCAACCCTGGCCTTTCCCTGGTTTTCTTCCTTTCTCTCCTTGGCTGCTCTGGATGGAATCAAGTATTGCCCACTCCTTTCCTCTTGCTCTCCTCTCCCTCAGTCTCTCCTTCAAGTTCACATGTTTTTTTTTTATGAACTGTCTTCTTCTGTCACAAGCCTTCTCTTCTCCCTTCTCCTGCCCCTCTCCTTTCCTGTGGTCGTCTGTCTCTTCCTTCCTTTCTTCTGCTTTTTCTCTCTTCTTCTTTTCTTCCCCATCCCTCTCTCCTTCCCCCCTTTTTTCTCTCAGCATGGCCGAACAGACTTTTCATGGGATGGAATCAATGTAAGTGTTTGTGAATTTCATTCCCTCATTACGACCTCTCTTTTTTCCGTTTATGGTTTATTGTTTTTGTTTTTCTTTTTTTCATTTTCCTAACCCACCTTAGATAATCTACTCCGTCCCCACTCTCCCCATCCTCCTGTCCTTTCCCCTCTCTCTCTCTTTCCCAGTCTCTCAAAGGTTATAGGTGAATTACTGTAGTCCTCAGCAGTCAGTGTGTAGCACAGAACTGTTTTATCACAAACATGTTGCTGATGAACTACACTTCCCACAATGCAAGAGGAGAGACACTGAAAGGCAGGCAGGCATCTGGAAGATGTAGATTTCACAAGTGACACTGTCTTTATGTGTGTGGATGCCGTTCTAACCTCACTTTTACCCTCACCTTTCCCCTCACTCCATCCTCTTAACATCCCTTAATTACCCTTACACTGTTCCCAAATTCCCCCCTTTTCTATGTACTTCCTGTTTCTTCACTCTCCTCTTCCTGTACTGTCCTGTTCCCCTCCTCTCTCCCCATTATTTCTCCTCTGTGGAATATTTGCTTCCTCCTATTCAGCTCTCTATGGAAGACACCACCTCCATTTTGCCACGGCTGAAGAAGAGGAACTCCAATCCCTATGGGATCGGTGCTTTGGCTAAGTCGTCTCTATCAGGTGTGTCAGGTGTGTGTCTGTGCTGTAACTGGTAAACTGACCCCATGTTGGCTCCAGACTGGGCACATGCCCAGGACGGACCTGGAGCCAACATGGCCCCTTTGTGGGTACCCTTTATCACTTCCTCTGTCCATTGACAATACTCGCCAATGGCCTCCCCGAAGGCCATTGGTGTTATTTTAAAACTCCTTCCCTGAAAAAGAAATACACTACCCACAATGCATCATCATGTGGCTTGTTGTCTCTCAGTGGTGGTGGATTGGAAATGAGTAAGTTGTCCTGTTGTGTATGTACACGGTGAACATTGAAGTGTAGTGTTGAACCTCAGTCAGTGTCTTTGTGGTGTGTGAACATGTGTTTGTCTTCAAGTGTATCGTGCTACGTCAAGTTTTACAGTGTAGTGCAGTGTCCAGTGTGATATCTTCTAGATTCTTCTCTCTTATTCCTTTTTCTATCCAAGCCTTATACTTCTACTTGAACCTAATCACCTTACCTTTTGTGGCTAATCACTGTTGATCATCCTTGCCATTAGCCATCGCTTTTTCAGAGAAAGTAGGAGTTTTGTTCAGGGCTTGTAGGGCTATATTATTACGTTTCAGCAAAATTCTATATTTTTAACGGTTTCCATGAAATCAGACCTTAAAAGAGCACTAGATTTAATAGATTTCACTGAGAAATGTGTCGAAATTGAGACTATATTGAGAGGACACTTAATTTTGTTGCCATGTCTTAAACATGCTAGCCAAATTTTAGTCGTCCAGATTCTGTTAGCCAGCTGCTGTTAGAGCCCAGTGCAGCCTGGACCCTGAAAGTGCTGGGGTTAAGTGAGGCAAATGTGAGCTGTCCTGACAGCAAGTGACTTGAGGCCTGTTTGCCTGCCACAGTCAGATGGAGGTTACATGAATGAGAGAGGGGCTTTTAATGAGAACTACGGGGGGGGGGGGGGGGGGGGGGGGTGAGCAGCGCCTGAATGTGCAGACGAGTGTGAGAGCAGAGAGTCAAGTTGCCAACAAGTCAACCTTCCATTAATCTCATGACATCTCCCATCTAGCCCTGGTTAACCTCCCGTTCGCTGTCATCTTCCTCCCTCCCCCCATCCCCTATCTCTCCCCCTCCTCTGTTGCTCTGTCCCTTGCAACGCTGCTCATCTCCAAGGAGTGAGTCATTATCTCCCGAAAGCTCAGAGGCTGTTGCATTCTGAACACATACACACATACATGCACATTACACACACACACACACACACACAGACACACACACATACACAGGCCTACATGCTATGAATAAACAGTACACAAACACATATTAGATATGCAAATAAAATACGGTACATGCATATACACGTCACACAACACACACACACACACGCAGATACAACACAGAACAAAAGGTTGCAAACATCCAATTAAACAATAGATAATTACATGTCATCCATGTTTCCGTATTGGCCAGTCACCTAAATCTGTTCATTCCTTCATCTGATTCCCTCTCTCCCTCTCCCACTATCCAGGGGAATGCACTCTTACCTTTTTTTTCTGTTCCACCATCATGTCTGTCCATTCAACACACTACTTCTTATTTCTATCTATCTATCTATCTATCTATCTATCTATCTATCTATCTATCTATCTGTTTGTCTGCCTGTTTGTCTATCTATCTATTCACCTATCTATCTATTCATCTATTCATCTGTCCATCGTCTCCCTCTTCTCAGGTGTGACGCGCTCCATGAAGGACAAGGTGACGAAGCCAACGGCGATGGCACAGGGACGAGTGGCACACATGATCGAGTGGCAGAACTGGGGCATGCAGACGGTGGGTGCGGGTGGCACCTCAGCTGGACGCACCTCCTCCCTGCATATGCAGCAGGAACGCAAGATGGAGAACGATGCCTACAGCGACCTGAGCGACGGCGAGAAGGAGGCCCGCATGGCCGCAGGTCAGTGCTCCGCTCTGCCACCTCCGCCACCTAGCTCTTCTGCAGGGGATGCCCATGGTTCTTGCGTGCCACAGGGTTCCTCGAGACAAACAATTTAAGCGTTCTGCTGAAGGAACCACACATAGTTCTTACTTACTGTACCTCCGTCTAACCCTGGCCGTGCAAGTGAAGCATTCAATTTGCAGTGTGTGTCAAAACAGTTTTAGAGAACTGCAACCGTCTCTAAGCCAGAATCACTTCATAATCAGCACATCTATTAAACACTGCTTCTCAAAGACAGGGTTGTGTCATTAAGAAATGTCATTCAGGAATCCTATTTGCTTCTTTTCAAAACTGCCATGTATCAGCATGTGTAGAAACCTCAAAAGATGTGAACTTGCATAAAATTCTTGCAAAGCAAGCACAGGCGCTCAGTCTTAGAGGATAGGTGTGGTGGGGTGCGGGGTTTACAGGCCATTGAAGGCTGATGTCTGGAGTTGCTGATTGGCTGGCTTTGAGCAGGGGCCACTTGGATCTGGAAGACGCTCAAGAGCAGCCTGAGTTTACCAACGGAATTGATTGAATCACTTTTGATGTGGACCATTGAGGCAATTGGCAGGGAAAATACTAATCTGATCTCTTTAGCCCTTTAAAATCGCCCGTTACCCCGCCACTAATGGGATTTCCCTGTCGCAGTTGTGGTGAAAAGGGAAACAAACACACACACATTCATACACATTCGTACATACACATAGACACACACACATATAAAACCCCTTGTGCCCCCCCCCCCCCCACACACACACACACACACAAACCCCTTTAAACACCCCCCCACACACACACACACAATGCTGTGAATTTAATTTGGCTGTGAAAATACAGGGGTAATGGGTGGGTCACTGCTGCGGCCCTCTCCCTGTTGTCTGTCCTTGGAGATGGTTCTTCACCTCAGTAGATGCACTTCTGAGTGGCTGGCCAGATCGATGAAACCGTCCAGCATATGACCTGTGTGTGTGTGTGTGTGTGTGTGTGTGTACGCGTACGCGTATGAGAGAGAGGAATAGAGAAGAAGCATGAAGCAAGCATGCTGAATAACCCAGTCAGTGTTGGGTTGTTTTTTTTCCTGAATCAGTCTGAATAGGACATGTCCCAGACTCCATAGCACCGATGGACTAATTGCGTGCATTAATTAAATGTTGGCTGTTAGCCAGTATTAAATTAAACAACCTACAATTCCAGTTAATACACCTATAGAAGGTTGATTACAACAAAGCCTCACATGAGGCCCTAGTGAGCACAGTATGCATCCTCCATATTGGTGTAGAGGGAACAGATATGCAAATACACACATCACACTGCTGCTAGTTTCATTCCATGGAGAAAGAGAGAAAGAGAGAGTGAGTGCTTCATCACCAATCATGGGGAGATTTCATGCTCCAGAGGGAGATAGAGAAGTGGGTGTGGGTGGGTGGGTGTGTAGGGGGAGTTGTCTTGAGCCCCAGTGGGAAGCATGTGTCATCTCCTGTGGGGTTGCAGGTGTGTGTGTTGTGTGTGTGTGTGTGTGTGTATGTGTGTCCTGTGGGGGTTGCCATACTCTGCTCCATGTTTTGGTGGGTGCTGCTGCTGCTGCTGTCATCTCTCATCCCCACGGTGCTGCAACCACAGCAAAACAGAAATCCTGGAATGGATTATCGTCACTGGGATGGACTGCATGTTGTGCTGGATTCACGCTTAATGTTGCAGTCAGTGGTTAGTTTTGGATGTTAAATATCAAATGGCTTCAAATCTTAAGTTACATGAATTATGTAATTGTACAAACGAAACACTGTTTGTGCATGGTGCATCTTTTTTGCAAACCCTACCCTCCTACACACACTCACACACACACAAATACCATTTCAAGTCCATGATGGAAGCAATCATGTATCAAAAGCAGATTTTAAAAGTTTGACAAACAGAAGCACCCTTAAGCTACTGACAGGGAGAAATGTACAAGAAAACAATTCTGGAAAGAAAAAAAACTTCAAATTACACTTGAAGTACTTTCCATCTCTCTCACTAACTCCGTCGTTCACCACAGGATATGTGTTTTAAAACGAGTTCTAACAAAGTTGTGAATGTCACCCATGAGGAATGCCTCCCATGGCGCATCTACTCATTTCAGGTCCCCCTATAAAAGATATTGCTGCCCTAATGAGTGCCTGCTGGAAAAGAAATGTATTAGCACCGCCAGAGCTCTGCTCCAGAGTAATGTGTGAGTGATGAGTGCCGAGGTTTATGTGCTCCGGTCTGTAAAATGCCTCTGATGACCCGTAGGCTCTGGAGCTCATTAGAATATGAATTAAATTCTCTATCATGAGTTATTCATGCAAGCATGTCTGAGTTTTGAGGCCTGTGTGTTACCCTGCCATGATTTATGCATGATATTGTGTCTGAGGAGGTGTTTGCAAATGATCGCTAAGGGCTAAGGGTAAGAATCAGATCTTGTCCCTAATGACATCAAAAAATATCTTAAATGTAAAACCACTGGAATAGCAGAACAGCATTATTTGAACCAGAAGGAGTATTATAGAAGTCTTTAATGATGTCTGCACTGATTGCAGTTACAGGCTGAAAAAATCTGCTTCCATGCCTTATTTTATTCAGTCCTCAGGTGACCGTGATAAAAAGCTTGCCTGACCTTTCAGCTTTTGTGTGTGACCTTTGACCTTGCAGGAGTCCTGCAGCAGTTTGCCATCTCCGAGGCAACCCTCTTGGCATGGACGTCGATGGATGGCGAAAGCATGAGTGCAGGCTCCAACCAGGGCAGCGTCGCCCACCTGAGCGAAGCCAATCAGGAGAGCATCACCAGCAGAGGTACTGAGAAAAAACAGAATGCTACAGAACTACTCAGCTCAACTGAAAAACACCCAAGCAGTGTTAATTCTATATCAACTCGCTCTGAGTGTCCGCAACCATATTTTCTTTGGATGCTTTATTGACATAAATTACAATAGGATTAGAAGATGGAATTTGTAGCTGTTATGCAAATTTGTACTTGACCTCTATGTGTCTATGAGGGGTGCATGTAAGAACGATTCTGCACCACTGTTTGACTACTTTGAGTTTTGAAATACTCTGAACCGCTCTTTAGATATCCCTCCTTCATGAGCCAAGGTCACAGTGTGTGTGCGTGCTTATTGGGCAGATAACAGGGACAATTTAACAGAGCCTTTTATAGAGGAGGGGTTTGTCAGCTTCCTGTGTTGCAGCCTGTGTGTGTGAGTGTGTCTGTGTGTGTGCGTGTGTGTTTATATATATGTGTGTGTGTGCGTGTGAAAAAGAGAGACAGGCAGAGAGAGGCTCAGTGTGCCATTTTCCTTTGTAAACAAAGAATCTCATTTCTGGTCGCCGGGGGGCTCTCGCACACTGAGAGCTTGTTTTACATTCACAACCATGACCTGGGGGAACCAAGGACGAGGGATTTCAACTTTATAAATAGGACCATTGGTTATTATTATTCTGCACTGTTTCATAATCCTGAATGGCATCAACACAGTCAGCTTCCTTGGAACGAGGTTTCATAAAACAAGAGATAGCACAGTTAATGATAAGCAGAGACGTTAACACGACAACATTAACATATATTCTCTTGTAAAATCTAGTATTTATCATTAACATCCATGTCAAGATAACAACCTGTATGTAATGTGTCTTCAACTGTATTTGACTTAGTTGCTATTTGTAAGATTCGGTGAAAACTGAGAGAGTGATCATAAGAACAGCAATCCTTTAGTCACAACACGTCGTTAGGCCCTGTCCAATCAGACGGAAGGATCTCAAGGTGGCACAATCATGTCATAATCCTGTGACCACTATAGAACACAGATTTTTCAGAAGTTGAAGTACTTCAGACTATTGCTTTAAACAATATACCAGACAAGCATTACACAGTGTCATGGAGCGATATGTTGTTGTACATTAAAGGTAGAGTAAGCAATGCTAATGTGATTTCAGGTAACATTTGGTATAACATTCTATGAACATTGTTAGCCCGTCTCCTAAAACACTAACAAGCACTGTGTGGTCTTGATCCTCTCTGTACCTCTGTACTGGTGTGTTTTGTTTCATCTGTGGTTCAAATAATGTAACTTGCTTTGGAGACAAGCATCTGATAAAACAATAGTTCATAGTAAATCAATCCATAGCTTTGTTGTTCGAGGTGTTGTGTTGTGAAGTGAGTGAAGTGAAGTGAAAACTGAGAGAGTGATCATAAGAATAGCAATCCTTTAGTCACAACACGTCGTTAGGCCCTGTCCAATCAGACGGAAGGATCTCAAGGTGGCACAATCGTGTAATAATCCTGTGGCCACTATAGAACACAGATTTGCCGCCAAATAAACTTGATTTAGCTCAGTCATTCCCTCCTCTCTGGCAGGCTCCATTAATAAACTGTACAAAGTAATGCAACTACACACTCCAACAAGTTCTTGCAATTAATCTCTGGTTCAATCTCCCAGAATGGCTGTCATATGAGGTAATGCCAGAGATGGTTACAGGGCAATGTGTTTTTTATATACAGCAGTGGTAAAACAAATGAAAGGCTAGATTAGAATATGCAGTGGTGCAGGAAGAAACGTGACGTGTTGGATGATGATTAACATGCGCAATCTGCCACTGAGACTCATTAAAGAGCAGATTAAAAAAACTGGAGAGAGAAAATAAGAAAATCTACTAAAGGAATCCATACCACAAATGACTCAGAAACAGCACTAGTGCTTATAGCGTTTTCTCTAGTCACATGGCACAAGACTCACGCAGATCTTGTTTACATGATTACAGTGGCATTTTAGAAGTACACGTCTGCATAATGGCATTCTATGCAAGTGTCTGATAAAAGTTGCTAGTGTGGCGGGAAAGATTTGGAGGAAAAAAAAAAAGTATTTACATAATATTCACAACAGTCATAAAATCCATGAAATTTCTCTCAAGAGCAAAACTAGCAATCAAATTATACTGCTGTGCACAGGCTTCATTATGGAGTACAGCACACATTCAGAGGGAGATGCATTTATCATGCTATACACAAATACAGAACAAAAAAAACACCTCAGAGGCTGGGATGCAGACTTCACACTCACAGCGCATGCACTCCGACTCCGAGCCACAGCAACGCCCTGGGTAATTCACCCTTCAGGCCCATTTGGAGAAGATCTAACCGCACTTGCGTTAGAAGTTATCTGCCCTGAACGCTTCCTGTGGTGAATCAGTCGCCTCAGCTTGCTGCCAGTTTCATCATACTCCCGTTATAACTGTACTCCAGCCGAGGCACGGCTCTCTGCCTGGGCTTAGGTGGGCTCCCAACGCCATAGGTCAGGCAACAGCAGGACAAAATAAACTGCTAAGGCTCTGATGTCTGGGTTGCAGTAGTGAGTGGGTGTCTAGTGTCTTATGTGTGAGCTGACACCCCAGACTAGGAGTTTTTGAAATGTGTGAGTAGTCGAACACCTCCACCACCAGTGGACTTCACAGGGAAAACGCCACGCTTCTCTTTTTATTCCTGACTTTCTATTTGACTCATGGGCCTGATTTGAATGATGGGTAAAATGCGAAGTTAATTTAAGTCCAAATAAAGCTACAAATCATGATATATTTACAATAAAAACTAGTCACAATCAATTTGCTAAATTAAGTAAACACCATAAGACCTGAAGCAAAAACATTGCCAGACAATAGCTATACTATATTACTTTCTACAGTTCGTGCAGAAGAACTTTGCTCATTGTCCGACTGAGCGCTTAGCCAGGCCTCTAGGTTAGGGTGGCAAACTTCAGTATCTGCATATGCTATACATGGGGCAGGGTTTTTTTAATGTTGCTGGGAAACACTACTACTCAACAAGGTTGTCCTGTGTGTCATCAGATTGAAGATGTCTTCGTGTCTGTTGTCTCCTCTCAGATCAGATCATCCACCACTCCTCTGCAGAAGTATGGCCCCATACGTATGTATCACAAGGGCACTACTGCCTCTCTTCCTCGGACGCCTGGGAGCCAATCAGCAATGAGCCCTCTGGCATGGCCTCGCCCGCCACTGGTTCGTACGTGATGGCGGGCGGGACTTCCTGTGAGGGAGCCTATGATGGCAATGCCGCTACCACCCATTTTCTGACGCAGCAGCAGCAACAGCAGCTTGCCCTGCAGCACAGTCAACAGATCTGCCAGCAGATCCAGCAGCTGCAGCAGCTACAACACTACCAGCAACAACAGCTGCTACAGTATCAGCAGCAGCAACAGGTATGGATCATACTACAAATCCCATAAACCAACTGCAACACAAGCAGCCGCAGCTGCCTCAACCTGTACAGGGTTCATCTCAAGCCATTATGCTCGAAAGTAAACTGCAGCATTAGTAGTAGCAGTGGCGCCACAGTGCATAGCAGAGTACTACAGTCCAGTGATTGGGCTTTCAAGATCAACTGGTTTAAAGTCATGAAGCTCAAGTAAGCCCTTCCATTAGCCGGAACCTTTGGGAAAGGAAGGGACGGAGGGGTCATTCGCAACATCCATAACCACCAACTAACAAGTGTGAGTGGTGGACTTTCGGGGGGGATGGCTCATACAAAAATAACCCATTACCTATCAATTAGCCCTTGGATTTTCAGGTATTACATGCCTGCTCCTAAAAATGGATTGAGGGACTGTTTAGGTCAGCATAAACTCCATCAAATGGTGGCTGTGTAGAACCATAAGAAACTGCAGGTGTATGAATTTCACATAGTTCACTGAGAGAGAAGGAGAAACAGAAAGAGTAAACAGTTGTTTTGCTGTCTTCTGGAAAGGGATTTTTGTACTCAATAAGTGCTTTTCAGTCTTTATAGCATAGCAGAGCCAAAACATTTAGCATCATTATGATGAACTGATTGGGATGATGATTATGAGTACAGTGTCTACCCACTGGACCCTTAAGCTAGCTTTGCTAAACTCACCTTTTGCTGCCTTTACTACACAACAGTCACCCCAGCCGATCTGAACCACGTGTGATGTGATGTTAAGAAACTGCATGCAAATGATATGCAAGAAATTACTTTTGCATGGTCACAGTTGACATTGCTAAGACTGCACTGATTAAGACTTAAATAGTGCAGTTTATGGCCTCTGTTTTGGTCTCCGCCATTGAGAAAGGATATATTGCAGTTAAGTTATTGACCACAAAAAGAGGCCAAATTTAGTTTATTGAGATTATATTTTACAAATCACATTAGTTTTGTTTCGTTAAATAACAACAAGAAATTTATTCTGACTTTATGTTTTTATATTTTGATGATTTAAGTTCAGTGACAGATGACCATGCAAAGTCATTTGGTGAAGTGCGTACCTTTTGCAAACTACATGACACATACAAGTAAATTGTATGGGGGCACTGTTTCTTATTATTACATCTGTGGGTGGTTTACTATTTGTCCTTAGGGATTTGCATGTTTATGTTTTGTACCTAAGCTGTATGACCCTGTCTGAGACAACAGTAGCTTTTGTAGTCTGTTTCATCCAATGCACCTGCCTCACCTTGCCTCACCTATACACATTATGAATTATCGTGCACCTTTGTTTTTTATTTACAACACACCTAACACGTCCCTTAAAGGAAAAGTCTTAAGTATTTTAACCCACAGCCCTGTTGATCACGGCCACTGAGTGCTGTCGGTAGGAAAAGAATGAGAAAACAAAGTCGATCTTTTTCCTAGTGACAGCAGTCTCATTCGTTTTCCTATGGACCCCAAACAACAGGGCTATAAGTTGAAGTACTTCAGACTATTGCTTTAAACAATATACCAGACAAGCATTACACAGTGTCATGGAGCGATATGTTGTTGTACATTAAAGGTAAAGTAAGCAATGCTAATGTGATTTCAGGTAACATTTGGTATAACATTCTATGAACATTGTTAGCCCGTCTCCTAAAACACTAACAAGCACTGTGTGGTCTTGATCCTCTCTGTACCTCTGTAGTGGTGTGTTTTGTTTCATCTGTGGTTCAAATAATGTAACTTGCTTTGGAGACAAGCATCTGTTAAAGCAATAGTTCATAGTAAATCAATCCGTAGCTTTGTTGTTCGAGGTGTTGAAGTGTTGTCAGTTGGAATAAGATCGAGAAAATTATGTACAATGTAGACATAAAGCAAAACGGCAGCCAACGCTAACTGATGAGGGCAGGGAAGCTCAATTTCAGTTACATTTTCATGTGCCCTATGCAGTCAGCCTTAGCTGCCGGTTCACAGATTTGGTCTGTGTTCTTGCCAAATTTTCTCGTTCTTATTCCAACCGACAGCACTCAGCAACCGTGAACTACAGGGCTATGGGTTGACCTACTCCAGACGATCCCTTTAAGAAATATAAGCATTAGCACAAACAAATGAAACATCATTCAGCATTGCTTACACTGCTTTTACAGAGCTGCTCCTGTTACAGATGAGGTATATTTCAAGTGGCTAATGTAATTCATAATGAATGCATTCCATTTGCAATGCATTGTCACGCCCCTGTCTCCCTTCTGCTCTCAGTCCCTAGAACAGAGGCTACACAGCGCCACGCACTCTTTGCAGGCCACACCCAACAGCACCATCCATAGCTTGCCACCGCCCACACACCCGCCACTGGTGGACCTGTGGGGGGCGGGCCATATGGAAGCATATCAGGCAGAGGTGGGAGGGTATGTGGGTGTGGCGACCGCCTCAGAAGGCGGGGTAAACGCAGCGGCCACAGAGGAAGTAGTGAAAGAGCACTCGCCTTTGCTGGAGACGCAAGAGGAGGAAGAGGTCAAGGTGGGTTGTGGGGTCAAAGGTCACCAATCATCAGGCGGTTGCACACTGATAATGGAAAAATATCAATTGGATGGGTGTGCTATTGATCAACAGTGATATTTTCATATTTACAATGCTCACATTGGCCTTAATTCATATTGAGGAAATGGCATTATAATGTTTTTATAATGCTACATTCTGTGTGTCTGAAGCTAAACAATAAAGCTAATACTTGCAACATAGGAGAATTAAAAGAAAATATAAACTATGGCATTAAATGCTTATGTCCTTTGAAGAACCACATTTGCATCCCAAGTTCTCAAGCAAGCAGAGATGTTCAGAGCATTGTGAAATGAAAGGCCACATTTATTGCTAAATATTTAATCAATGACAAGAGTTTTATTTTGCTAATGACCAGGAAACATCAAACTCTTTATTAAACACTGTCACACAACATGGCCTGAGGTGTCACTTCTCACCACTCACACTTTTAATCAGCCAAACAAGAACGAACGCAGCAGTGGGCCACGGGTCTCCAGACGCTCACACAAACAAACACACACACACACTCACGCGCACTCACACACACACACACCGTCACACACACACACACACACATAGAAACAAGGAAAGACTAAACAAAAGGAATGCATGCATAGACCTTATTTGAGAAGTGAAGATTATGCCACATGTGTAAGCACTTGTATTCACCCACTCACTCTATCTCTGTCTCTCTCTCTCTCTCACACACACACACGCGTTACACAGACAGTCACTTACTCGGGTATCAGTAATGGTAATAAGAGCTGTGTATTAGAAATGTGATCTAATTTGTCTAATTAAAATGTGAGGTATGGCAGTGGAGTCTAGTGCTTGATCAAGCAAGAGGGTGATAGTGGATGTGAATGCATACTGCTCTGTTTATGCAAACTGACTAGTTAGCATTGTCAGAGGTGTGTTTGGAGAAGTGTGTGTTTGTGTGTGTGATAGACAGAAAGATAGACAGAGAGATTGAGATAGAG
Source organism: Tenualosa ilisha (assembly GCA_015244755.2). Classification (NCBI taxonomy): domain Eukaryota; kingdom Metazoa; phylum Chordata; class Actinopteri; order Clupeiformes; family Clupeidae; genus Tenualosa; species Tenualosa ilisha. Next base: position 331,259 of record PYXC01001172.1, read on the forward strand.
GTTGGAGTGTGTATGTGCAGTATAAGAGTGAGAGAATGTATGTGTTTATGAGAAGGAGAGAGTATGTTTGAGTGTGTGTAGAAGAAAGACAGAGAGAGTGTGAGCAAGTCCTCCACCTGATTTAGAATCTCTGTTCTCATAGGAGGAGGAAGTAACACTGTGCTTAGAGCCTGAGACTATAACTCTAAGCCCCTCCCCCGCCCATGGGACCCCGCCCACTGGAGGAAGCAGTCCGGGACAAACAGCGCACGGGACCCCGCCCACTGGAGAAAGCAGTCCAGGACAAATCACGGAGCGGAAAGCTTCTGATGTCATTGAATTGCTGGAGGAGAATCAGGAAGGGATGGAGGGGTCATTAGCAACACCCATAACCACCAACTAACTGACAAGTGTGAGTGGTGGACTTTTGGAGGGATGGCTCACACGAAAATAACCCATTACCTATCAATTAGCCCTTTGATTTTCAGGTATTACACACTTACATTTTGGTGAAGTGAGAATGGAAATGGAAACGTGGCATAAAAGACTGAAGGGGTGAGCTGACAGACTCAAAGAAATATGAATCTTTTTTAATTGTCATTTTCTTTTTTTTGTGGAAGCCTTATATCCTTAAAAAAAAGAACAGGCACTATAGGGCTGAAGGGAAGAGTCAAGTGGAAGAGAGACAGACAGAGAGAGAGAGAGAGAGAGAGAGAGAGAGAAAGAAAGAAAGAGAGAGAGGCTGTAAAATGACAGAAGTCTTGAGTGTCATGCATGCTTTTAATTGGGACTGTACTCTCTCACGTCTTATGAAATATTAACAGCATCTAGTAATAAGATATGTCAACAATAATAATTTTGTACTAAAGCAAAAAAAAAAAAAATTACAAAAAATATATATACATATATATATATATATATATATGTGCGGCTGTAAGATACATAAACCAGAAGACGACATCAGATTTACGTCTCACCCCCAGGACAAATACGGTAATCTAAAGAAAATTTTTAAAGTTTGAAATCAGGCATAGAATCAAAGGTTATTTTCTACCCTATATAACATTACATTTCTACCCCAAGTTGAAAAAAAAATAAAATGAAAAAATCTTTTCAAGATAATGAGCAGATTAACCTATTAAACAGAGGGACAATTGGAACCTGTGTATGCTCTGAGATGCTTTACTGAGTTTTACAAATGTCTTGGATGCCCCTTGGCCCTTTTACATCAATATAAACACATGAATATCAACTTCTATAAGCCTCTGAATAGGTTTAATTCAAGTTATTCCAGTGTACAGATGCCACTCTGTGGTCACTTTTGCTTTAGAAAAAAAAACAAAGATATAATGCCTCCTTCACAGTTGTAACCAGTAAAGATTTAAATAAAACAGCAGAACCATAGAGAGCCCAACACACACACACACACACACACACACACAGACACACACATAAATCTCCATACACAGTGCTGCACAGTATTGCATTGTATCCTCGTGGGCTTCCTTCTCTGTCTTTTGGTATGCATGCCGTCTGCTTGTGTCCTATGGTGTGCTAAGAACACTGTCTAGAGTTTTGCACTGAATCCCAGGACAAGTGAGTGGAGTTGCTCTAAAAGGAAGTTGTATAGATTAAACAGGCAGAAAACAGACTTATACCTTTGCACTCAAAATGGCCGCCAGAGCTGGGTTGCCTCAAAACAAACACTACCATAAAATTCATCATTTTGATAGTGGAAAGGCCTCCTGAGGATTGGCTTGAAGAGGTAAGAATGTTTCAGAGATGAGTTCAGTGACAGTGGAATTCTTTTAAAACAGTTATTAAAGCTCCGCATTCAGTACATAAGGGTTCTTGATGTGTCTTAAAGTTTTTTCAGGAACTGCACATGAACTGGAATAATATGGTGGCGGTCGCTTTGACTCCTGGTGGAGGAACCGTCACATCGTCCTTTCATTTAAGCTTGTGATTCCAAGCTTCAACTTGTCTGTGGTCATCTGACCACACCTGGTCAGACCTGGATCCGTGTAAATACAAATCACATTCACACATTCAGCCAGTGGACTAATTCATTTATTTTTGTACTAATCCACTAAATCTTGAATTCCTTTTTTTGGACCATATCAGTTGTTGTTTTTGCTTCTCCGGACAACTGGCTACTGGGTTTATTTCACAGCGACACTGTTCTGGCAGTGGGGATGTACACGGCATTCAGGGGAACGCAGGATGTAAATACTACAGTGCTTGAAATGGCAAAGACTGGAATATCACGGTGGCTTTGACGATTCTTCAGCACGGATCTGGGAATGCGGATGGACTGACCTTGGTCCAGAAGGTTCCTCGACCTCGTGTACATCTCAGGCCTATCAGGACTCAGAAGTGAGTAAATGTCTTCCTGTTTTGCATGTGCAAGCGTGTGCTGGGAGCGTGTGCATTTGCGGTGGACAAGGAGCGATCATTTTAGGGCACCCAGACAAATCTGCATGAGTCACAGGTGATCATGTGATGAAACGCTTATGATTTCTTCTTTGGAGACAACTTCCTTTTCACCTTTTTGATGATTGTGTGTACAATTCCGTGGGGAAAGAACAAACAAATAATGCTTATGATAACCTACATCTGAGGTTTATTGACCTCGATGAATTTATTGATTGATTGATTATTTATGCAATGTTGGGACAATGTTTATTTTTCTACTGAATAGGTTCCCCTCCTCCTGTTTGTTTGGACTGCATATTGTTGTTTGCACCGTGGTCATGGAAACGACTCGAGGCACTGGCAGATGTGAAGTCCAGGTCTATTTCCTGTGTTTCCGATCCCGTTCCCCCTGAGCCCAAGGGCAACACTTCCTTAAGAGCATTGTATCATAGCATGGCCATGATCATCAGCTCCAGTGAGATACGCTGCAGAGTCATGGCAACAGTCCAAATGGTTCTCCACTAATCTGTCCTCCTTTGTCCGTCCATAAGAATAAAGAATGAAACTAACAAGTAGATGTCCACACACAACACATTTGATTGTTTACAATGCTCTTCTGGAGGTAGTTCAGCCAGGAGGCCAGCTAAACGGTGGTCTTTAGTTGCACATTGGACTTCTCTGTCTTCGCTTGGAGCTGGGGTTGAGCCGACAGACCACTGTTGCCAATGATATGCGCTCGTTTATTTATTTCAGATTTATTTGGAGGAGGGATGACTTGAAGCCTGTACAAACTTTACTGTTTTAGTGGTGTAGGTAGCCTCCCCCTGAAGCTGCATCATCTCCTGGGGCGCTTACTGCTTGCTGTTGGGCTTTTGTCCCCCACCTCTCCGGTCTGAGAGAGATGGAAGAAATAGCGAGCATCTCTCCACTAGATGAGATCAAGTCTAAAGTCATGTGCAGAACTGATGCAAATAGGGGTTTTCTGCATTGTTTTTGTACATCCTTAGGCTAACATTGGCAAAGTTGCTTAACAGCTTTGGGGGGGTGTGGTGTCAGTAAAACCTTAACTGTGCGCTTTATAAAATGACAAGTAAGGTAACCCAGTGGGTTGACAGTTAGTCTTGAAATAGCCCAGTGCTGACTTAGAATGGATTCTCAACAGGTGGCCACTAAAAGACCATAATCACATTGGAAACCCACAGAGCATGTAACAATGCTTTTTAATGACTATGAAACTTCAGAATCTAGTTCCAACCGCAGGTACTTTCTTTCTCTGATGAGTTTGAAAGACATAGTGTAATTACTCTTATGGTTGTTTCGTCTTTGTCATTTTCTGACCTTGAGAAAGCTTGTGAAGGTCTTTCACAAGTAGAGATCACTTTGTAGACATCACCTCTGAGCAGTATGGTCCCTGAAGCTTCTTTCCTGTATCTAAAATCTGCTGTAGAACCTTTAATGGCAGCCAGCAGTTTTTTCATGAAAGATAGAAAAGCATATTGCTGAAAACAACACCCATTTGGTATCACCCAATTATGCTCAGCTCTTGTCTGCACTTTGAACAGCACTTAAAAGTGCACTTCCTGTTAGAATACCACTAGTCTTTAAGTTTGTTATAGCGCACCAAATAATCCTATTGTAACTGATTTTTGCTTGAGTTGATGCAGCTTCAGGCCTATGGCATTTTATTGGTTTTTATGTCAACTAAGAAAAGTTATGAATGAACTTAATAATGAGAAGCCAAATGTATTTCCTTGGATGTTACTGTTTATGAATTATGGGTTTACAGTTTTAGTCATTTGATTTCAGACTGGTGTTTTTGTGTTTGTCTCTTTTTTGTATGATTAAACTGCCATTTTTTCTTAGTAACCCATCCACATGCATGTCTCTGTGCTTACTTTCAGTCATCTTTTTATTCCCTCTCTCTCTGTTCTTTTGCTCTTTCTTAAACTCTCAGTGTGATTTTCTCTCTGTCTATATGTGTCCTTTTACCCTAGTTCCCCGTGTTTGTCTGTCTGCTGTTTTGTCTCTTTGTCTTCGTCACAGTGTAATCCACCCTCAGTGGAGAAAAAATTGCGCCCAAGAAAAGACTTTGTTTGTTTGTTTATTTTTTGTACACAAATCAGGCATGAATGTGCCTATGAGGCTTCATAAATTTTAAATCGATGTTTAGGAAATCAGCCGTATCAGCGAATTTTAAAAAAAAGTTTTTTTTAGTTTTTAATTGGTTTTGAATATATCTGTGTCTGGAATATTGTTTTCTGTGGCACCCATACCTACCTATGCATGCTTGTATGAAGGTTGTCAAAAAGATGGTCCCTCCAATGTGGTTTCACTTCTTTGTCTTTCTCTCTCTCTCTCTCTCTTTTTCACTTTTCCCTCTCTTCTTCCTGCACGAGAAACCACCAACATCCCCCTGACCTGTCTCCCAAATCATCCCCGTTCCCAAATGAAAATAAACAGACAAATAACTCTATCACTGTGTAATAGGATCATTTTTAACACAGAACTTGCTATTTTGTTATGCTTATATTTAAATATGTTAAGTAATGACAGACAATGGAATCGAAATTTTGGAGTATTCAAGAGGCAATAGGTTCGGGGGAAACACTAAAAAGAACACAGATATAGACAAAATATTTATTATTATTACTATAACAGTTATGAGCATCAGTAGTAACAATCAGGAATCTACTACATAAGAGAAAGTCAGTCCTTATTCTGTTGAACAGAGTTTTGCTCGGCCTGAGGTATACATGCATGCTCACACGCACACACACACACACACACACACACACACACACACACACACACACTCACACTCTCTCACAGAGGTTCTAAATAAAGTGCATACCTTTGGGCCACACACTAGAGCAAAAGTCAACTAAACTATTAGGCTACAAATTCACTTGAAAATATCTAATCATTAGAAAACATTTTAATGCTTGGCTCATTATGAAACATATTGGCAGACAGATTGAGTGAATTCAGTCGACTAACAAGGCACAGACTCTTTACACCAACATACAAGATGATGCCGGTGGGACACTCCAAAGGACCGCAACACCCGCAGTCACCCAAGACCAGCTGGTAGATGCATAGAGAGGCAAGAAGAACTATAACTGTCCCAAAAATGGCTTAAAGACATGGGGGGGAACACCTGAGTAAGGCATACAAAAAAACTTTTTTTTTTAAAGACTTGTTGACTGCTTGAAAAGACCTGCTGGAGAAGTATGTCATCAAATTCATTAAAAGCATGAATCCCTGCTCAGCTTGTGGGTTTGTCATCTCCTAAGAGCCTCTTGGGGGGTCCGGATCAAAACTCCACCGTCCAGAGCATAGTGCTGTGTGTGTCATGCAAGGAAGCTTGGATTTGCAAGCATGAGCAGGTGTTGCATACTGAGCAGTGTATGTCCATACAGTGTACTTTGTGTGTGTGTGTGTGTGTTTAAAGTCTGACTCAGATGGGCTCCTCGTCACTCTCTTTCTCTTCGCTCCTCTCTTCCACAGAATGGAGAGATGAGAGAGGGATGGTGGAAAAAGAGAAGGAGGGAGAGGGGAGGGGCTCCGGGGGGAGGCTGCCGCTCCCTCGGCTACTGTCGCCGGAGGCAGCATCGCATCCTGTTCCTGTAGCCGTGGAAACCTTTCTCCCCCCGGACTCGTCCCTGGCATCTCTCTTCCCCGCCGCCTCGGCCCACATCTGGCGCTCTCGCGTGGGCGACGAGGGGGATGACGGAGCAGAGGACGTGTGCGAAGGCTTCTTAGCTTTGCGGCTGGCATCCCGGAAGCTGGCCAGGGGCGGCCGCAGGCGAACCCCACTCCGAGTGGAGCCCTCGATGGCTTTTTGCAGCTGAGGGGGAGGATAGAGTGAGAGAGAGGAGCGGGAAAGGAGAGTGAGTGGAAGAGAAGAAAGAAAAAAGAAGGGATAAAGACAGAGTGAAAAGAGAGAGAGGAGGAAAGAGGGAGAGAGAAGAGGACAAAAAGAGAAAGGGGAGGGGTGAAGGACCAAGAGGATGAGAGAGGAGAGAGAGAGAGCTATGGAAACTTGACACGAGTCCAACGGGAACAACAGTGTGCCAGGGGAGCCCAGAATGCATTAGACAATAGAACAAGCAAAGTAATGACGAGGGCCAGTAAAAACCCCTGTGACATTCACAAGGACCATGAGACAGTGATGTCACTTGCACCATAAATTTCAACATATGGTTTTCTTCTTGACCCTTCCAGCCCCCCCAACACCCCCCCCCCCTTCAACCTGTGAATACTGTGACCCTTTCTTACTCCAGACAGAAAGAGAAGCTAGTCAGTTCAGCTATGCTTTGAAACTCTGAATAGCTGAAAAGGCTATGTTGTCTTTCACACTGTCTTTCAATGGCAGGACACCCTTCACTGAGACTGCTTAGAGTACAGGGGGAATGAGTCAGGGATGGTCAAGCACCAGTTCGATGGTCGCTATGCTAGTTGCTAGGTAGTGAGGTCATACTTTTCCAGTCCATTATGATTCAAGAGCGCTGGCTTTTCTATTGCATACTGACACACAACATTCTAGCACAATGACACACAGCATTATCAGCAACCCTGCAGCACATGCTCTAGCCGTTGCACAAACACACAAGATAAACAACAGGCATCTGTTCTAGGTGTGTAAGCGTCCTTGGAGGTATGGGGAAATTGATTTTCACTTGCAAGTTGTGACCCATGAAGCTTTGTATAGGCAGTGCTAGACGTGGTTTGCTAAGGCTAGACATTTATGTAGCTTTATTAAGGCTGTGTGTGTGTATTATACATTTGTTTTTATTGGTTCATGGTAGACGTGTGTGTGTGTGTGCGTGTGTGTGCGCGCTACATAATCTAAGCTCAGTGGTGAAGCGGACAAAATAATTGCAGAGGAGGAGAGAGAGAGTGGGAGGCGGTTGTCAAATGACACTTACCTCCTTGAGAGCCACAACTCCCACCAGTTTCCCAATGCTTGTGACATATGCATGGCTGAGACCCAGCAGGGAGAAAAGTGTGTGTGTCTGTGTGTGTGTGTGGGAGAGAAAGTCAGAGAAAGAGAGAGAGAGAAAAGATGCAATGAGGAAATGAATGGAACAAATGGATGAATGTGGAATGAAGCCCAGCCCCGTTCCCATATTTGTCTTCGTCACACCCTTTCCATAACTCTACTTCCTCCGTCATCATCATCATCAGCATCATCATTCTTATAATGCACTAGTAGTGCACTAGAAAGCACCAGTATTTCCCCCATTCAGGTTGTACCTCAGAGAAAGGGGGCGGGGGCGGGGGCGGGGCGGGGCGGGGCGGGGGCGGGGGCGGGGCGGGGGCGGCTAATGTTCTGGTTACATTATCCTTCAGGTATCTGGAATGTGCTTTCACTCAAACCCAAAGAGCTAAAGTGTTGATCAAAAACAGTCCTACTGGTGCATCTAAACCAGTCCTTGTGGCAGGTAACCAGATGTACTATATTTATAGAAGACAAACAAAAGAGGTTGAATCTTGTGTTTGGGACCCCTATGAGATTCGTACAGCATCCGTGCTCAGTGGTTCTGAATCCGAATGATCTACCCAGAAGATGGTTTCATACTGCCAGTCTGACTCATTTTAGGGGCAGAACAAAGACTATTGGGAAGCAGATAAGCAACAGTGCAGCTGACTCACTCCCATCCCTGCAGCCACTACAAGCTACTTGGAACAAATAGTTAATTTGAACGCTGCTTTTTCCACATACTCCCTTTTAATTCAACATAAACGGCCATTGAGAGCTCAGATTCAACCATGAAAAGAGTTTAAAGTGGTAGTCAGTGAAACTGCTCTGCTTTAGTGGTTTGGGGAAAAGCAAGGTAAAGAGTAATAAGATGTTATTGGATTTGGTGTAGATATTGACCCTGCTGCTGTCGCATGTAAATCTCCTGAGAGTGCTTGTTTGTTACCACACCTGAGCTCAGAGTAAAACAAGCGAGGGAAACCAGTACAAACTGGCACCATACCAGCTGTGTCCATCAACCATATTCTCCCATGTGGTCTCAATACGCAGGTTCAGGAACCCCTCAAAAACTTCACAAACCCTCTCTGCCCCTACCCCTACTCCTACCCCTACCCCTACCCCTACTCCTACCCCGCAGGTTATTCTTCACCTTATGCAGAGAAGTTCTCTCCACCAGCTGAAATGGGGAGGGGTCTATGCGGATCTGATCCAAGTTGATTGGCTGGTTCTGCTCAGTCTCTTCCCAGGCTTTTATCTATTGCATAGACACACACACAAACACACACACACACACACACACACACCAATCAGAGCCAAATACTGAAGTAGTGCTGTGCAATGTGATAGACAGCACGTAAATTGCTGCTGATCCAGGTCTTGGTGTTGATCTGAGTGCAATCTTGAGCACATATTGATCGGTCAGAGTTACCTCTTCTGGTGTCATGGTATCTACAAGGGGAGATGGAGGTGGCTCCTGTGGAAAGAGAGAGAGAGATAGACTATTGGGTAAGATTGTCAATCAATAACAGATCCTTTGCCTTAACTCACACAATAACATCAGTTGTTTGTGAGAATATGTTGTTTTCATTTAAACGGATTCCATCTTTATCCTTAATCAAACAGCACTATGGGAGTCTGATATGAGGACACTGGAGGAGGTAAATAGTTGAGGGGGGGGTGAAAGAGAACTTATTTAGGCTGTCTCGTCATTCACAACTAAAAATACACCTCTGAATATTTCACTTTGTTTTGTTGTGCTAAATGTTTCATGAAGGGGGTGCAACGCCACCTGGTGGCAGAGTTGTGTTTGTTTGTGAGAAGGACCGTTATTTGCATTGAGTGCCTCATGACCAACTCCCTCAGCAAGACACATGCACACACACACACACACACACACACACACACACACACACACTAAAACAACATAGAGCAGAATTTCCCCACCTAGTGGCCTGATGCTGCAACATTGACTGCAGCGAAAAAAAAAAAAAAGAGAAGAGAAGAGACCACCCCTTTGGATGGGATGAATAATTCATGGGCTTCGATCTATGTTTGTCTGCTGTTGTGAGCCTAGAAAGAGGGAAGTGGGCTATCAGAGCCAAAGAGCCAGGCTGACTTGCTTCCTTGATGATGTTGGGATGAAGGGCGCTTTGTGTGTCTGTGCTGTGCAATGTGTGCCAACACTAAGGCTTTCATGGCTACATAATGACTGTGAAATATGCAGCATAAGTGTATGTTTATGTGTCTGTGTGTATGTGTGTGTATGTGTGTGTGTGTTGGGGGTCATTCACCTGGACTTCAGTCTGGCCCGAGGTTGAGGAAGAGGAAGAGAAGAATCGCCGAAGGTTCCTCCTTGCCGCCTGGAGAACTCCCTGGTCTGGAGGTAGCGAAAGCCGAGTAGAAAAACAAGCACAGCAGCTGCACTCTGCCAAACAACAACAACAACCACCCACCCACAGCTCCACCCTCCCATCTCCATTCCCCACCCAGCCACTTCAAAGCCTGGACACATGCCCTGGAGGGCACTGAAGAGGGCCCAGTCTAGTACATCATCTCCCCTTCTGTGCCAACTGCTGCTCAGCTTGCCTTTCTATGTCCTGCCAAATGAGCCCATAGGTGATTGCTCTACAGATCTCTACAGAACAAGGCTAAATAGGCATCACAGTGTTGAAACTGATCAATTAAGTCTTCTGATGAATGAGGATGCAATGCTACCACAAAACCTTGACAGTATAGTCTAGCATAGATTGAGATGCATAAAATGACATACATGTAGGTGACTTAAATGGGAGATCACTGGCATGTAACTGACTCTTGATGAGTACCATAATGTTCTCATCATCTCAACCAGCCTGTTAACCAAGTATGAACAATAGTGACAGTGTAAACTCACTCTCTGTTGAATTACTGGTGCAGTCTGGAGTTTTGGGCGAAGGATGAGGCCCATTTCGCTCCTCTGTGGTCTTTGGAAAAACAATAACCAAAAGGAGAATGTGAGCAGCAGCTTTAACCTGCTTAGCACTAGCTTAGCACATATAATGAATTGACAGTTCAGGCCCTAAAAGTCACATTGACTCAAGAGTCTTCTCTCATCCCAGTTAAGAAATGTAAAAGGATGACTGTATAAAATGACAACTTAGAAGCATGTAAACTGTTTTAACATCCTGGCACCCCAACTGCCACTGTCGTGCCCTTAAGCAAGGTACTTAACTGTAAGTTGCTCTTGGGGAGACTGGCCCTGGAGTAATAGATGAATTTAAGTTCCTTTGGATTAAAGCATCAGCCAAATGCATAAATAAAATAAAATAAAATAAATAATATTCTGATGTTGATGCTGATAATCACCTACATTCCACTGCCTTACATTCCCTCCATTCACCTTCCCACCTACCTCGTCCTCAAAGGTGAAGGAGGTCTCCCACTTGACCTTTGACGCGGGGCTGTGCAGATTCTGACCATGACAGTAGATCCGCCTCTCTGCTGAAAGCCACCAATCACAGGCAGCAAGAAGTTCACATCGCTCGATAGATCCCAGTAGGATCATTGATTCTGAGGTGGGAAGATGTGACAAATGAGCTAATAGACCAATCAATTATTTTGGTGACCCCCTAAGGTGAAAAACAACTACAAAGAATGCTGATCGCATTTTTGACGCATGCACACCAACACATACACACTCTCTCTCTCTCTCTCGCTCACTCACACAGGCACACACACACACACACACACACACACTCACACACACACACTTACACTCACACACACACACCTACTGACCTTTAGAATCCACTAGAGGGATGGTCTTGAGGGAGGTGGACTCAAGGAGGTTACTGACCTCATGGTACGTGGACTGTGAAGATAAAAACTTCACTTTCCTCACCATGATGTCCTCCACAAATATATTATACTTGCTAACAGAGAGAGAGAGAGAGAGAGAGAGAGAGAGAGAGAGAGAGAGGCAAGGAAAGAGGCAGGGAGAAAAGAAAGCATGGGGGGAGAGAGAGGTGGGGGGAGAGGAATAGGTGGAGGAGAGGGAAGGGGAGAAAGAAGGATGGGTGAAGAGAGATAGGAGTGGAAAGAGGTGGCTTAGCTCTGTTAATCCTCTCACTTTGTGCCTCTCGCTGTCTGACACGAGAGACAGCCCTCAACCCCTAATCTCCCAGCACAGTCGAGTGCAAGGCAGTGTAGCATAGCACAACATAGCACAGCACAGAGCAGCACAGCGTGGAGCAACATAGCTCAGCACAGAGCACCATAAGGGGGCGCAATATAGCACAGCACAGAGCAGCACAGTGTGGTGCAACATAGCATAAGGTGGCGCAATATTGCACAGCACAGAGCAACACAGCGTGGCGCAAAATAGCACAGCACAGAGCAGTGTAGCATAGCACAGCACAGCGTAGCATGGCACAAGACAGCACAGTATGCAGCGCATCATAGTGTAGCATAACATAGCACAGCCTGGTGCCACATAACATAGCATAGCACCATAAGCTATTGCACAGACTAGAGCAACACAGTATAACATAGCATAGGGCCATATAGCACAACCTACTGTAGCGTAGCATAACAGAGCATAGCACAAGATGGCGAAATATAGTGTCTATGTATCTATCTATCTATGTAGAGTACTGTAGCATAGTACAGCACAATAGCACAGCATAGTGCATTGCAGTGTGTAACGGATGCCAGCTAGCTTGGCTGCGCAGGGAGAATGTTAGTAAACCTCCCTTCTGATACTTCAAGAACCTCCTTGTCAGTTGCCTGGGAGCCTAAGCTTTTTTAGGTCGACTGGCTAAGACGTTTGGCTCCCAATCCAAGGTTGCTGTCATTGTAAGGTTGCGAGTTTGACCCCCATGCTGGACTGCACAGGATGGCATCAGCAGACCTCTGTTACAAGTGCAGCATAGTGTATTGTAGCATAGCACAGTTTAGCACTGTAATGTAGTGTAGCATAACACAGCACAGTTTAGTTGAGCACAGCATAGTTGAGCACAGTTGAGGTCTGTACCTGATATGGCCAAAGCCCAGCTCGGGAAGGTAGGGCAGCTTCTTCACCTGGATGATAGAGTCATAGAGGGACGGCTGCAGGCCTTGGGCCACCATATTGGCCAGGATGACAGCCACCATCATAGGCAGGATGTGTGAGATCTGACCAGTCAACTCAAAGCAGATGACCGCTGTTGAGACCGTGTGTGTTACAGCACCGGTCATGGCGGCGGCACCTGATAGAAAGCAAAGGAAGAGAAGAAGGAAGAGATGGGGCATGTGGCAAAATAAAATGACAGAGAAAAAACTAGATATTTGGTAAAACTCAAATAAAATGACACAGGAAAGCAGGGGTAGAAATCGGGAATCGTGTTGAATCGAGAATCGAATGCTTCAGTTCACTGGAACTGCACCACTCTGAGATTATCAATTCCTCTTATCAACACTGGCATGTTTTTCAGACCAGGTCTATGGATCTTTTTGAAAACAAAATTGAAATAGACAACACAGTTCTACATGGTCTCCCTCATTCTAAGAAGCTGCTTTTGTCATTTTAGTAAATTAGGTTATATTACAGGCCTATGTGCTGACACTAAAAATCAGTGTAGAATACCATCTAAATAGTAAAGAATTGATAAGAGAATTAATAAAGAATTGGACTGATACACAGAATTGACAATGGAATTGATATTGATAAAATCCTATCAATTCCCACCCCTACAGAAAAGACCATTTTAACAGCACTGCAGTCTGAAAATGGAAGGATAGTCTGATTTAGAAAAGCACAGTGGAAGGAAGGGAAGAGAAAGAGAGAGGACAGACTAGGAGAGAAGACATAAGCCAAGAAGAGAAGAGCAGTTACAATGACAGGAAGACAGAAAAATAAAGGGATGAGAGAGAGAGGAGGAGAGGAGAGGGGGTAGAGTGGTAAGAGATGAGGGAAAGGAAGAGAGGAGAGAACAGAGAGGAGCAACAGACAAGAACAGCTAACCTATGACAGCATAGCCTCCGGGCAGAATGCGGTAGACGATCCCGTCAAAAAGAATCCCATTTGGGAAGAGAGTAGCCATGATCTCTCCCACCAGACGACCAAAAGCTGCCCCTGCCGGTGTGTGTGCGCGCGTGTTGTGTGTGTGTGTGTGAATAAGAGAGAGAGGAAAGGAAAGAGAAAGTGAATGACTGAGATAGTGTCTGTATGTGCATGTCCATGTGATGTGTGTGACTTAGTTTGTATGTGAATGTGAAAGACATGGTCTCATTAAATTTTCAACAGTGGCCACATTCATGAATTGCAAATAACTTTAATTTAAAAGTTTAATATGGTGTGCACAAAACACAACATGAAATTCCAACATCATTTCCCATCAGCGCCACTTACCCAGGATAAAGACAGGCATAAAAGCGCCAGAAGGAATTGGCATTGTCGTGGAAACAGCAGACATCCAGAACTATGACAGTGTGAGAACAAGTGACACAGTGGTTTTTGTCAGAACGATTTGTAAGGCCATAATGATTGTAAGATTGTTCAGCAAAAATCATGTTAATACAATATTTTTTCACACAAACACATATAAACAAACACACACACACACTCAGAATCTGGAATCACTCAGAGAATCTGGGCTGTGTGCTGCAGGAGGTCAGATGATGGTCGAGACTGTTGAGAAAAAGACTTTTCACTGCATAAAGCATTTACAAACACAGCTGCAGCACACACACACACACACACACACACACACACACACACACAAGTGGGAGTAGAGTGTGTTAACAGGACTGTGTGTTAAAATGGCAACACATAAATTAAACACTGACTTTTTACTTTACAAGGAGGGGTCAGTGCAATGTGAGTTTGTTCATGTGTTTGTGTGTGTACATGCATGTGTACGTGTGTGTATGTGTGTGTGTGTGTGTGTTTGTGTGTGTGTGCATTTGTGTGTGTGTGTGTGTGTGTGTGTGTGTGTGTGTGTGTGTGTGTGTGTGTTTGAGGTGAGCATACATATGATTTAATGTATGTGAATCTACATGTTTTTCCACAGCTGTCTTGTTATCCGCTGAGTAGCCTCTGGAGCGCCAGTGGTTAGAGAGGTGTTTAATGGCTTGTGGGTCACAGCTACACCACCAACCCCCGACAGCCCTGCACTTGTATGCATTTGTAAACATGCTCTTCATTTCTAAATATACTCTTTAAATGCACACTGATGCACTAATTTACATAAATAATGCAGAAAGGCAGATGGAACATTTAGAGTTTACATTTATATACACATGCATTCTAGGAGTAACTTTCTGACTATGTGTGTGTGTGTGCATACAGTATGTGCATGTATGTGTGTGTAGAGTGAGAGAAAAAGAGAGGGAGAGAGAAAAAAGGGAGAGAAAGAGTGTACCTTCATAACAAAAAACAACAGCAGGATGAGAAAGACGCTGACTTGAGGGTGGAGCCACACAGCAGACCGCCCAAGGCCAGGTGGGTGGGCAGGGCCTGTTATTTTGGTCCAGGTGAAGTTATCAAACAGGGAGTTAATGGCTTCCCTCGGCATCAGCTGAAATAGAGAAGATGACTTGTTAGAGTCTCCGCACACCAGCTCTGACACCATTGCAGAGCACTTTTGAATTCAACAATTTTGTTTGCCCCTGCACCACATGGCACACAATGAACTTAATAGCACCCTGTGGAAAAACCAATGGCTTTTACAGAACTGCTCTGAAAACAAATATATAGTCATAATCATAATCATAATGAATGACACTGGTGTGCAGGGTTGAATGGAAAACAATGGAATCTAAGGCGCTGTTCAGACCAAACACGTTTTTTCAACTCCAAAAACATGAGTGTTCTAAAGTATTGAGCGATAAAAACATGCAAGGTTGAAATTGATTATGTACATCTTGTTGCTATGACAGCATAGATTTGACTAAATAGCTTACTCCCTGACTTAGCTTTGACTGGCAGCTAAGCAACGACCCATTGTTGAAGAAAACGTAACCTCAAAAGTTTTTAGGCACCTCCCTTCTTTTTCATCCTGTATCTAGCTCATATTCAATGCGAGATGCTTAGCAACGGTGATGTTGCATCGTTCCATAGGGAAACAACTGAATTTGACCTCCTGGAGGTGAAAAAAGCATGTCAGTCTGAATGCCGTCTAAATGAATAAAATGTCGTAAGCAAAATGTTGTAAGTGCTCCGCACTTTGTTGGAGTTGTGTGTGGAGGCCCTTAGATTCCACACACAATACACACAATACAACACTGAGAGGTGGCAAGCATATAGACCTACATTTACCCACAGAACACTAAGGGACAAGCATAAAATTCACCCAAATGTAAATGTGTAACAGCCATTTATACATACCCAGCCATAAATAAATGTTGTGCTAGATTAATCATGTCTGAACAAGAATGTTTTGTAAAAGCAAGAACATTGAGGCTGACATGGTTCATTCTGACTTCATTTTCACAGCTGAAACACCCCTAATACATCGTATTCACTACACACACAATTAGTTCATAGTTTTATTATTGATCCAAGACAGCAGTGTCCAAAAGAGAGAGTGCTAGAGAGAGAGACAAATTGCTTCTGTGTAAAGACATTCAGTACACAGACAATAACTAGTCAATGCCGGCGCATCACAGCTAGCATTGGAAAAGCTGACAATCAATAAGTTCCTTGCACGGAGTGGTCAACCACTGACATATCTAACACTAAGCAATGCTTGTGCTATGACGCTATCCACAAGAGCAGCAATCAATGGCAATCTTTCCGGATAATACAGCATAGAGGAGCTCTAATCCTGAATCCATGGAGGTGATAAAGGTTTTCATGTGAACCAGCAGTGAGCCCCCACGAGCATCAGTCATCACAGCTGCAGACAAACACAGTCTGTGGCCTCAGGCATGCACACACACACACGCACACATTCAACAGCAAGAGTCTTCAAGGACACTGAATGAGGAGACAGCTGAAAGAAATTTTAACCCTCCACAAGGGATTTCACTGTAACCATCAATTTCTTCATTTAATGTCACCCTCAGAAGTGACCCCTACGCAGCAGAGTGCCCTAAGGGGGGAGTTTCTTCTCTGTGCTCAACACAAAATGGTCTTTAAAAAGTGAAGTAAGAGATAAAGAAGAGAGAGACAGGGAGAGATCCAGCATAGCGAGAAAAGCACTTCATGAAAAACCTCTCATCACTAGATGAAGGTAATCAATTGAAAGTCCTTCTAGGTGATGACATCAATACCCTAGAGCTTGCGGATCAATACGTTTTGATGTGTCACTACATTAGAGAGGACACATAATGTAGAGTGTGGACAAGGGACAGATACCATAATTATCTTATTATCTCCCTGTTTCATCCTAGTCTCCTTCCAGTTAGTCACCCTTTCCTAGCTGTTCTTTATTAGTCTTTTACTTCTCCTCTCTACCCTCTACTCTTATTCGTTGATTACTCCTTTATGTTTGTTATCCATTTTTCTTTTATACTTTATGCAGCATTTTTCTATTTTCTTAGATATTTCTTGTCTACTTTTGATATGCTCTAATATGCTTTAACAACACAATGTTTTTTGTCGTGTCAATAAAGCCTTTAAATTAAATTGAATTGAATTGAGAGAGAGAGAGAGATGATGAGAGAGACAGGGAGGGAGAGCAAGAGACAGAGAGAGAGATGAGTAAAGAGACAGGAAGAGAGATAGAGATGAAGAGGGAGACAGGGCGAGTGAGAAAGAGAGAGTGAGAGATAGAGACAGGAAGAGAGAGAGAGACAATGAGACTAGCCGTGGGCTTTCAGTTTGAAGTGTGTCCTGACCTCTCCTGCCATGAACTGGCCAAACCCTGGAGGGAACGTGAAGGTGGCGATTATCAGCGTCACAGCACCCGGGTAAATCAACCGACTGAAGAAAAAAAAAAGAAAAAGAAATCATGAAATCACAACAAAACTTTGATTGAGGTAATGGTGTACAGCTGATGTAACAATGTGTCATAACACGGTTTTATTACAACAGAATAGCCTTCTGTTCTCTCTGTAATAACTGCCACACAGTTTCATCACAGTTACAGTACAATTATACTGTTGTGGGGCATTTTTTGTTGTAATTATATTGTAATTGCCATTTCATGAAATGTGCTCCATTTCCAAATCAAATCAAATCAAATAATTTCTTGTGTATACATTTAGTGCATTTTTGCAATATAATATATATATTTTTGGCCCATATATAATTAAAAAAAATATATATATATTTGTTATGATGCCTAAGAAGGCTGTGAATGTGCTGAGTTTCGTGACAACTCACTGTCTGGTGAGGAATCGAGTGAGGGCCGTTTGCCTACGCATCACCAGGACAACCTGCCTGTTCAGGTACACAAAGAACGCCCCGAGAAATCCACACGAGATCCTACCAACAGAATAACAGGCGAACCACACACACAACACAACACAACACAACACAGCACAAATGCATACACAGACTGAAAACAAGTATTTAAAGATCACATTAACCAAGAAAAACCTTAATCAATGACAGGGTGTGGATGACAAAAAGGCTGATGAATATGGTGAGTTATGGTGTATTTCATGCACA
The DNA here is from genome assembly GCA_015244755.2 of Tenualosa ilisha. Lineage (NCBI taxonomy): Eukaryota > Metazoa > Chordata > Actinopteri > Clupeiformes > Clupeidae > Tenualosa > Tenualosa ilisha. The sequence goes on from PYXC01001172.1 coordinate 349,207, forward strand.
TTGTTACAGACTCAGACAGAACCATTGGCAATCCAGGAAAACACACTGTTTGGTTATGGTTGATGTAGTTAATATGGTGATGGCTTATGCTGAATAATGAAAGGAAAGTATTCTGATTTAAACCTAAACTATGGAGTGATTTTGCTTTCCTTTCTTTCCTAAAAAACCAAGATAGAATGATCTTTTATAAAACACAGACGCAGTCATATTAAAAGCATATGGTATGTGGGTGAGGATTAGCAAGCGAATGTGTGTGTGTGTGTGTGTGTGTGTGTGTGGATGGTGGGTCAGTTCTGTGTGTGTGTGTGTGTGTGTGTATGTGTGTGTGTGTGTGTGTGGATTTTGAGGCAGCTCTGTGTTGTACCCAATGATGGCAAACGCAGGCAGCTCCTGCAGGTCGAAGGGGAAGTCCATGCGGAAGTTTGTGCGGAACAGAGCGGTGATGGTGACTGGAAACACAGAGGAAAATGGGGGGTTGCTTAGTAACGTTAGAACATGCCTCAGTCATGGATAACAAGACATCCTCTCTCAGATCCATCCACATGGCCAGTGATTACTACGACCATCATAAGCAAAAATGTAACTCAGGTCATTGATAGCGAATACCGATATGTGGAAATAATAATTACAATGTCTGCACTATACCAGAAATGACACAAAAATTACATCATTAGGATCACACTCGGAGTGGTTTTATGGACAAGTGAATGTATAGAATTTTTTGTTGTCCCATTAATTTACATTTCTGACATTTTCTTAATAGTTGGTTTGAGTGGATGTTCACATTGTTATAGTTACAGGTGTCTATCTACTGTAGTCATCATCTACAATATGAACAATGTTTTCATGGATTTCCGTTAGTTTGTAGAAAATTTTGCAATGTCAAACTGTCATCCATTTGTGTGAAGTGTGTGTGTGCATGTATGTGTGCGTGTGTCTGTATGTGTGTGTGTGTGTGTGTGTGTGTGTGTGTGTGTGTGTGTGTGTGTGTGTGTGTCGCACCAGCATCTTTATTCCACACTGACAGCACTCTGAAGATAAAGGCGCTAAATGTGGCGGCGAAATACCCTCTCCAGTAATTCCTCACTGCAAAGTAGGTGGACGTGACCTCAATACTGAACAAGACTCCTGGAGAGAGAAAGAGAGAAAGAAAGAGGGAGAGAGAGAGAGAGAGGGATAGAGAGAGGGAGGGGGATGGAGACCGCAGAAAGGGAGGGATAATGAGAGTAAGGATGGAAGAAAGGGAGATGAAATGGAGAGAGAAGAGGAGCAGAAAGACAAGGAAGAGAGAGAGAGAAAGCTAGAAGTTTAGCTCTTCTGGAATGGAAGAGGAGATCTGGCACAGGAGGAGGTCTGGAGCAAAAGGAAACATCGGTTTAGGATAACTCAGCCCAAGAGCTGAATACAGAACAGCTAGACTGAGCCAGATCTGCTACTGTCTCGTATGCACACACACACACACACACACACACACACTCACACACACACACACACAAAACCCACATACCAACACTGTCTGACTTGATTGTATTCTGCACAGTAAGAAAAAAGATCCAGAGACCAAGAATGTGTGCGTGAATAGGAATAGATAGAGGGATAATATTTATAAAAAGAGAGTGAGAGAGAGAAAGAAAGAGAGAGAGAGAGAGAAGTGAAGGTGTAGGAAGAAGTTTACCTCCTAGAGGAGTGCCAAAACAGCAGCCTACACCCACAGCACAGCCAACCGTCAGAATGTCTGTGTACCCATAGGGATTCTACTGACACAGAGAGAGAGGGAGAGAGAGAGAGAGACAGAGACAGAGAGGTAGAAAGAAAAGTGAAGATAGATAGATAGATAATGTATGTAGGTGAGAAAGAAAGAGAGAAGAGAGACAGAGGGAGAGATGAAAGGATGAGTGCATAGATTGGAAATGTCAGCGTGGGTAGGAGGGAATGGAGTTTGAGAAAAGAGAGCGCAGAGGCAAGTTAGGATGAAAGGAGAGTTGGAGAGAGGGAGCAGAGAGAGGAGCAGATGGAGGACAAGAAAGGTGGGGAGAGAAAGGAAGTGTGAGGTGAATGAAGACCGCTGAGGAAAGAAGAAAGAAACACACACACACACACACACACACACACACACACAGACACAGGCACACTCACACACACACACACACACACACACACACACACAACAGGTTTGACACGAGACACCAACAGCATAGCACAGGGCAGGGAGGACAGGCAGACAACATCTGAAGCTTCAGCCTGTTACAAAGCAGCCATAAACCATCAGAGAGAGTGGTGGGGAGCAGAGAAAGAGAGAGAGAGAGAAATGGAGGGAAAGGAGGAGAGAGAAAAAGAGAGAGAGAGAGAGAGGAGGGGAAAGAGGAGGAGAGTGAGAACAGACCAACTCTCCACTGACCCACTCCTCCACTGTCTCTTTCACTCTCCCTCTTTCTCTCTCTTCATTGCTTCCCTCCATGGCCTGCCTGATGAAATGCATGCTGGGTAGTTTGTCTTGTGTGACTTGCCTCCCACAGGGGCAGCAAAACAGGTGGCCACGCCCACTGCACACGCACACACCCGCAGATCCTGAACATGGGAGACGTTCTGATGAGGGGATGGGGGGAGGAGAGACAGAGAAAGAGAGAGACAGAAAGAGAGAGAGAGAGAGAAAGAGAAAAAGAGATTGAAAAAGAAAATTAGAAGTAGAACAGAAAGATGTAGAGACGGTGAAGAGAAAGATAGCAAGAAAGACAGATGGATAGAGAGAGAGAGAGAAAGATAGAGGGATAGAGAGAGAGACAAAGAGAGGGGTAGAGAGAAAGAAAGATAGAGGGATAGAGAGAGAGAAAGAGAGAAACACGGGCAGGTGTTAATACACATGCCAAACATTATCTTGATTCTATTAATACAGACACAGACAGAGACAAATAAACACTGTCAAAACAAAGAGATGAGAGAGAGAGAGAGAAGAGGGGGGAGAGAAGAGAGAGAGAGAGAGGGAGAGAGAGAAGAACAGAATGAGAAAGAGAGAGAAAGAAGGACAGATGAGCATTACAGCAACACTACAGCATTACATCAGAAGCTGTTGCAAGTCTGTGGAACTGAGGAATCTGATCACTGTCAATTGCTTATGGACAACTTTCAGCTAGAGGCACAGCTGATCGTGCCAAATCACAGGGTTCATGCCAGGCCAGGCACACACAGAGAGGGACTCATGGGATTTGTATTTTTTTTTTTGTTGTTGCCTACCTCATAGACCCCAGTGAAGATGGACATGACTTTGCTGAGCACTGCAGCACAAATACTGGCTATGTGCACAAATGGACCCTGAGAATTAAGACCAGAAAGAAGACAGTTGGTTAACATAGCCACTTAAAGATGAGCTTCTGTGTATGTGTGTGTATATTTGCATGTGTGTACAGTATGTGTGTGTTTCTGGGTGTTTACATATATGGTAATACTTTAGATTAAGGGTAAACATATCCACCATTAACTAGCAGCTTATTAACATACAAATTCTTAACATACTAGCCATTTGTTAGTCATTGCAAATCACTTATTAATACCTTATTCTACATGAGCTGATTCCACCCATAACAGACCATTAACTGCAAATTTGTCCAATATAAACTTCTAATTACTGTCTATACATGGTTAGTAAGTTACTTGTTGTATATTAATTATGATCTCAAAATGCCTTGGTTAGCATGGGGCTTATAAGGCAGTAGTACAACAGGAACATTTATTCTCCTGCACCTTAGAAAAGATGGTTTATTCATTGGATCAAAACCAAAGATACAAGTGCCTAATTACGTCTTTTCAATTTACTGTGCATAACTGTTCCTGTTTTAGTACCATCTTATAGCAAAGCATACTGAGATCAAAACTATCTTACTCACTACGAATAAGCAGTAATTAGGAGTTTATAAAGTCTAGTTAATTATTCACTAGGGGTAAAATAAGATCATGCAGAATAAGGTATTAATAAGTGACTTGTAGTGACTAACAAATGGCTTGTATGTTATTAATTTGCATGGCAATAAGCTGCTAGTTAATGCTGAATATGTGTATCCTAATCTAAAGTGTTGCCATATACATATATGCATATAACAACATAGACTGTGTGTGTTTCTGTACTGTGTATGTATTTATGTGTGTGTGTTTGTGTGTTTCTGTTTGTGTTTCTGAACTGTGGTATGTATCTGTGTGTGTGTGTGTGTGTGTGTGTGTGTGTGAGAGTGAACATATGTGAGAAGGATTGCAGACCCATATGCAGGAGAGGAAGTGAAAGCAGAGAGAGAAGATGATAAATGACACGGAGTGTATCTACGCTCCCTGGTGAAGAGGGAGGAGGAGAGAAAGGGGGGAAGGAGAGAGGAAGAGTCGAGGACTAACGAGAAGGTAAGGAAGAGACCTGATAGAGGAGAGACAGCGAGAGAAGTGAGGGAATTAAAAAAAGCAAGCAAAGCTGACAGAAAGGAAGTAGGCCAGAGTGATCAAACGGGACCTACAGAGATGTAGGGGGGAGAGAGAAATGCAATCATGTACTGAGCAGAGACTAAACTCAAAACAATGGGAGAAAAACTGACCTCTTTCCCAACAGGCATCCCACTGCCCAGTCCAGCTGTAAGGCCAATGACCTTGGCCACAAAAGCCTTCAGCGTGAGATACTCCTTCAGTACCACTCCTCTCAAGATGGTCTTCAGCTCAGGAATACCAGAACCTGGCCTCGGACAGAGAGAGAGGGATGAGCAAGAGAGAGACAGAGGGAGAGAGAGAGTTTAGAAAAAGAGACAGAGTATGACAAAGAGGGAGAGAAAGAGAGAGAGAGAGAGAGAGGCAGAGAGGGAAAGAAAGAAAGAGAGGTGGAGTGAGGAAAGAAAGAGATAGACAGAGAGAAAATAGAGGAAGAAAGAGTGAGAAACAGAAAGAGAAGAAATGAAGACAAACAAGAACGATAGATAGATGTAATGAGAGGAGCGAAAGGAAATAGTGGTAAGAGAAGCAGCAGAGGAATGACAAATGTGGTTGTGACATTCAGCCATTAATTGCCTGGCTGATTACCACATCAGCAACATTTTATCTAAATACCACCAGGGACAGAAGAAATTCTCTTTTGAAATCCAAGGGCCTAATGCACATGTAACAATATAAACACAAAATGATCATCCAATGTGGGGGGAAAAGACAGTTAGAGCGAGAAGCTGATGAAGTATTTAGCAGTGGCATAGAGACGCAGTGAATCTGAATCTAAACTAGAGGTGTCTAGCAACTCCAGCAGCTCTTGTTAGTGTTGTAGTGGGGCTGTTCTTCATGAACCACGTTATATGAACCAAAGGGAAACCAAACTCCAGTCTCTGTATTATATGCCAGATCAAGGCCCTGTTTACACATAAATGGGTATCTAAAAAAAACAAATATTTATTTATGCGTTTATGTCTATCATCTACATGTAAACAGAGGTTTCAGTCACTGAAAATGGCTTTTGAAACTTTTGAAAACTCCAGTCAAAGTGGAGATCTCTGAAAACTCCAGTTTCAGGCACTGCATGCAGATGGGGAAAATGGAGTTTTGGTATTGTGACATGACAGTCCCTCTTCGGTTTCAGATCTCTTTTTGGCTACCAATTTGTTTAACATATTGTTGAAAACCATTCCTGGCTCATTGTGTGACTAGAATGATTTTTTAATATGGGGGAGAATAAATCATTAATACCCTTCTACGTGTAATTGTTTTTATAAATACCCTGCTACATGTACTGTAGGTGGACTGAGCGACACTTTGCCCATATTAAAATTTGAAGTAGACTGGTCCAGGACTTTCTATCACACACACAGACACAGACACACATACACACTCACACTCACACACACACACACACACACACACACACAAACGTGAATGGACAAATCCAATTATAAAACCCTCTTTCCTTCTACCGGAGGTCAAAAGTAATAATACCAAGAACGCCTTTGTGACTGCCAGAGATAGCATGTATGCTGACACATGTCAACCTTAAAGTCAACAGGTCCGTGGGACTCACCTGAATCATAGCTGTGAACACTGACACTCCACACACAACAATAATGAAACTCACCAATAGCCTGTGGAGCAACCAGGTGGCAGAAGATGGAGGCAAACGTGATGAGGATTAACGGATAGGTGACCCAGGCCAGGAACTGCAGCCCAACGTTCCCTTTCAGTTCGCCATACACCCACTTATAGGCTGGGGAAATATGGGGCCAGAGAGAGAGACGACAAGAAGAAATCTGTTGAGGAATCCAGTTGCTTTTTTTTTTCTCCTAGTTCTCAAAGAACAATAATCTCCGGTAGATATCTTCCGATACTTATTTTACCATTATTATTATTATTATTATTATTATTATTTACTCTCTTGTGATTCTCTGTTTTAACAGCAGTTTACAGTTAAAGGCATACCAGGCAAGACTGGGAGTTCCCCCTGTAGTCGCTGATTTAAAAAAAAAAAACACCATTCAGCTTCAACACCATTCTGACCAATCAATGTGAGTTTGTTCGCAAACCAAAGAATAGGATCCAGCAATGCTAATTTTCGTGCATTACGTTGACTGACAAGCCAGTAATATAGCCAGTAATATGTGCGATTTTGGGTTCATTCAGTTTCAGTTTAGTTTTCACCGTCTCATCGTTTCAGATCCTACAAATATAGTAACCACAGAATTTACATTAGTGGCATCTGAAAGAGCCTTCTATCACCCCGTAATGAGCCATTTAATCATCTAAGTGACGACAAAGCTCGTAAATTAACCTAAAAACATTGCCTGGTGTGCCGTTACAGGAACATGGCAGCTTTTTCGAAAGTTAGCTTATTTGCAGTCTATACCTCAGAGTCAAGGAAAATAAGTGCCTACATACTCTTCTGGTCTCTGTGTGTGCAGTGACCCAGTAGGCCAGTGACATATCCTTCAATGTTAGCCTAATTCAATGTTAGACGCTAGCTGTTGGAACCTACTTCCAGTGCATCAGCTGCAGTGTCAGTAGGAGCTACTGAATATACAGAGAAGGGTATGTATCCACATATATAGCTCTGGTCAGACAGCAAATAAACAAGTTGGTTGATGTGATGCTTCATTAAGGTTTGGTAAAAGTCAGAACAACAATTTCACAACTAAATACACATAACAGTCTATGGACATTCATGTGACTTTGCCTCAGTACATGTTCATTTGATGGGAGGACAACTGAGATGGGGGATGTAGTGCATTACCCTGTAAGCTCTTTGCACTCGCGTAGTCCATACTCCAGCTCACCAGAGCCATGGTGAGGCCCAACAGAACCAGGAAGATCCAGTCTTCCCCAAGCTTCGTCACAATGTACCTCTGAATCCGTGCAAGACAATCTGCCAATGGATGTCAGAACATCAGCACCACTACGTCCTTTAGGCTGCCTCTCATCTGTATACAAGACCTCACTCTTGACGCTCTTGACTAGATGATCTAGTAATCTTGCAATAATGCAGCTTGTTTTAAGCGTTTTGTTTTGTTTGGTAAACAACCAATTGAGCTTCTAAGTGACAGTGATGGTCTGGCTTTAGCATAACAGATTTTTTGGCACTTGTAATATAAACCACATCAAACAATTTACTCATGTTATGATAAAAAAGGTGTTTCATAACATAATGTATGTACACTTTTGTGGTCAACAGTCACCTTGACATTTGGAATAGGGACGGGTTTTCTTTACTGAAGAGGTATGGCTGAATCCTGAGGAACTGGGTCCAGTTTCCAAAGTGAAGTGGTGTGGTCGGCCATGAGTCCTCTTGGCCTGCCTCCTGGCATTCCACTGTCTTTCGGTCAGGAGACGTGCGGCCTCACGTCTGGCAAAGCTGCCCAACTGCTCCCTGTACTCCCCATAGAGCTGCAGGAGGTCGGAAAAAACTTCATTACCCAGCAGGCACAAATATTCAATAAACAATAGAGAGAAAACTTCAAGGATACAACTATGCCACATATAGCGATTACCATAGATGCAGTGCAGAACTAAACAGAATGAGCATCATTTTTAGAATTCACTTGTGTTTAGGACCTGTCCTATGAAGCCACAGCTTAGCTGTAAAAATAAACATTTTCTTTGTGAGCCAGTAAAAAACAAATCCCACACAGCGGTAATACAGGGAATGTAATTAGATCTCACATTAGGAAGAGTGCAACTGCAGTCACTCGATTTTCTGGACAAGGCAAAAGAGCACAACTTATGGCAGTCACCCGGAACACATGCTCTTACTGTTGGTTTTTCATCTCCTGTACCTGCGGGTGGTTGCTCAAATTACCCCAATTGCCGCCAAGACTACTCTGCTAGACTCCCCTTCTTAAATTATGGATGGAGAGAAAACTAGAAATATTGTTGTGTATTGCAGACTGGAGTTTCTCAAGAGGCCAGAGCAAGTGGTGCAGACTGCAAGAAGATTAGGTACATAAATACGTCATGTTGAGCGATGAGTTTCTTCAGCGAGAGCCATGGGTTTGTGAATGGAGAATGATTACACTGCAGCTTCATATAGGGTTTCTGACGCTCACTGACAGAGGAAAGGAAAGACAGAGAAATAAAGAAAGAATGATAGAGAAACCGGTTAAATGAAAGAAAGAAGACAGACAGTTGGAGTGTCTGAGTAAGAGAGAGAGAGAGAGAGGGAGTTGGGGGAGCTAAAGGAATGACTGAATGACAGAACAAGGGAGAGAGAGAAAGAGAGTAATGGAATGGCTGAATGACAGAAAGAGGGAAAGAGAGAAAGAGAGTAATGGAATGACTGAATGACAGAAAGAGAGAGAGAGAGAGAGAGAGCTGCTGAGCATGCTTCTGCTGTGTAAGAGAGACTCATCAGACTGTAACGCTCCTCCTGAAATAGACTGAGAGGCTCAAACAGGCACAGCATGGAAAAACAGAGGAGAAGAGAAGCCCCAGACCCCAACTCAGACTTGCACTGGGAGGTATCACTGACACACAAACACACACTCAAACACACACAAACACACACATATACACAAACACACACTCACACACAAATACACACAGAAACACGTATATAAACACATGCACACATACACATAAACGCACAAACACACACACACGCTCACACACATGCGCGCACGCACACACACATGCACACACACACAAACACACACACACACACACACACACACACACACACACACACATGCACACACACACAAACACACACACACAGACACAAACACACGCACAAACACACACACACACACACACACATGCACGCACACACACACACATGCACACACAAACACACACACACACACACACACACATGCACACAAATACATACACACACACATACAGAGAGAGAGACATAAAAACAAAACATAAAACACTTGCGTGCTGATAGTAGCAAGCTCACAAAACTTAATCCAAGTGTGAAAGATTTTTCCAGTACCAAAATACACCACCTTGGTATATTCCTGGAGATCAGATCGTACATCGACCTGTATGCTCACCCTAGCCTTACTCACACAGACACAAAAACAAGCGTACACACACCCTTGTGGGTGTGTATAAACTGCACGTGTGAAAAATCTTTCCAACATAAAGAAATAATCCTTAGTAAATAGCAGAGCTAAAAACACCAGCACTAAGGCACACAGACAGAGACAAGGACATCCACACCCAGCAAACAAACAACAACAAACCGAAGGGGACCGGAGTGGACCCATAGGGACTCACACATACACACACACACACACACACACACACAGGACAGGAGGAAAAGAAAGTGTAAAATCACCATAATATTCACATTTAATACAGTGTCATTTTCTGCCTCCGTTTCTACAAGCTTTCCTAAGTCTCTCTTTCTCTACCCTTTGGTGAATGGCCCCAGTGCTACATCATGACTCTCTGAGCCAGACTGGAATATGTAAAGAGAGACTAAACTGCGTCGGCAAACTGTTTTCTTTTGCTCCCTGGAGGGCTGCCAACACACCCCCACAGCTTCACCGAATTGGCCTCACAATGCCACTGCCGGAATTATGATGACACTTTAGTTAATGTAAGCACTGGGTATCCATTGATACGGTTCCTGGCTCACTTTCTGCCGGCTTGCATGACGGTTCTAGTCAAATCAGTTATCTGTTGGTCCCTGCGGGGGAAAAAGCTGTGTTACTCCAGCACAAAACATTCTGGCCTGAATAACACATTTAGAGGTGATGGATTTAAATGTAAAATATTTCAAGAATATATAAATGTAAAATATTTCACGGAAAGATGGAGACTGTGGAAAATAGCTGATATTCCTCCCACTCTGTAGAAGACTTTGCTGATAAACGTTGCCATGGACACCACTCACACACACAAACAAAATACAATGAATGACTGCATTTCACAACAAATAAGTGAATATAAAACCTGCCACATGTATCTATCAATTTCCTCCATCTTCTGACTCTAAGTACTAAAAAATGTGACTGTTGCATGATTGTGGAAACTGGAGAACAGATTCAACTGTGTAGTGTGTGGAGCACTCAGCACTGTCTATGATGAGACAGACTGTAGCATCAGGAGGACCTCAGGGAGCTGGCTAGAGTGTTGGACAGTCAACTGATCTCCCTATTGCCCTCAGATCATACCGTAATGGATGAATGAATCTGCAATCCATCCACCATTTGCCTCTCCCTCAGTCCTGGCATCTCTTTGTACTATCTGCATCTGGACTGCCAGGGGGCATATCTGCTAACTCTCCCATTTTTTCCTGGGTTTATCCCATATTTAAGACATCTTCTACCAAATTAATATGTTTGTCTATCCTTCCCCATCCCCCGCAAAAAAAATTCTCCAGGATTCTGCTAAGAGTTGGAAGGTATGCCAGGAAGATGTGCACTAATTTAATGTGCAGTCAAATTACTTCATAATGCTGAGATCTCATGACACATCATATGAAAATAGCTTTTTTTGATCATGCTGTCTTCAACAAACACACTCCACTGTACACAGTGTAGTCTGGCATGGCTGTTCTCACCACTTAAAGGGGTCCCAGGAGTGTGCCTTGTAGGACTCTTGAGAGTTTCCTTCAGAGGAGCCTGAGTCCCTGGGCTCCCTCCAGTCCCCCCCCCACCACCACCCACCACCCCCGGCGTTGGCTCTGCCCTCCGGAAGCCACTGCACTGTAATTAGGAGCTGCTCTGGGGCTGAGTGACTGATATGAGGAGCACTGGAGGGCCTGCTAAAGGAGGAGATGGAGCTCAGGGATGATACCACACAGTACAGAGGAGTCACTCTTGCATACTAAGCAGATGGTTGGATCCAAGGAGCTGGCGGTAGCGATGCCAATTTGAATTTCCGTTTGCTATTCAGTGTGAGCAGCACTGTGCAGAAATGTAGCATTGGCCCTTAGCATTGACATGTTAATCATTTGATGCTTTACACTTACATTAATTAGATATCATTGCATGGATTTATTTGATACTTTTATCCAAAGCAACAAACACAAGTTAGATACATTACCTTCCATATTAGGGTCGAACTGTCTCTGCTGGATCTGCTCCTGTATGTACTATGTGTAGTATGTGGAATGTAACACAGTGCAGTAATAGGCATATACAGTATAACATGCCCGTATAAAACATGACTTGCATCGACTCCCCTTGCATTTACTCCCTTTCATTAAATAGAGGTGAAAAGCCGGTGTGCCATTTTAAGCCTGGGAGTTTTAAGCTGCATCCCAACCACTTGTGGTATTTCTGCCTCTATCCCTCCTGCAACATAGCCAATAACTGTTTGCCTCCGGTCTACAAATCTGGTGAACCAGAATGGACCATTTTGATGGCTGACACAGGGCTGGGATTTCAAGGGAAGGGATGTCAGTAATCAAAAACTCTAGAGCAATTTCAAACATGTCTGATAGCAGTGAAAGAGGCACGCACACACACACACACGCACACACACACACACACACACATTGACCTCGTGTTAGAAATAACTCAATCACCACAGCCTGGGGCGTGAGATTGTGAACTCTGAATGCTGAATAGGATTTAGTCCACACACACACACACACACACACACACACAAACACAGTCACAATAACCCTCACGTGGTCAGTAGCTATCCAACTATATTACCTGGGCAAACACATATATACACACAGCAGGTATGCTTTTAATATTATGCACAAACAATGACAACAGCACAACTCTATGCATACACACACATCAGTATGATTAATTCACTGCTTTGAACAATGTGTGCCTTACAGTAACACTGGCCTCTTTTATGCCTTGCCAACCATATTATATCTATTGACATCACATCTACCATGAAACACACACACACACACACACACACACACACACACACACACACACACACACGAATATGCGCCCTACATCACCTCTCCTGAACCCCCCAGTGCTCTGAGCTCTGCTCTAATGAGAAGAGTGTTTTGGCTCTGATGAGAAGCGGAGAGGGGTCTGTGTAAATTTAGATCGTCTTGAATAAACACACACAGTTGTTCCCAGCACCCCCTAACCATTCTTCTTAATCAAATCATTAGAAACAAAAGGCAGATGCCTATAATTATGGCCACTGGAGCAGCAGCGAGCGAACGCTACGATGGGCGCTGCGGCACACAGCTATAAATTCCCCAAGCACCTTCACCAGCGCTGTTTCTTATTTGCTTTGCCAGGCAACAGATGCCAACGCTGAAAGCCAATGCTGGATGGCAGCAAGCAAAGGCGGCAGAGTCCTGCCATAGTGGAGATTGCTCAGGGCCACATTCCCTTACATGTAAGAAACTTGAAACAGTTTTCTCTGCATTAGCAGCTATTTTGTTTTTGTTTTTGTTTTTTTTTTGCATTCACATCGAAACCTAATTCTTCTTTTTAAAAAAAGGGATTTTCTTGTAATGTCTGGATCATTCATTACTGGCTGGAAACGTTTGGATGTGGAAGAAGCACACAGATCCTGTGCTGGAGTGAAAGTAGAGATATACTTTTTTTAAAATGTAAAGCCAATGATGTTAAATGGTTTGTAAAGATGAAACACTTTTTGTATTGAGTAAACATTCAGTTTATACAGTATCACCTCAAGATGTGTTGGATGATAACATGTTCAAGATGTTTTGGGGTTTTTTTTTTGGGGGGGGGGGGGGTATATTTCATGCAGTCATTCCGAACTAAACCATTAAAACTGTTCAAAAATTAGAATTCTAAATTCTGAAACAGTACTGTAATGTGCATGTTTTCACCAATAACTTGTTTGGAAAACTGTTTTAGTTTACTGCTTTCCAAGAGTGACTGCTTTACTCATGTTACATGCTGCCCTGTAGTTCATGTGCCTAATAGCTAGCAGATACAGTTCAAAGCAAATTAGTCATCACACCACATTGTGCATTGATACCATGCCTGTTGGGGATATTTCTTTTTCTTTCGAAAGGAATCTCAAAGAACAAAAAGAACTTTCTCACAAAAAGAAAGTAGTAGAGGTCAAAGAGAGAGAGGTTTTAGAGTAGAGGTCACTTTGAAATGTAGATTCAAAGTGTAGCTGGAGTAGACAGTACATATACTTCTGTCAAGTACAGGTACTTGAAATCATTACTTAAATAACAAATTGCATTACCATCATCTCTGCCCACCACTGACAAGTACAGAAAATCATTAACCTTCACCAAATTAAATTAACAATAAAAAATCATCTGTTTACTTGTTTCAAAACCTCAACAACTATATATTGCATAAACAGCATGCAGAATCTGTCTGCTGCTTCTTTGACTTTTACAATTATGAGCAATGTAGTGTTTATATTTTGATAGTTGGCTTGGATAAAAACATGGCAAATACAATCAACAATACACAATTTTGAGAGACAGAGAGCAAGAGGTGCCTTTTATTCTATTCTATCAATTCGTGACAAATTATACAAAAGCAACCATGTTTTAGAAGGGTTTCAATTTCTTCCAGTCTACTCTAGATAAAGTAAATCAAGCACTAATGCATCAGACAGGAGCCAAATATGAAAGCAAGTTATTCACATACTATTGCTTGGCAAAGGCATCACTACATTAATGAACAAATGATGCATAAAACATATAACCATAATATGAAAACAAACCCTTGTGATAATACCCCTTGTGCGTAAACAGCTATCTTACATATTGCACTATGCCGCAGTACTACCTTCCTACCTCTTCTCTGTCTGTTGACGTTGGCATGGTGACCACGGTTGTTGTCTTGTTTCTTTGTTTTGTTAAACCAATACACAGCACCTACTGTAACTAAAGCCATCACAGCAAACGGCATTGATATATAATCCTGTACTGGACATGGGCATGGCCAAGGCATGGCTCAGAGGAGACAAGTAAGTGGAGGTGGTCAGACACAAGGGCACAAGTAGGTAGCCAAAAGTAGGGGGAAAAAAGAAAAATGTGCAAGTGAAAGCTAGAGAGAGACACAACACTAAGGGAGGGAGGGAGAGGGAGAGAGAGAGAGAGAGGGTATTTGATCTTGGTAGTACCATTTTCTTCATACAGGTCATCTTTAAATACTGGACAGAGATCACTTTAAATACTCTACGCTTTTATGGTGTATTTTCTATAGAAAGCATCATTCTATCTTCTAGTTTATCCATCTAGATCATCACTTTGCATACCTGTTGATAGATATTTGTGTGTGTGTCTGTGTGTGAGGTAATTAGCTTTCACTAGACCCATGCCATCACAGCAATGATTCATTGATACACTGCCCACCGTGGGAACCACACTCAGCACTGATTATCAGACACAGCAATGCCTCTCTCTCGCGCTCTCTTTCTCTCACAAACACATTCACACACCCCATCCATCATTTCATCAGTCATTCTGTCTGTTTGTCTTCCACCATCTCTCTATCCATCACTCAGCTGGTGTTTGCTTTCCTTTTGGATGCAAGGTTAAACCTCAGCTCTAGTCTAATACTCATCCGTTACTGTAAGACCAACTGCAACCCCCCACAACACACACACATACACCTTCACTATTAGTCCCACACCTCCTCTGAAAAATGCAGTATGGTCTACTCAATAAAGCACTCTGACTTTGTGATTCACTGTCATTTCGACAGCCATTTCATGCAGCCAGCTGCTTTTCAGTGGCCAGAGCCATGGCTCATGCTCTCAGTGCCCAGACACATGGGCTGTGTCCAAAACGGGAAAAAATGCTGCCTTCGAAGGGAATCTCTGGTGGCAGCAAGGCATCAAGGCATATCCAAATCAGATAAATGCATACAGTTCTGCCTTTGAAGGTACCTTCGTTTTGCTCAGTTTTGAAAGAAGCATAGATGCATCCTTAATGCCACCTTCAATGTCCAACATTCTATCAAACTATGTAGTCAGCTGTACAAACAAAACCATGGCATTCTAATTAGCTATCTAGCTAGATCATTAAAAAAAAAGTATTTTGCCAGTGCAATTATGCCTTATACGACAGGGAATTTATTAGACTGTGAAGACAGCAGGCAGCAAGTCACTACCTTCCCTGTTTGGACCCAGCCATGGTTCATGTTCTCGGTGGCCAGAACCATGGTTCATGCTCTCCAAGGCTGGACACGCGGTTCATGGTCTCGGTGGCCAGAACCTTGGTTCATGTTCTCCGTGGCTGGACACATCATTCATGGTCTCGATTGTTTTCATCGTCAAGCATGGGTGTGCAGCATGTACCTTCTGGTTAAGAGGGAGTTGACAGAGAAGCTTAAACACAAGACTAGGTTATTAAGTCAGTGTGTGTGTGTTTGTCTGTGTGTGTGTGTGTGGGAGAGAGAGAAAGAGAGAGAGAGAGAGAGAGTTGTGAGTAAGAGTTAGAAAAGTCTAGCAGGAAAGAGAGTGAGAGTTGCTAACAGATGCCTGTAGTGAAGGGCACAGTGACTTTGAGAGTTAATTAAAAATAATAATAATGACAAATTCCTCAGTCTTTGGGTCGCAGTCTGCGTTCAGTGTGTGGTTTTGTCTCTGTGTGTGTGTGTGTGTGTGTGTGTGTTTCCTACCAGGAGATGCTGATAAAATCAGACCCATTGACTGAGTGACAGATGAAGGACATGGACCACCAGAAGCACTCCCTTAAACGCTCACACACACACACACACACACACACTGAGCACCCATGGGTATTACTAAAACAGATGTCTCCCAACAGTTTTACAAAAACAGATGAACAACCACAGATAAAATGCTCCTCCTACACACTCCCTGTGTGTGTGTGTGTGTGTGTGTGTGTGTGTGTGTGTGTGTGTGTGTGTGTGTGTGTGTGTGTGTGTGTGTGTGCAGACATTTTAGCAATATCCTTGCATGTATTATTCAACTCTTTGCATCTGCCAGACACCTGCCCGAGCTGAAGTGTCTTTTAACTACACACAAGCTGTGTCTCCTCTCTTTAATTGTGCAAGAACAAACCTGTGGGATAAAATTCCCAATAAAATCACTTATAAGTTACATGGTGGAGGCTTTGTCTCACAAAAGCACAAACATGTTATAAACATGACAAGGAGGACAGTACAAGCATAACTGCGTTAGTGGGCATTTATGATTTATGATATATTTATGGCAGAAACAAAATGTTGACAATTCAGTGGTCATAAACAGTCCCTTTCTAAATGTGAATGTCACATCTTGAATGTAATCTTGCCAAAAGCATTTCAACATTAATCCATCAATAACAATCATTAATTTCTTACCATAATTTGATCTATGTTCAAAACAGTCTCGAAGGTGTTGATTGGATCTCTTATCATTTTCTAGCCTTGATGCTGTATTTCACCTATCCTCACAAGAGCATGTCTCTCTCTCTCTCCTCTGCAATCTGTCTTACTATTCTGTCCTTTTCCTTCAAAAAAAGATGAAAAAAAAAATTCCAGTATGACTGTACCTGCCCACTATGTTCCTGAGAGGGATCATTACTGTATGCTTTTCATACACAGGAGGCCACAAATAAAGACTACATTACCCAGAAACCCACTGAAGTGGGCAAAGGTCAACTTGACAGTCCAGATTTGACAATAACCTGTCAGCAGCTCTTAATTCAATGGCCACGTGGTCCCCTGAGATGTATTGGTAATTGGAGTAGAGTCAGTTTTCTGACTCATAGTGAAGCAGATCAGATCACATAGGAGCTCGTACGGGGATGTGTGTAGTCAGAGAGTCTACACTCCACAGATGATGGATATGTTGCAAGGTCATTCAAGACTCTCAGAAGAGGAGAGCCAGTGTACACGTGCGGATTTCATCCGACAGACAAGGCAATACTGGGCATGTGCAGACCTCTGTCCTTCACAATGACCTTGCCTTAGACCAGACTGAGAAGTCCATGGGAGTGTTTGGACATCTTTGGATTCTAGGACTTGCTAATCCACTTTATAGCAGTGCATGTTTGCACATTGCACACACATGTCCATACGTACATAGACAGACACACACACACACACATCTGAACATCACCCTATTTAACTGGCTGCAGTGAACCTGACAACCTCCACCGATAGTCCACCATGGTCCATTATATTGAACATGGTTTGATATTGTTTAATTAATTACTCCTCTCTCTAAGCTCTGTCCCCCTAACCACCACCGCTGCTCTCTCTGTCACACGATGAACAATGAAAATATACAGTTGGCCAAGCTGCATTTGCATTTAATAGGCAAATGCTATTAGCAACACAACCAAAGTGCAATGTTAAATATTTAGCTATCTGGAACAGGGTGCAGAATCCCATTCTCTACTAGATACACTAGTAGAGTAGTACACTAGTAGTAGTAGCTGATTGTCAACATCTTTTTCAAGGCAAAAGGAAAGCATACATAAATCTTTAACTAAAATATTTAACTTGAATGTTAATAAAACAATTTGGCCTACTCACTAAACTGACAAGAAAAAAAGCCTGCTGGTGTCACACAGCAAGCTGACAAAGTGTGAGTCTCACTTGACAAGAGTAATCCATCCTCTTGCACCAACAGAAGCTGTTAATTGAGATACATAATCTCCGAAACACAGAGTGCCATTTTCTTTAGGGTATTTCAGCAGCCCTGGAGGGAAGCTCAGACCCATGCTTCAGTATCACTCATTTCCTGCAGCGCTGCGTGCAATATGGTCACTTACTTCAAACAGACAGCTTGTGTACTAGTACTAGTACTAGTCTTCTAAAAATTACCTTTTGCTGTCTAGAACCAACCATCTCACACACATGATTAACATTGCAGAAGCAATGAGAATGCAACTCATAAGATTCTTAAACTGCGAGCGCCTTAGGGTGCCTGTAAGCATAGCCAAAGGTGACCTGTGGGGCTGTGACACTGAGACCACTGTTTTCGGCCTTGTGACGTCTAACACAGACCTCCAGAGCACACTGCATTAAAATCATCAGTGTTAATAAAGAGTCTTGCAATTCTTTTTAAAAATAATATGTGCTCATGATTGCTGGATATGAGAGTGAAGAGAAAGAGGAACTGATTTGGACAGAGAGATAGGGGGGGTTCAAGAAATGACCTTGGGCTGGACCACGTTACCTGTGCGTAACAATATCCACCAGCAACAGGCAATACTGTGCCACAGGTCACCTGAAGTGTCCACAATTCTAATCCTGTAAACTTTTAACTAGTTTTGCTCTTCAAAGTCCTCTAGCTGTCTATATAGTGTGTGTATGCTTTCCATGCAAAGTCATAGGGGATATTCCAAGTAGGTGCTTAAGGGGCAAACCTGGGAAAGTTAAAGGAGAAATAGCTGATTCATCCTGTTGTTTAATGTCATAGAGTGCTGTCTGTGGAAAAAAAAGAACGAGAAAATCTGAAACAACGTAAACCAAATAGCAAACCGTGAGCTAAAGTTAACTGAATGGGGCATAGGAAAATAAAACTGAAAGTGAGTTTCTGTGCCCCATTCAGTTAGTGTTAGTCAGTTAGTCAGCTATCAGGCTATGTTGTATCAAATGCTCTTGTTCTTTTTCCTACTGACAGCACTCAGTGACCTCGAAAACAGGGCTGTGGATTTATTACTCACTGGAGAATACCAGAGTCTGGAGAGTGGGAGATGAGATGACTCTATGTGGGAAAGTAGCCAAACCAAACGCAATCTCCGATTAAGGCAGTCCTGAAAACCAAGCTAGGTTCCTATCACTACCACTAAAAGTTACAAAACTAAATCTACAAATCTCTCCATAGTCCAAGAGCACATAAAAGCTTCAGAGACAGACTGAAGGTGGTGAACAGACTCCTCCATTCACGTCGTGGCCTTCATTTTTCTAGATGTCCTAATTTTACTTCCTCTTCCTCCTCCTCCTCCTCTCTCTGCCCGTCTCCTTCTTTCCTCTTTCAGCTCCAGCTGTAACTGAACTCTGGGGTTAAATTTATCCCCACTGACCTGACACTCTCTGATACACTTTGCCTCGCCTCCCGCCACTCGCCTTCTCTAAATACCTCCTCGCATCTGGATGCATTCACACACCTCTGGTTTTTCCTCCACAGTGCAGTCCTTCCTCCATCTATCTATCTATCTATCTATCTATCTATCTATCTATCTATCTATCTATCTATGAGGTAAAACAACAGAATGAATCATATACACCGATTTTTTATTGACTTTATTCATTGATTTGTCTGCCTATCCATCCAATGTACTGTCACTCTACATATCTTAAGTTCTCTTGTTCTCTTAAGACACTCCCTCACTCTAAATCCCGTCTCACACTCCCCCTGCTCTGGACTACCAACAACGAGTTCACTACAGCCGCGTGACCTGAAAGTGACATCACTAATCGGCGACCGTTAACGCGTGGCCGTAATATGCCCAGGTCAGACTACGGGATGGACATGTTCAACACATCCAAAACCTGTTTAGTTTTGTCCAGTGGTATAGTATGTCACTTTAAACAACATACATATCCGAGAGTTGGACTCTCTTAAGGGAAAAAACAAGCAGGCAAACAAACAAAAAAAAAACAGGAAGAGAAAAGTGATTGCTTAATAGGAGTAGAGGATGATGCAAGCCTCAAAATGCCAAGAGACCAATTAAGCTATTCTTAGTGTAGCCTTACGCTAATAGAGATATTCATTTAATATATAACTATGTTGAGTTTAAAAATAGAGCTGCTGACAGTAACTCAGTCTCTCTCTCTCTCTCTCTGTGTGCGTGTGTGTGTCCTAAGATGTAGATGGAGTTTGGAACTCATCAATGTGTGTGTGTGTGTGTGTTTATATCTTGTAGAGAGAGAGAGAGAGACAGAAAGAGAGGAAAGAGTGAAAGTATTGACAGTGTGTCACCTCTTCTTCTCACTTTCACGCTGTCACAAGACACCCACCTTCCACACATACTGCTCCTAAACTTTACACCCACACATACACATACACATGCACGCACATACACACACCAACAAGAACCTTCAACCTTAGACACACAACCCGAAACACAATATTCTTCTATACTGCTCTGCCCTCTGCAACCACACACTCAGGTTTGGCATTCCGATCCTCTCCAGTACAATAACACCCAGGAGGTTTATTAGCCAGCGCAGCGCAGTGAGCCAAGCTGAACTGCTGGTGTTCTGTAAAGGATGGAAACACGGCTATGTCAATCATGCCACGAAATGGGAAAGAGAGTAAGAGGAGAGGTGATATATGTATATTTAACTTTGCTCGGGTTACCGCACCGATGCTACGCTCTCTGTATGAATATGTATTTTTATCTGTCGTCTGACCAACTAATGGCTTTTCAATGCAAACATTTAAAAGAAGGACAAATAGGTTGTGCATTTGCTTAATGCCTATCTCATTACCCGGACACAGACACTGTTAATTTAGTCTTGATTCATTGTATCCTCCCCTTCTCCTTTTAATTGCAAATTTAACAGTGATAATTTTACGTGGAAATAGCACTGGTTTTCACATGATACCTGTTTCTCGTACAGTGATCATTATTTATGATTAAGACCATATGAACAGAAGCTATTGTCAAAATATATGCCATCTGACAGCAGCCCTATCTGCAGAGCTGTACCAACTATTTTAAGATAAGACCTCAGTGGATGAGCAAAGCTCTGTATCAATGTCGCCACAGGTGAACAGGTGACAGGACAGGTAAAACTGCGTTAACCTAACAATGCATGTGAGAAATACAGAAAAGTTAACAACTTGGTCATCAAGCGCAGAGTTCAAACCCAACCTCCTTTGCAGTCTGATCTTATAAATCAGTCACAGACACATCTCTTGGTTCGTCAATTTCAAAAAAAGCTACAGGCTGGAACAATGCATTCCACAGCTACATATAAAAAAAGGAAAAATAGTCAAGGAGAACCAGAACACATTAGCGACATTCTAACAGCTGGAATTTCCTGGGTCTAAAGCCATAGAAACAGCAGTCCACAGGCGACGGACCTGCACAGTACCTAAGGTCAAGACATAAAGGAGAGATGGCTTGGAAAACACACGGACAAAAGGACAGACAGACTGACCAGGGTCGGCTGGTATCTCAGAGCCTTCCTTTGCGACGCATCTGCAGCCATTGACACGCAGTCACTGGCCCAAAAATAAACTCGGTGCACAACGTCGTCTAACCCACAGAGCTGAATGCACGCACGCACACACACACACACAAACACACACGCTTCTGCACTCTCACAAACACATAGACACTCACACATGCCCTTTCTCTCCCTCTCTCTCGCAAGCGCACACACACACACACAACACACACCAGGGGATTACGAGTTGATTATGATGGTTACAGTGATGTCCCCACTGAGACCAAAAAGGTCCTTCCTCAATTTAGTCTGTGCTAAAGGTGGACTGAGAGAGATGAATGGATGGTCAGAGAATAGGAGATAAATGCATGGATGGATGGACAGAGAATGAGAGATGGAGGGATGGATGGACACAGAATTAGAGACACGGAGGGATGCAGAGTATGGCAAGACTGGAGGAAGGAAAGGCTGTCAGATGAGGAGAGAAGGAAGACACCTTGTCACATCCTGACTAATTGACGCTTGATGGGATTGTCATGCCTCCCATGCAGCGTGTGGCTTATCACTTACAACGCCCTGCGTTAACCTAACACACACTCCTCCAACATTAACACGATACACACACTCGCGCTTTCAGGTTAATTTGATACACACGCACACATACACAGCCTAAAGATGATCACTCTTCCTCTTACACACACACACACCCCACACAGTTGCACTGTCAGGCGTAACTACCCTGCAGCATGTCGGAACGGCAGCCGTGCATTACCCTACCCGGTCGGATTTCCGTTTTGCAGCGTGTGCTTGTGCTTGTGTGTGTCTGTGTCTGTGTGTGTGTGTGTGTGTGTGTGCGCGCGCACATGGCAGACTTGGCAGGGTTTTCGGGAAGAGTTAGGTTAAGGCAAGAGGTGGACCCCCTCCCCTTCTTTGGGCCCCAGTGCAATGTGATGAGGGTCTACTCTGGGGGTCCACCAGAGGGGCTGCTGGCAGTGAAGGTAGAGGCAGATGGGGGTTAGGGTGAGGGTCAGGGGGGGAGAAACATAACCCCCATGACAGGTCACACCTCATCAGCCGCCCAATTCCCATCAGGCACCTACTCCCAGAATGCTCCTCTCTCCGCATCCATAATGACTTGCTCTAGGGCTGACCGCTCAGGCCACCTGTGCTTCAGTACTAGCTAATCTGCCCCCCCCCCCATATACATATGCATACACATGCAAAAAAATACACCAAACGCAAACCAGACACAAAAGACAACTTTCAAACCACTCATTAAATCACCGACGAGCACTTTGCTATTGAGTATTGTGTTGTGTAACCGTACTTGTATTCTGCACTACTACATATTCTACAGACATACTCTGTATAAACATTATTATTCTGCATAGATATTCATATTCTGCAATGACTAATCCCAAAGCAATCAGCTCTATGATTGATGACTGCGTGTCACAGATGACATGTGATCCTCGCCTAAGGGAATCAGTTTTGTGATTGATGATTACACGTTATAGGTGATACATGATCCTCGTCCACTCTCTCTCTAACACACACACACACACACACACACAGACACACACACAGAGCTAATGTACCGAGACCCCCTGTTCCCTGAACTGTGGCGTAGTGCTCGGTGGAGCACATGCGTTGGTGTGACACTGAAATCCGAGTGAGTCAGAAGGGAAACGCTGGAAAAATGTGTCACAGGCAGAAGCAAGGGCTCGCCGATGAAATGAGCCCCAACAGCTGGAGAGAACGAGAGAGAGACAGAAAAAGAGACAGAGTGAGACAGGAAGACACATATAGGCTGATAATGAGAGAGGGAGAGAGAGAGAGAGAGAGGGAAAGAGAAAGAGTGAGAGAGATGGGTAGTGTACATGTTCTTATTTTTGCTGTTATTGTGGGGGGTAAGCCTGTCATTTCACCCTGCCCTCCTGCTGAGGGAACAGACTGTGCAAGTCTGACACAGGTACAGTGTAACACGCCCCCCCCCCCCCTCCCCCAACATACAAACACACACACACACACCAAACTAAGCAACCAGCAAACAAAATATCCAGCACAGCACAGCAGAGATTAAGATAGTGAACATACAGTACTTATAACACCAGCATACACACACACACTCTTATTAGGCTCTCTACAGTTGCACACTCTACAGCTGCACACACACACACACGTGCTTTTGAAAACACACCACTATGACAAATAACTACACCAGAGTGAAGTCATTAAGAAATCTTTTTTATTATTCTCTTTTATTTGTATTATTCTCTCAATATACAGCATGACAGATCATATTGCAGTACAAAAATACATGTTGAATTACAAACTATGAATCAGGCGGTATGGCTCCTGCTGGCAAAGGTTGACTCTGTGGTCAGTGTTCATGGATCAGTGGGGCGGTAGTCTGCAGTGCTGAGCAATCGGTCAGGCCAAAACACCACAGGTGTGTGAGTGTGTGTGCGTGTGTGTGAGAAACCCCCTCCAGGTGCCATATT
Organism: Tenualosa ilisha; assembly: GCA_015244755.2. Taxonomy (NCBI): domain Eukaryota; kingdom Metazoa; phylum Chordata; class Actinopteri; order Clupeiformes; family Clupeidae; genus Tenualosa; species Tenualosa ilisha. The sequence goes on from PYXC01001172.1 coordinate 373,166, forward strand.
CTCATTAAGGAGGATTACGTCTGCGGGGGACGAGCCATGGTCAGTCCCAAGCCATCGTCAGGACAGCCTGAACGCACTGTGGGATGGCGGGCAGGCCTTGTAAGGAGTGTCCTTCAATATCTCACACAAGCACCTTGGAGCAAGAGCGGAGACAGAGGAAGCGTCCTCATCTCGATCTGTTCAGCTTATGGGAGGGAGGCGTTTTGACACATTTTGATTGTTTTTTTTCCCCCCTGACTGGTTGACACTATAGATTCAAATTTTGAGGGGTAATTGTTTGGAAAAATGAGAACATTTCTTCCCCTCCACTACTTCTGTGTACAACACTCTCTTCCATCACAGGTGTGGAATATGCAATTAGCGCCAAATGACTGGCTGGCAGAGGAGGATGTTCAAATACGCATTCAAAACCCAAATCAACTGATGCCGTTTGCCAGATAAACACTTCAGGTCAATAAACAGGGAGGTGCTGATTTCACCAGCATGTTTACAGAGTGAGGACGAGTTGGGAACAGTCCATAAAACACTGTGACTAGTCAGACACACAAGTGCACCAAACCCAGTCTTTCTGACACGCTCTCTCCCATACACACACACACACACCAAACCAAGTCTTTCTGACACGCTCTCTTCCTCTCTCTCACACACACACACATACCAAACACAGTTTTTCTGACACACTCTCTACCTCACACACACATGCGTGTGCACGCACGCACACACACACACACACCAAACCCATTCTTTCTGACACTCTCTCTCTCTCACACAAACATGCACGCACACATGCAACAAGGCACCTGCGGTTGTATTTCATCGCATCTGCTAGCAATCATCCAATACCACCTGGGATAATCATCCTCTCCTAGGCTAAATCTGAATACTTCCAAAGGTTAAGTGGACTTTGATCCTGTGACCATCCAAACTCATTTCTGAGAACGGGTCTCAGAGGTCATCTGGACTCCTGATTCACTCTAAATAAAGAGTGGCGGTCTTGAAATAGAGCAGAACTGCCAACGACCCGATGGCCTAGTGTCCCAGACTAGCAGAGGCGTTTCAAAGCATGATGCACGTCAGAGACGCAGACCTTGTTCCGAGCGAGCTGCCTCACTACCTGCAGCACCTGACAGAAACACTGGGAGAACATAACTGGGACATTTCTGGTATGTGTGATATAATAATGGGGTGAGTAGAACATCTTAAGAAGTTAGTTGAAGTAAAAGGTCAAGACCTGGATGCTCTAATGTGTCCTTGTTACAGACCTCATAAGGAGAGGAGTCGCAAGCCCCAACACTGACCTAGGATCACTTGCTAATCCCCGCTACACACTCATTCACTGTGGACTCATAAAATCCACTGCACTCAAAGAGAGTGTGTGTGTGTGTATGTATGTCTGTGTATTTTGTGGAAGTGGAAGTGTGCACAGGTGTGGAGAGATGTAGCTACACACACATTGTACACATCCACACCAAGATACACAGTCCCATCACAAATTATTTGTGAAAGGAGTATTATGTGTTTTTTTTAAGTTGTCTTTAAACAGTCTCTAGGTATACAATAATGAAACAAATGTTGGCATGTTGGCAGTTCATGTTTTGGTGCATAAACTGACATTTCAACATCTTGTTAAATAATAAACCTGACATGCATCAAATGTATAGTCCTGTTTATAGACAACGCATTTCAAATATGGCATGAGAAATACTGCACATTATTGTTGCACAGAAAGAGTAGACCTATACACATCTATATGCACCAGAAGAAAAAAAATGAACGTAATTTATGCAAATTGAAGACAGCAAGTTCTTAGTGGATTCATGAGGAGTCATTTCTGTCCACATCAGCATATCTCCATGGCCTGGATTGCTGATGAGCAGCAGGACAGGAGAGACTGCAGCACAGATGCCCCATCACTTATTCACGCACTCCAAATGTGTCATGTCACAGAGACAAGATGAAGAACAAGACCAGCTCGCTCAACAGAGACAGAGAGAAAGAAAAACATAGATAAATAAATGACACTAGAATGTGGGCGTGTGTATGTGTGTGTATGTGTGCGTGTGTGTGCGTTTGTGTGTCTGTGGCATGAATCTGAAGTCCAGGAATGGTTATGCACTTGGGGGTTTGCTGCCATCATGAGCCGAGCCGAGGAAATACACAACCTTTTCTATCAGTAATACACACTCACTCTCTCACATACGCACACACACACACACACAGTTTGAGTGGCGGGAGATTACAGAAAAGGGAGCAGTAATCAGAGTGGCTCAGAGGGACTGCTGCAGCTAAGACAGCCGAACACATCAGCTCACCTGTCAATCTCTCCATTCACTCACTCACTACTACTAAAGGAAGAGAGAGAGAGAGAGAGAGAGAGAGAGAGAGAGACTGACTGACTGAGTGAGTATGAGTGAGTGTGTGAGTGAGTGTGTGTGTAAGCATTTGTGACTTTGCGTGTGTGTGTGTGTGAGAGAGAATGAGTGAGTGACTGAGTTGGTGAGAGAATGAGGTGTGTGAGCATGAGTGACGAATGAGTCAGTGAGCGAGTGTGTGTGTGTATATGAGTGAGTGAGTGTGAGTGTGTGTGTGTATATGAGTGAGTGAGTGTGGGTGTGAGTGTGTATATGAGTGAGTGAGTGTGGGTGTGTGTGTGTATATGAGTGAGTGTGTGTGTGTGTGTGTGTATATGAGTGAGTGAGTGAATATGGGGGCTGTAAATGACACAACAGCGGGCAAAACTTGAGCTAGGAGGCAGAACAGGAGCAGGGGCTGACAAACATGCAAGCACGCACACACACACACACACACACACACACAGCAGAGGGAAAACAGCAGTCTGCACTGACACCTGCTGTCATGTCAGAGTATACATCAGCAGAGAAGCAGGAGCCATTGGGTCTGTCTGTGTGTGTGTGTTACTGTATAAGTGAATGTACTCTATACAAGCTGATAACAGTGTGTTTACTGTTAACTTGATGTGTGTATGAAAAGGTGCAATAGAGCTGAGTGTGCAAGCAAATATTTCATGTCCAGAGGGCTGGGTGTGGAAGACTCAGATCTGTGGGCTCTACAAAAGAGAACAGGGGCAGCTACTGAACTATGGCAAAGACCTATTTACATAATATGGAATGAGTTAACACACGCGCACACACACACGCAAGCACACACACACACACACACACACAAAGAGAGAGAGGGAGAGACAGAGAATTCTATTATGACCAAAATCAGAACTGCATTCAGGTTGCATATTTCATTTCAGACAAAAATGCCCATTAAAGACAAAACAAGGGGCCAATAACAATAAATTATAAAAATAAAATGGCAACAGTCGTAAAACCCATTACTCATTCAATTCATTACAGTCAGATTAAAAAAAGGACAGGAAATGGAAGATGAAGAGAATACGTAAATATTAAGGTAACCAAACAAAATGAAGGCGACCCAAAACCCCCAAACATAAATCCAGAGAATAACAGGAGCGGGTTGGAAGTCAACCATCCATGGGACATTTTGTAAAACACTGGGGAAATACTCATGTCATTATTGCCTGAAAAGACTGCAGAATCCTGCACTCAATGGCCAGTCAACATAAGGCCCAATAAAATCTTATTTACATATGTTCTGGGAATATATTCTGATTATTCTAGTACGTTTTAGGTCCGTTTAAAGTGTCTTTCATTCCTAATACAGTTTCATTCCTAATACTATTTCATTCAAACCATTCATTACAACCACTTTGCACTTTGGATGTAGGTGCAGGTAAACCTGAAGAGAGGACTTCATATCAGGACTTCAAAAGGTGCATCCAGAGAGAGAAATACATGGCAGATGACCTTACACCACTATACACCACTAGACTATTCATTCACACCAGGGAAGCTCAAACTGGAGTGAATAAGTGTGTAGGTATGGCAGTGCAAAGAAGACGAAGAGAAGAGGAGGGAAGGAGAGGGGGGGGAGAAAGAGAGGGAGAGGGAGAGGGAGAGGGAGTGAGAGAGAAGTATGTGGTGGCTCTGTTTAACTGCTTAAAAAGCCTCAGGTTGATTCTGAGGACATTATAGTGGATCTGGCAGTGGAGGAGTACTGACAAACAACAGTACAAAACAGTTCTCCTTAAGTAAAAAAAATCACAGTAACAAAAACATAAAAATACATTAAAAACAACAGTGTAAAATTCCTTTGGAAAATTTTTAAAAAATAACATTTCCTACCAATAATTGGCATCATGTTTCTACTCAATGAAATTGGTACAAATTTACATATTCTTTGAAAGCTGCATTAAAATGACACATTGCCATGTTTGAGTAACCGCCTTGGTTTCTCTTTGTGTGTGTGTGTGTGTGTGTGTGTGTGTGTGTGTGCATGCATGGTGTGTATTTGCGTCTGTGTACGAATTTTGGCACAGCACAAAACATTTATGAATGAAACTTCTGTTGGTCTGGATATGTCATGGAATGTCTACATGGAGAAAGTTAATGAATGGCATTTGCATAAGGAGTGTGTGTGGGAAGCAAATAGCTGTGGAATGTTGTGTGTGTGTATATGTGTTATGTGTGTAAGTATGTGTATGTGTGTGAGAGAGTGTAAGTGTGAGTGTGCGTGTGTGAGAGTGTGTGTGTGTGTGTGTGTGAGAGAGAGAGTGTAGTGTGAGTGTGAGTGTGTGAGAGCGTGTGTGTGTGTGTTCGTTCGTGAGACAGCGTTCAGTTGGGTGGGCAGTACTTGGGGAAGAGGAAGAGATCTTTGCAAAGGGAGCTGGTGTACTCTGACATCTCTTTGCAGCGATGATGAGCTGCACCTGGAGCATAACCCTCTCTCTCCTTAATACGCCCATTCACCTACAGAGAGAGAGAGAGAGAGAGAGAGAGAGAGAGAGAGAGAGAGAGAGAGGGAGAGAAAGAAAGAGAGAGAGAGAGAGAGAGAGAGAGAGAGAGAGAGAGGGAGAGAGAAGGAGAGAGTGAGGGAGAGAAAGAGAGAGAGGGAGGGAGAGAGACAAAATAAGGCAGACCTTTGTGATTGTGTTAGGTCTGAAATCCTGCACTGAGAGAAAAAAAAATGTGTGTGCGCACATAAACCTGCTCACAAGTTCAGCTGACTTCTTTGTAAACTTGTTAGTTAAAATTGTACTAAACTGCATTTCTCAGTCAGACAAATACTCCCAGATACTGCATACCTGGGAGTCACATTTCTCCTGTATACATTAAGTACAGTCAATGTGTGTACAGAGATGTTACCTGTTATTGTGAAAAGAAGAATAGTGTACAAAAGCTTCATATGATCTGCCATACTTCAAGTACTCATTCAAGAGTCTGTTCTAGGTTCCTTGGTCTTTTCAAAGGCCTGTTCTCTATTTCAATACACTTATACCCTTGTCTTTTATAGGGCCATGTGATGTGTGTGTGTGTGTACACGTGTGTGTGTAGGATGGAGTATTACCTGCACCAGGATGTCAGACAGGTGCGTGTCTCTGGCTCTCTGTCTGATGACAGTGTTGAGTTCCTGGATGTACCAGGAGCCTTTCTTGGTGTTCCGCATGGCTGCTGTGCCTGTTCATGAAACATACGTCACAGATAAAAGGTCAAACTAGCACAAAATAAACTCACACAAACACATACAGATACACAAACACACACAAACTCACAAAGATACACATGTACACACACACACACACACACACACACACACACACACATTAAGTGCATATCAGCACAAGACAAATCTGGTCAGGCTCCGTGACCAGACCAAAACCAAAAATTCCAAAACACACTATGAATGAATCTGATGATAATGTGGTATGCATTAATCAAAGCACCACACACCCCAACCTTTGAGACTGGCGTAGCCGCAGATCATGTCAGAGCGCTGGGGGAGTTTGACCCGGAGTCTCTCTCGTTCCCTCTCCTCCCTCTCTCTGTTCTGTCGCTCACTCTCTTCGTCCCGCCCAGCATCCCTCTGCTCACAGCCTGGCGACTGAGTTCGCTCAGAGCCATCCAATTGGTCCACACCATTGTCCATCTCCTCTGAAACAGGAAGCACTGGGGTCATAAACCAAATTTAAGCCCACAGATGCAGGTAATAACTGGAGAAAACAAACACACACACACACACACAGGCATGCACACACACGCACGCATGCACAAGCACACATCTTTTGTAATGTGCAATCACCTCCTCTGCAGGCTTGTATGAAGAATATCTTTGGTTTGTTCTGCAGCTGGGGGCAGTGGGCGTTATCAAAAGCCTCAAACACCCAGTCCAGCTAATGGAGGATAAGAGCGAGCGCAGATGGGAAAGACAAAAAAACAAGTAAATAAAGATGAGACAACGAAGGCTGAGAAAAATGTTTAAATACACTTCTACAAAGCTGTGATGTCTGAAAGCCCCATGAGAGGCACATCTCCACCCGGCACCCAAGACCCATGGGTGGCACATCAGTACCCCCAGGAGGTTTTCATCCCTCTTTACCCGCTCAGTCCTCCCATGCCCTCCATGACGCCCTGTCTCATGTGGCTAAAACAGATATGAAGCGCTAAGTCAAAGTCGTATCTGCCCTGATCATTAGCTTCCACCATAATCCATGGAACTGGCTACACCAGATAGATAGATAGATAGATAGATACTTTATTATCCCATAGAAAATTAAGGAGGATGCAACAGCGCAGTGACTATTTAAAAAAATATACTAGTCTTGTAAATGTTTTTTGACAGGACATTTCCATAATGTATCTGGTGTAGGCCTAGCCTTGCCCCCCCCCCTCACCTCCAGAAGCTCCCCATCCGTCCCGTAGACGCCCCCCTCCTTTCCATGGGACAGCAGACACACAACACAGCAGTCCAGCTCATGATGCTCCGGCCGCCGGCTAAACTGCTCTATGCGCTCACGCATGGTCTACACACACACATAAACAAATTCACAATTATTTTACAAATATGCACCCACAGATGTTAAATAAAGAACACAACATAGCAATACACTAGCCTACAGCAGGCATAACAATATTTTTAAAGATTATTCAGGTACCAATGCTGTGTTTGGGGTAAGATCGGATTACTCTGCACCTGCGCTGTGAGGTCCTTGCGGATGTCAACACGGAAGTCCAGCTCCTCAAAGAGTTTTGACAGCACCTCTTCATCGACCTCACCTCCCCGCCGCGTCTCAAAGTCAGACTCAGAGGGATGGAAGGTCACGTTGCTAAGCACCAAGGCCAGCCCTCTAGGTACGGACTGCATCCTATACGCCTGTGTGCCACCGAGGGGAAGAGAGACACACAGGAAGAGAGATAAGCACGTAAGGAAAACTAAGCACCCTGTGACAGAGCATAGACACCATAAAGATATAATGCACCAGAGTAGCCTTCATATTCAGGGAGCAGTGGTGAGAGTTCAATTTGAGCAATTTTGTGTAAATTGATCCATTTCAATCCCTTTCAATGCCAATTCTCCTGTATGTACACAATTGTGAGTATTGTGGAGTACTTTAGGCTGTGGCGGTAGTAGAGCGTGTTTAAAGTTTTGGGGTGCCAGGTGATTATTAACCACCGCTCAGACAGAGCAAACTATCAAATAGTCAAGCTAAACTAAATAAAACTATTGTATTGATATGTTTAGTCAAGAACAATCCGGCAATAAAATGACAATAAGTATTACTAAAACACTCAAGTCATTGAATTCGTTTAAGAGTATGTATTGTATTCAGTGTACATATTACATATTACATACAAGCAAAATATACAGTAGCTCTACGTCTCTGTCTTTTACAATGTTGCAAAAACTTAGGAAAATGGGATCTTCAGAAAAAAAAGGAGAGGGCAAAAAGTCTTCTTCAAAAGGACTGCTCTTCAGTTACCATAAATCAATAGCGGCAGCCATACAACAAAGTTCAAACAGTAATTAGGCAGCTATACTTTCAACAGTGATCAACTTAGCACAAGAGCACAGGGGCGCGCACACCTTTTTAACAAATAAAATAAAAATTTACAAAAACAAAAGAATAACCTGACCGGGCTACTCCCCACCTGCTTCATCTCGTTTAAACATTCACAAATCCATTAAATATTAGAGAAAACAAAAACTATTTGGAAAACTATTTGGAAATATTTTCCAAAAGGATCCCATGCTCGCACTTAACAGCGAAGGAGTAAATAAGTGAGCAGTGCGATGTTTATCTTAACAAAAGGGTAAATGAACGCAAAGTTCAGCCTTAAAAACAAACGCACACACGGCACACAAACTATGGAAAGTGAGGCCCACCTACGAACAATGATAAAACAGTTCGTATGTAGGTGATCACGCAGCTCTCTGCACAAATCCCACGGCAAGAAAGCAACGAGCTTACTCTGATACCGCGTCCCCAGCAGAACAATGATAAAACAGTTCCCGAGCAGGAAGACAGCGGAGCTCAGGTAAGCGCTGAAGACGACATAAGGAGACCTTTTAAATCCCCGTTTGTAAGATCCACCGGCTGAACGATGATAAAACAGGCGAGAAGTGTCCTGGGCCTAACAAAGACGGGTATCTGGACATAAACCACAATACCTGCTCAAACATAGGCCAAACACTATGAAAAGCGCACAGACGCACTGCCAGCACGCAGGTGAGCAGCAGTGTGAGAGAAAGACCAAAGCGGGGCTACCTGAGCAGGAACTTATAGACGCCGTTCATCACCTGTATGTCAACTCCATGTTTTTTACCGTGTCAGGAAAGTGCGTTTATTATTATTATTGAAAATATATTTTTTAAAGAAAAGAAGGTTGGCTTGCCACAAGGCAAACTATACACTGTTTGAATTTGAGCGCACCTGATTCAATAGCAAACACATAGTAACAAATGCATGGCAATCTAATGCTAGGTGCACACAGTCAGACTGGAAACATGCAATAAAACTGAGCTCGAAAATATCATGCCTAGGTGATAAACTAATGTGAAATCTTAGGACAGCAAAACCGACAGATGCACTGGTCATAAGAGACAAGGCAGGGTGGCACATGTGCTTGTTACCTGTTGGCAGTGGGACTCATAGAACTCAGGTGTGCATGGCTGTAATGCAAGGTTAACAGGGCAGTCAGCATCCAGACACGTCTCCATGGAATCTGAAACATAACGGCAGAAACATACATAAAACCATCAAAGTCATACTCAGCACACTCTTCTAAAGAGGCCATACAATGTGATGGAGTCTTTCACATAAGGCTCTCACATCAGAGTCAAGGTCTTTTCCAGATACAATTCCCTGGAATTTGAGTTCAAGTTCAACTTGAGTTAGTGTTAACTGATACTTCGCTATTGGGTCTATGTTGTATAAAATTTTCTTGTTCTTTGTCCCACAGACAGCACTTGTAACCCCGGACAACAGGGCTATGGATCGGTTCCACGCTATCAGCTTATTGATATCTTTTACCTGACTTTTCATTAAACAAACCTCCATGATACAAAAACTCCACCCACTTACATTACTTAAAAACATACACACTCACAGCACTATAAATCAATATATGCCATAACGTTCTGCAGCACACACACAAGAGAATCAATCAATTTCCATTTTCATCCTTAAGACAACACACAGGTCGCTCATCGCAAGATCAATAACAAACGACTCACCGAGGCACTTCATTGATCTGGTGAGTGGATCGCAGAAGCAGACGTACATATAGCTCACTTAAACACATGCACGTGCATAGGTGTTTACTGCTTGCGTGACTTACAGTAAAGAATTTTTTGCACATAAAGACATTAAATGATTTTATTGCTACCGACTCTTTACTTTTTTCTAGCGGAAGCATGAAAAGACTTCACCGCGCTTGAAATAAAATACAGCGATGTCTGACAATCACAAACTTACAGTACATCTAGTTTGCACATACAGTACAATAATAATAATAATAACAGTAATAATAATAACATTTAACTGCAGTATACCTATCTTAACAGTTGACATAAATCTGAGAGAGCCCTGACCTGTCGACTACAGACTAAACCACTACCTGCTTTATAACACCAGTATGTTCGTACTCCATATCTCTTGTGTCATACTGGAAAGCACATGCTGAAAAGCTCCTTATCTGCTGCCAAGGTCATATCAAGGACATACTAAGGAAAATATCTCCATTGTTCTTACCACTATGTCTGGCCCTCTTGGCAGGGACTGGGCACTCTTGAATGGGAGGAGGCAAGCGGGTCTCCATGCACCTCTGAGGGACAAAACCACGTTAGGAAATCATTGCACATCCCTGGACACCAGTGTGTAAATAACAGCTAATGGCTTAAAAATGAAGCATAGGACCTGAGGCTATTTCAAGGACCAAATAAAAAAATGACTACAACCCAAAACACTACTGTCACCATGGTACCATGACTCACCCAAACAGGACAATACCTGTTTGTTTGGGTGTGACGGCCACATTTATATGTCTATGCCTCTTCTGTGTATGACTGGGTGCTAAACCCTAGACTATAGTAAAGAAGTCTGTGTGTATGTTCACATTTCTTTGTGCTGGAATGCTAGATGAGGTGTGTAAATGTGTGTGCATGTGTGTGTGTTAGTGTAAGTGTATGTACACCTCTTTCTCCAGGCAGGTTGTGAGCAGCTCATATAGGTGATTCTGCTTTGTTTCCCTGAGTGCCATGCAGAAACTGTTAAAGGCTTTGGGTCCTCGCTTGGGCAGATGGGACAGTAATTGCCAGTTCCGCTTCTGGTGTGTGTCCTTAGCCTTCAAGGCCAAAAACAAGCCCATTCAAACACACAAAAACACACTGCAGATTATGAATTCTGTCTTAGACATCACTGAATCAGAACTGACTTCCGATCTTATACAGTCAGTGTTTCTGACAAATTGCCTGACAAATACTGATGTATAAGTAACAAGTTTAAATAAACACCTTTGTCTGAATGTATAATTGCACAATAGATCTAGTCTGTAATATGTTTTCCTTTACTTGGTAGCCCCTCCTCTCCCCCCTTGCCTTATCTGTCTCTATCTCCCCTTCCTCCTTCCTGTTTTGATATGCCTATGGATAGAGGTAGGTGGGGTGATATTAGCTGATAATCAATCTGATAAAATATTAATATTCAGATGTGCCATCTATAAGTTTATTTGCACTCATTTTATCTGTCACTATTTTATGCACATTATTTTGGGATTATGGGAGATATTTTGGGAGATGACTTTTGTAAAAGTACTGTTTGTGTTTTTCTATCTCGACACATGTGGGGGCTAGCCCAACAGTAAATTCCAGCTATGTTAGGGTAGGCAAGACTGGCTTAACTAGCTGTGTGTATATTTATCTGGGATATGGCTGTTTCAGGAGTTGGAAGAGTAGATGCATGAGGACCAACGTTTTCGTTTTCATTTACATTTCTGCAGGTGTGCCATGTTTTGTTTCGTTTAAATGCATGCGTTCTTTCTGTTTTGATATGCCTATGGATAGAGGAGTTGCAGGAGTAGATGCATTAGGACCAACGTTTTCGTTTTCATTTACATTTGTGCAGAAAATAAAACTTCAGTGCAGCACTCGTTTTGGGTCATCATTTAAAACAAACAACGACACAACGCAGAAGTTCAACATCCGGTTACATATACCTGTATGCTTATTTCCTGTCACCTGCTGATAATCAATATTAATTCAGTGCTCTACTATTCTCTAAACTCTACGATCTGAGAGAAAGGCTTGACTGACGATAGGGGGTAAAAAGAAGATTCTCACCAGAATACTTTCTGCCATGTCGTCGGTCAGAATGTCGTCTGCCTGAAGGAATAACTCGTTCACAACCATTTCTTTGCAAAGTACAACGGAACGTAACCTCAGCACCTGCTTGTCTCGTTCCTTCATTCCGCACTCCCCCAACATCGTGCTGCGAGCGTGGGAAACCAGGACAGAAGCAGGTCACTATGCTATGCAGAACACAGCACCGGGCCTACAAATCGGGACATACAGGTTAACGTTACTTAAGGTGAAAATCATGAAACCTATATTAAAAGAAGTCATATTAACATGATAAATTGTGTTAGGTAACGTTAATTCTTCAAATGAACCGACTCCTCAATGATAGAAAAACATTTTCCCCTGATTGTGATGTTAAAGATTTTACAACTGAAATTGTAGATTGAAAGCACTTCGAATGAACAACCCAAAACATGTGGTATGACAACAAACCACGGATGATTATTAACGTTAACGAACGTAGTTCACTTTTTGCAAAGCATCTTGACCCGGCCGCGATATAAAAACTAGTAACCACAGCAAACCACAATTGATCTGCAGTTTGTGGAATGCATCATCAAGCATACTGGCCTAATCATCACATCAAGTAGGTTGTGATGTCACTGTAATCATCTATCAGCAGCATTCCAAAACAGCTAGCTATGCAACTTCACTGCACTCGAGGAGCTAGCTCTGGAATCTTACCTTGTTGATATGGATGTCACTTATCCAGTTGATCAGCAAATAAATTAGCTAGCAACAACTTAAATTAAAGCACCAAGACACTTGTTTGAGGTGCAGCACCTTTGGTAGGTTTCCGCAATCTAACTTCAGGAACTCCCACACTGAAGTTCAATTGGCTAGCTTGCTAGCTAACACACTGGCAAGCACAACAAAAGCTGGGATGCATGTAGTAATGCTAACAGCTAATGCAGTCGAGAACGAAGCTCTGAGCGACACGCTACTGTTGAACGATTTACTAGTGCCTCCTACCCAACAGTAAAAAGAAAACTTCAACTAAAATTTTAGCTACAGTTTAGTTTAGCTACAGTTTAGTTAGTATTGCATTATCAAAATAAAGACAACTCAAAGGCTGCCTTGTAGCTAAAGGTGGCTAACTGGCTAGCTGTCAAAAACTTGAACTTGGAATGCACGAGTCATCCATTTAAGTGTCACTGCATCCATTGGAAAAAATAATAATTTAATAACCAAAATAGCTTGTTTCAAACAAAATAATTTGCTTCTAATAGTCAACGTCCCTCTCAACCGACAACTTCCGCGCCTTTAGAAACATACTACAGAGCGAATAGTAAATGAGAGGGAAATATGATTGGCATGTGGATGCCAAGTGAAACAACTACACTACAACCCCGCCTACAGGAGCAGGCGTGGTTACCGAAGTTACATGGCATTCGAATTTCAATTTGTGAAAATTAACCTGTTGACAAAGGGAAATAATAAAATAAACGACTGACACTGGCAGGAGAAATACAAGCACACTCTTGGTGTTTACGATAGGTTACTTGGCCGAATAGGCACAAATCTAGCCTTCAAAGGACTGCTTTAAGCTACACGGAACAGGACACACTTTAAGTGATGCATTCGGCATCAGTGCATTGCTTTTGCTATACGAAACGATGTAATCATTTTTATGAAGTCTAGTCTCCAGCTCTCCTTTCTTCTAGTCTTTTCTCTCCTGCTGTCTTGCTCTCTCCTGTCTCAGCAAGTGCTGTCAATAATTGATGAGCCACACTGACTAAAGGGTAACAGGTCTACAGCTAAAAACAGTCTTGTTTATCACTATATCTTGCTGTTTTTCTCTTTTGATATCAGCGACTTCATTGTGTAAGATTGTTCATAACAATTACATATGTAGGCTTTGCATTTTTCTTTTTTCAATTAATCAGTATCTACTTCTTATACATATATTATACACCTGAACATGCCTTTGGATTGCTGCTTATGCAGTTGTATGACAGCAGGTTCATCCATTCTGCCAGCTTGTCTCATTTCAAATGAGCATGTGTGTGCAGATGTAGAAAATACAGGACACTTACGCCTTATTCCTCGCCGCCCCCCCCCCCCCCCCCTCCATCCATGTGTTTGTGTGGCAAACAATGAGTTAAAGCCTGCAGTTTCATAGAGCAGATAGAGGGAAGGAAGTGGAGGGGGATGAATTGAGAGAGGCAGGCACAGCACGGAGAGAGGAAGGAGGCAGAGCAGGCAACCTCGACAGAGAGATACACAGGGAGAAGGAGAGAGAAGATCCAGCAGCATTTAAAGGCAAGTTGATTTGGTGCCATTGTTTTCTAACTTGATGGCAAGTTAGCTGGATAACGATATAGACATACACTCACACTCACACACACACACATACACACACTTTTACATTATACACAGTAACAGAAACTACCCAGAGTGATGGACAGAGATGGAAGAAGTGAGAAGTTTTTCTCCAGAAAGAGAAGTTTCACATTTGGCGCCTATGGAGGGTGAGTTGTCATATGATCCACACATATTGTATTCAGTAGTTATAGCTATAGCTGAAGACATGAGTAGCTACATAACTGCTGCAGTCCTGTGGCATGCGTAAGAGAAATTCAAAAGTAATGTTTTCACCAATCTTTTTGAAGGGTTGACAAATTCATTGATGAGAATGAATCCTGGTAAGTGACATTCCTTTTTAAATAATGTGTTTGTCTGGGTTTGTTTTTGTGTTTAATTGTTTTTTTTTCATAAGGTGTATGCATACAGTGCCACACTTAACATAATATTGGCTTCATATGTACATTTATGGATTTATGTGTGTTATATGTGGTAGTGGTTAAGGAACCTGCTATTAGCCTGAAAATTGTGGGTTCATTTCCCGACACTTAACTCTAAGTTGCTCTAAGGGAGACTGGCCCTGAACTGACTGATTGTTGACAAATGTAAGTCGCTTTGGATAAAAGCGTCTGCTAAATGCATAAATGTAAATGTAGTAAATGTTATAGATGTGTAATTATTCATATTTTGAATGTTTACTTGTTGTAGCAGTCCAGAGTCCTTGGATCACAATATCTTGGATGTCTTAGACTCACCATCCAATGAAACCAAACCAGTTTTAAAAGCAGCCACTTCAACACAGAGGGTAAAAAAGTCAATCACACTGAGGTTGACATTTGTAGAGTCCATTGTGTAGGAGTTTAGGCAGTGTAATTGTGTGAGTTTTTTGTCATGTTTCACATCTTCTCTTTTGAAGGTGACAGAACTATTTGAGATTATTGCAAAGTTACAGGTATGATTGTTGACATTTTAGTAAGACTATATTTTATCTCTTTGTTGTTTTTTGAGTAGGTTTGCGTGTGTTTGCGTGTGTCTGTACGTGTGCATGTGAGTGTGGTGTGTGTCTGTGTGTGCTTGTGCATGCATGTTTGTTTGTGTGTGTGTGTGTCTTTGATGGCTGTTTCTCCCTGTTACAGGGCAGTAGGCTGGATGAACAGCGGTGTGAGTTTCCCACCTCTCTCAGGGTAAGAACACATCGTGCTTCTCAGGTGTGCTCCTGAAACTGTGTGTGTGACCTTCATGCTTCATAGGTCACAAATGTCGCATGTGAGACACACACACACACAAATACAAACACACACACACACACAGACCCACTGTGGGTGACTTTTGAGGGCAAAACATTGTATTATGTATTTAACACACACCTACCTGCAGAGTCCTACTAACATAAACAATCAGGTGTTCTACCTCCATGACTTTAATGGACATGAATGTGAATTGGTACACAATGGACAAGGTTATGACCTGTATGCAAATACACAACCCAGACTGAAGTGGAAGTTTATTATTGGATCAGGTCACTAAGGGTTTGTCAAGCAGCCCAAAAAAGTGTATAAGTTCGTGCTGAATGCTCTGACCTGTATGTCATCACTCTTCTTGACTTTCTGACTGCAGCTACTGAAAATAGGAGGTTCCCTTCCGCTCCTCTTGCCTCCCAAGTCCGGAGGTTACTGGGTTGACCCCCCCTTGCAGAGGTGTGTTGAGACCAGTCCCACATGCTCCCAGAATGCATTTGGCCTTGAGAGCTATGACATCATGGAGAGGGACAGTGAGGCGAAAGTCTACCAGCAATTCTTCAGGCACCGAGTTAGTTCAAAGCTTTTCTAAACATTTTTTTTCAGCTTTTCAGAACACTGTTAAAGTTCCACAGTACAATATGGATGGTGGATCTACTGTTTTTAAATTCCTAGTTTGTGATTAATGTTCCTGTCTCTATTACATCCTCTTTCTCAGTACCATCATTCATTCACGGCATCAGACAGCTCTTTCGGACCTCTTGTTCTGTCAATTTGTTTAGAGGAGGAAGAGAAGAGACTAAGAGTCATCTTGAGGTTCCCTCGTCAGGATTACACTTTCAGTCACACATGAGTGAATACCATACACAAGAGTGGACTTAAAGGAAAAATCTGGAGTCAATCAGCCTATATCCCTGATCTGTGGCTGCTGAGTGCTGTCAGTAGGTATAAGAACGACAGCATTTGGTACAACGTAGACCAAATTTGTGAAGTGGTTCTGATTGGGGCAGAAGAAAACATATATTTTTTGCCCTCATCAGTTAGCATTGGCTGCCATTTCGCTGTTTGGTCTACATTGTACCAAATTCTAACATTCTCATACCTACCAACAGCATTCGGGTAACGTGAAACAACAGGGCTACAGATTGATTCACTCCGGATAATCCCTTTAAAAGAGCAGCAACCCATTTTGTTTTGTAATGTCAGAAGAAATATTCTGTTAGATTCTTTTACAGAGCTGTCGTCTCTTCCCTATGCCCAGACTGAAAGAATGTTCTCTGCATGGGACCTTCTCTCTGTCGCTGTTCCAGCAGCTCCCCACTGCCGTGGAACTGGCCAGGGTAATTCACTTACCTTCCATAGTAGGGTTGCGCAAGTGGAAAATGTTATGTGAGACAAACCTATTTACAAGATGTGGAAGTGTTCCAAGTGACAGAACATTTCAGACCAACTACATTAGACATTTCACAAAAATAAAACAACTGACGCTTCTGCAATCCTGTGTGGTTTGGAATGGCATGGAAAAACTGAACTGCAACATGTATCACTATTGTTGCTGAGGAATTATTAGTATAAAATACTACAGCTACCCTTTCACCTCATATAATGTCCTTTTATGTCCTGTGATTCTTATTGCCCAGATGCTTTGTGAGAATGTGACTGTATCCCGATTTGAAACAGTCAGCTACCTGAAGGTACGTTCCCAAAAGCATCAATGGGCTATGGCCACATTACTTGAAAGATTATTATTATTATTGTGTGTATTATTATGGTTAAGGCAAAGCAATGTTATTGGTGATCGCATGATATATAATGTTAGATATATATATATGTTCTCATTCATTCATTGTTACCCATTCTGAAGGCCCCAGAACTCATCACTGCATTCGATGAGCACCGGATGTCGAACAACTTCAAGTTTGGCGTCTTGTATCAGAGGGAAGGACAGGTGCGTAAGTCCATCCTCTCCATTCATCAAGTTACTTATCAGCGTCTTGTCTCATAATGCTTTGTGTTTTCAAAACCTCTCTACTTCCCCTCTTGATCTCTCTCTCTCGTTCTCATGCTCTGTGTCCACTCATGTTCCTCTTCTGTTCCAGCTGACAGAGGAGGATATTTTGAGTAACAACGAAGAGAGTGAAGAATTTGTGGACTTCCTCTCAGTTCTTGGACAGACAGTAAAGCTGAGGGGATTCACTGGGTGAGCCCTGCCACATGCATGAGCGGGAAGATGAGTCAAGGCTACATGGCTGTCTGCTTGTCAATTTGGGTTGCCAAAATGTGTTTGACTACGAGTGACAAATTCTGAGCAATCAGTCCATGGATACTACTGACCCATTAACCTCCCTCTCTCTCTTTCTCTTTCTCTCTCTCTCCATCTCACCTTTGTTCAGATTCCGAGGAGGCTTGGATGTGTGCTATGGGCAGACTGGAAGTGAGGCTGTTTTTACTTCATTTAATGGAAGGGAAGTCATGTTCCACGTGGCCACAAACTGCCATTCACAAACGGAGATGCCCAACAGGTATGATATACCGATACACACACACACTCTCCACTACACTGCCACACAGGGGGAGACGTATCGGATGTCTGTGTTTTGTTTAAATTTGTCATAACAAAGAGAACTCAGCAGTGCATTGATGAAAATTTTTGATTGACAGACCTCCGCATTTGAACAGCAATATTTAGAGTATTTTTTTTCTATCTAGGAATTCGTTATGACAATAGCATCCTCTGTGTCTCCTTATGTCCAGCATGGTTTCTCTATCATCTGTCTATCATACTTTCTTTCTTTTTTTTCTATCTGTCTATCTAACAAACTTACTTTCTTTCTGTAGCTGCAGAGAAAGAGGCATATTGGTAACGATATTGTGGCCCTGGTCTACCAGGAGGGGAATACTCCGTTTATCCCAGACATCATCAGCTCCCATTTCCTGCACTGTTTCATCGCTGTGAGGAGGGTGAGACGAGGACCAGAGGGGGAAGGAGATGGAGGAGCTTTCCGGGTGAGCTTTAATAACCAAGTCAGTGGTCTCTTCTAATCACCAGACTTGCAAAGTTTGGTTAAAAGACAACTCAGGTTTTCAAACCTGGGCCTCGGTTTTGGATTTGAGGTCTTCAGTTTCAATTAAACAACAAATCCGGAGTGAATCAATCCAGTGTCCTTTTGCTTTAGGTCACTGTGTGCTGTCTGTAGGAAAAAGAACCAGAAAATTTGATACAACATAGACTGAATAGCAAACACAGATATACCTTACCTATAGTTTAACTGTAAAAGAAGCTTTGTTAATGAACTGTCTGACGGTCACATTCTTCCTCTTCAAAGTCTCATCTCATTCATTCTGTTCTGGTTATTTATCACATAGAAACTTTATTCACATTACACAACACCAAGCACTGAGAACAGGAGACATGAGGATAGTAATGAAAAAAAAAAAAACATGAATTGTGTGATGCATATAGGAATTGAAGAGCTAATTCATGCTGGTCATATGCTTGCTTCAGTTATGGACTTTCAATCTTCGGTCAACAGGTAGCAGTCACTGCCCGAGAGGACGTCCCTCCTTTTGGCCCACCCCTTCCATCACCTCCTATTTTCACAGAGGTAACAGAGAAGCACAAAGATAATATTTTATTACATACTCTATGCACACATTCACACGCTTTCTGTGTGTCTTTCTCAGGGTTCAGTTCTAAGAGAGTTCCTGTTGACCAAGCTTATCAATGCAGAGATCTCCTGCTATAAGGCTGACAGGTTCAGCAGCTTAGAAGTAAGTACCTCTCTGCAGGAGAGGAACAACAGTATAACCAACACACCACATCCACAACCTAAAGTGCTTTAACTTCCATTAGAGGCCCTGGCCCTCCTAATGCATGGATGGAAGTAATTTATGACATGGTTTTAGGATTCACTGCGTATAAGGTAGCAGTGTGCACAGTATATATGATACATAAGATAGCCCACATACAGTAAGGGAGATATATGCACTGTTATGAGAGTAGTTTATTGTTTTGTGTGTGTGACATGTCTCTTAAAGACCATGTGTGTGTATATTATGGAGAATTTTAGCTTTATAAATCCCGTCAAATGTGTGATAGGTATGTGTTGCAACCCCCCGTTACCATGGCTTGTATGTGTTCACTTCTGCAAGATTTTATTTCAATCTTAGACTACATTTTCTAGCATTATAAACAGTACTAGAACATGTGAACTTTTCATGTCAGAATTCCTTTATGAACTGTGAATTCATACTCTCCCACTCATGCTCTACCTTTCATTTGGTCTCCAAGCTGCGGACCCGTTCCTCACTTTTAGAGGGCTTGCATTCAGAATTGACTACCCGGTCCCAGTGCATGCTGGGAGAGCCAACGCCCTCCTCTCTCTCCATCAGTGAGGGGGGCAAGGGCGCCCCTGAGGGGGGAGAGGGGGTTTTATTGAAAATTTCAAGGTAAATACAGCAACAATTAGTTCCACTGCTTTTTTTCTGTTGCTGTGAAAGACAACAATAAGGCGAGTTCTTTGTGTTATCAATTGTTACACAATTTATACTGACTTTAGACCATGTTCTTCTTGGTCTGCTTTGTCAGTATTCTGATGGTGAATACTTTAATGTCATTAATATGAAATGCTCTCTATGACCTTTGCTGATAAATTGGCAGAGTAATGCTGCTGTGACATGTAGGGAGGCCATTTAAGAGCAGGATGTCACCCCTGAGCTCTCTGTTAATCTGCCTCTCCCCACAGAGAGCGATCAGGGTGCGGAGCCACTCTTTTGACACGCTGGGGACACCAAAGAGGACTGGGGGGGCTGCCACTCCAAAGGCTCCAAAGGTACCACAGTGGCTTCTGGATAAATAATAATAAAGAATTGTCAGTGCATATTGTAGTTGTCATTATAGTTGTGGTTGTCAATGCTGCTGTGAAATGTGCCTCCAAAGTATTCTGTAATGTGGACCTACATTCCCAAATTCTTGCATAAACCAGGCTCAATTGATGAACCTGGGCAGCATTACAGAGAAGTTGAGCTCTGAAGGTCCACATGGAGCTTCAGCCATTATCCTGTCAGATGCTCAAAAGAGCTCAAATACAGGGACTGAGCACTCATACAGGTGATTGCCACAGGTGACTACCTGGACGGGGCAGGAAGAGACATGATGGTGGTGTAATTGCTTGCTTGGTGCTGAGGTGTCTTTACAGTGGTTTCTAGCTAGCAGAGACATATTAAAGGAGAAATCAGGTGTGAATCAATCCATAGCACTGTTGTTCGAGGTCACCAAATGCTGTCTGTAGGAAAAAGAACCAGAAAATTTATACAACATAGACTGAATAGCAACATTAACCGAATGGGACACTTGGGATAAATTAAATGATTTAAACTAGTACCAGGTAGAATACTTGTTACTCATTAGGAATGCATAATTACTTAAATGACTTGTTCTCCTCCAGATGAACACATCAGACAAGGACACAGACAGGTAAGATGCTCAGGCGACTTCTCTTCAGTTTCAAATTTTGTTAAAATACTGATCATACTACAACAGAAACACTTTATTACAGTGAACCAAGCCAGAGACCAACAGCACCAGGTACTCAGCTCACCGACAACCTTCTGTCTCCTGGCCAGACAAGCCCTCAAGAGGAGTCATAGAAGAAAAGAAGCAGAAGTGGGGATGATTTCTGTATAGCCTAGGAGTATAGCCTGCCTGGATGAGATTAATATAAACCTAAACTTAGAGACTGGACTGAAAGAATCCTGCTGGAATCCTTGTTTAACTGTTTAAGCAACTGTCAGTCTGCTTTGTTTTTAGAAGCCAGTAGTTGCGTTCTGTAAATTACTTATCTTTACAGTAAACTGAAAGCAGAGAATGGAGTGTTTTTTGGGTATACTGTTCTTGTGCAATAGCACTTTAACTGTTATTGTTGTACACTGTACATTGTTGGATGAAGATACAGCCATTTAAGTCATGTTGTTATAAAGTATGTAAAGTATGACTTTTGTTTTCCAATTTATCAAAAATTGTGAAAAGTATCATGTAGGCCTATTGCACTCATAATAATGTTGGCTTAAGCAGTGACATTTTAAATGAGAACCTCATGCATAAACATGTAGTCAACTCATTGCATTCATTTTTCAACAAGATAATGTAGACTATGGATGATGTATCCTACTTCAAAAAAAATCTTCACTCGCACATTCTAGAGAGGTGACCAAATTATGTGTAAAAAAGTTGGCAATTCTCTGTGTTCTTCATCATGCAAATCCCAATCTCTAAGTGGACACTGTGTTGTCGGGGATGCAGCCACATCAGATGAAACATTTCAGGGTTCTCCAAACTCATTAAATCAGGCTGACTGATACAGGCTTTCACTGTCAATCACAACCTACGACGAGCGTTCTGGTGTATTATGGCCTCTGTGCTTTACCCAGAACCCAGATGGGTCCCAACACATTGAAGGTGGTTGAGTCCTACCTTCACTACACCCTTGGCCTAGCTACAGTAGCCAGTAGGTGGCAGTAATGGTGTGAAAAACAAATTCCCATTGAATCGGTATCTGAAGAAGAAGGGAAGGTAAATAGTTCTTCAGTCGCAGAAAATGTAATAGATGGACCAAGCCTAATATACGTATATATGTGTGTATTTTTTTTTTTTTTAAATCTGTTTAGTCTTCGTTGTTACGAAAATGTCCTTTTACGAGGTCTCAAATGGTGAAAAGCATTTAGCTAGAAGCGCTCTTATTGTTGGACAGCAGCTCACTTCTTTAAGTTAACTTTCGAGTTTACCCGCTGCAAGTGCAACAGGCGATCAATTGCACGTGCATTACGTTAAGCTACTTTCCCTACTCAAAACAATCTAGGCAAGAGAGACTTGCTAACTTGAGAGCACAACGCAATCCTAACAAAAGCCTTGTCACCTTGTCGGCTAACGTTAACAAGGTTGGTTTGGTTGTTGGTGAACTTTTACCTACTTTGATGACCCAATGGAAAAAGACAACCTTTGTCAAAATGTAGGGCACAAGCTGTCTTATTACAATGTCTTGAATATCCCACCCATTTACTATTCTCTAGATGGCCAGCTCCAGAAAAGTGTTAGAATTGTTCTACGATGTCGTGTCTCCTTACTCTTGGCTTGGATTCGAGGTTTGTGATAATTTCTGACAGCCATAGACTAGCTATTATGTGTGATATTACTACATAGCTTTTATAGGTTTCCTCATGTTCTGTGGTTTTAGGTGCTCAGTCGCTACAGACATGTGTGGAACATTGATCTCAAATTGCGACCTGCCTTCTTGGGAGGTGTTATGCAAGGCTCAGGTGGGATTGACCTACTGTCATTACTCTGTTTCATAATTAGTTTTCCAGTGTTGAACAAGATGTGGAGGACATGGTTCAGCTGGATTTAAGTAAATATACATCGCGTTTGTTTGTTTTTTGTTACTTAATAGGTAACAAGCCTCCAGGTCTGGTCCCAAATAAGTTTATGTACATGACTAAAGACTTGGAACGTCTTGGGAAGTATTTCAGCGTACCCTTGGCCTTTCCCGCAGACCCCTTTGAGGCCATGTTTGAGAAAGGTAGATTTCACCTCATGTGTCTCTATTTGATAGATCCTATGGGAACACCTTTCAGCCAGTAACCGCCCTCTCTTTGTGCCTTATTATGTCAGGTTCTCTTGCAGCCATGCGCTTTCTGACTGCCGTGGCTGAGAGGGAGGCCGGTGGTGATGCTAAAGTAGAGAAAGTCTCCAGGGAGCTGTGGACGAGAATCTGGAGTAAAGACCAAGACATAACCAAGCCTGCATCACTCATAGAGGTAAACCAACGGAACAACTACTAGTATACAACTTAGTCCAACTGCAACGATTATTTATCAGTTTGGTGAAAGCCCATTCCCAAAGCCCATGATTGTTGACAAATACCTTTTTGTCAACATGCCAAAGAAATTGAGGTTATTGAAAAGAGGAGAAAGTAAAATATCCTTTATAAATGATAACTGAAATAGTAAATAGTAATAATAGTAAATCATTTAATAGTTGATAAATAATTGAATCATGAATGAATTGTTGAAGCCCTGTGTTGTAATGTAGCCTTGTGGCCCAGGAGGGAGAAACTCAGCAGCAACAAAATGAATAAGGGTGCAAAAATTATGAATTTATTTTAACCAATATAATCCAAAATCCAAAATTAAACTAACTAAACTAAATATAACTAACTAATTAAACTAAACACAAAAACAGAGAATTACTAAAGACAAAGGTCAACTCAACACAGAAAGGGCTAACAATACAAAAAACAAAAAAAAACATGGTGAGTCACCTTACGACTGAAATCACATCTAGAATACAGCAAAGTCGAGCACTTACTTCAGTGACGGATGCTGACTCATAAAATGTGTTCAAAAGACAAAAAGAATGAGCCTTCCTGAATCCCAAGATAGGGATCAACAGCACTTACTCATAGCATCACGTTCAACACTACTCATTAGGCTGATGGAACAGCCTGGGTACCCTCTGCATAAGCAGCAAAAGAAAGGGGACTCTCCTCACCTCACCACGCCACATGCGCTTTCATCAGAAAAGAAATCAGGCCTGAAAACAAATGTAGGCCTACACACACACACACAAGTAAACCTAACTTACGTACACTCACGCAAACTGCACACAAGCACAAATTAATTAAATAAATAGTGCGATGAAGGTCACATCGTCACACACCCCCACCCATATGACGAAGTGCGCCGGCTCGCTGAAGTCACGGGCAGAATGGGCCACAATGAACACCAAAATAATAAAGCATGTTACTGTACAGACAATTATTAATCAAAAGCACAGAAAAGTGTTAGGATACATACAAAACACCGGGCTAACAAAAAATGCACCACTCCATACACAGATCACTACAGTCAAATAGACAAGAGGCACTGAACATGGGTCAACAAAGGCCCTGGAGCTGCTCCTGCTGCTGGAGGATGGGCAGACACAGGCCTTGGAGCTGCTGGAGGAGCTTCCATAGACCTGGCTGCCTTTACTGCTGCTGGAGGACGTGCCTAAAGTGGCACTAGTATAGCTGCTTTTGAAGAAAGGACCACCCTGAGTATCTCCCAGTGCTGGTGAAAGAGGCACAAGGCCAAATCATGGCCACATGCATCTGGACAGGCCATTGAATGATGGTCACCTCCACAGCAGTGGGTGCAGAGTGTCTCTTCCCTCTCCGCCAGGTTGCAAGACCAAGGCCCACCATTCGGTTGGATGCCTTTG
This sequence comes from Tenualosa ilisha, assembly GCA_015244755.2. NCBI lineage: Eukaryota > Metazoa > Chordata > Actinopteri > Clupeiformes > Clupeidae > Tenualosa > Tenualosa ilisha. The sequence continues at coordinate 397,685 of PYXC01001172.1, forward strand.
CTACAGGTCTAAGGTGTCAAACGAAGGTGGAAACTGCTGGATGTTGCTCCTTCCAGTGGTCCCACAAATATCCAGTGGTCACACCCTATATACAACTTATGCATTGCTACAGCTTCATCTCTCTCTCTCTCTCTCTTTCTCTGTCTCCTAACAGGCAGGTTTAAATGCTGGACTGTCAGCCAGTGAGATTGAGGAGTTGCTAAAATTGTCTCAATCCCAGCCAATCAAAGACAAACTCAAGAGCACCACACAGAAAGCACTGGATTATGGGGTCAGTACCATCATAGTGGTCAGCCCTTTGTAATGAGTAGTACAGATTTATGTATTGTTGTCATGACAACTGTTTTAATCTGCCAGTCAACCAGTCCCCCTATGTTTCTCCATAGGCGTTTGGTTTCCCTATGGTTGTCTGTCATGTGGATGGGAAACCAGAGGTGTTCTTTGGCTCAGACCGCTTTGAACTGTTGGCTCACTGTATAGGTCAGACATCTCATACACTTTGATTCCATATTACATTCAAGTTTTGTTTTGATTTCTCTTTATACTGTTCTTGCTTACATTAGTTAGCTGTTTTTAGTGATTATTTAGTAAAGTTGGCTAGTAAAGTAAAGTCCAAAGCAGCGCAGGCTGACAACGTGGGCCTCAGAGATTGAAGTGGTTATGTAGCTGAAAATCAGTTGAGCTACATAACCACTGCTCCACCATGTCTGATTATATCCATTAACGTAGTTAAACGTGATAAGGAATAATGGGACTTAAGGAATTAAAGACCAACGACTTTTTAATAGTCATTAATGTAAATTCTTTTTCTGACACTTTTTAAATGACAGAATACAGCTTAGTATTGGTTGTCATTGTTATTATAATGTGGTACACTTGCCATTCATCTCCTAATAGACCATCACAGTGTAAACACTTTTCTTAGTTTCTGTAAACATTTGTCTTTGTCTTTCAGGAGAAATATGGGTGGGACCACAACCAGACAAGCCCACTGCCAAAATGTAAAGCATCTTGGATGACAGGATCACAGTAAAAGAAAAAAAGCTGTGTCATAAGGATCTAATTATGCATTCAGTTATCCAGCATCATTTAAAATGCTGATGTTAAAAGGTAATTTGCTGTGATGTTGTGTGATCATAGCCAAAAAGGTGTAATGGTATGTTTGCAGAGGGACGGAGATGTACACAAGAGTGCAGATTGCAGACTTTGTACACAAAAATATAGATTGCTGACTGTATGCAGGAGTGTAGATTACAAACCAAAATTAACAGTGTGACAATGAGGATAGGTTGGGAGATACTGCACTTGACAGTTAACCAAACCTATTTGCATACAGTTTTCTGGCTTATTACCAGTAGAGGCCTACTGTTCACCTGTAAAATTATGCCATTACAGAAATATCCTATTGTGTTATCTACTAAATTAAAAGGAACATTTCCTAGAAACCATAGTCTGTTTGGAACAAATCACATTAAAATGAAATGAAATGATTGTGAATAAAGTGGTTCTAAAATGAAATTTTCAGAAACGTTAGTTAACTTTTAGTGTAATAGAATTCATTAATTAGAAATATGTTGTGCAACGATAACATCAGAATCAATGAATTATGCTGGTTTTAGAAGAATTTATTCTGTTAATATAAATCTGTTGTGATTTCTCAAAGGATCACAAATGTAATTATTTTCATAACAGTGTAATTTTCAAACACAAATTCAATTAAAAATAAAATCAATTAGGAGCATTAGATGCTAGAGAATGTCTATCTGTAGGTTTAGTAGCATGACTGTCACTAACACATTTAGGTGAGAATGCCAACAAACCTGTACCAACAATTACAGCTCTGTATTGTGGTAAGAATGAAAGGAGAAAATGCCAGATATGGATTACAAAGGAAATAGAGAGAGGAGGGTGTGGGGGCAGATGAAGTAGAAAGACCAGTTTCTCTAAGACACAGAGAAGACAGGTAGGCTCCACCTGTGAATAACTGACAGCAACACTTCGTCGAAATCAGAGCAATAAAGAGATCAAGAGAGACAGACAGAAAGAGTGGACTGCTGCGTGTGGTTCATTACTGATCTTATGCCTTTTGTCTTTGGTTTTACCCTCAAGCAGTGAAGCCAAAACAACAGGTTGTAGGATAACAAAAGAAAGCAGCCCCACGATGGATGGAGAATAGGTGAGGAGGGTGGGGCTAGGTTACTGCTGAGGGTGTGACTTAGACAAACACACAGACGCTCCACTCTGGAAACAAAAAGAAAACCCTTAATGAGTGCACAAACAACGCCACCTAAAGAGAGCAAGGTAATTTGGAGCCAGATTACAGGAGACAGGCAGAGCAACAGGTGGAAGGCTTTTGCCAATAACCTGTGGCTGTTTGTGTATGTGTGTGTGTGAATGAGGGGAGCTATGGCTCCACCTGGGTAAGACCTCAAAAGAAGGACCTTAACAGCATCTGGATCTGAAGGAACTAGGATTACTCAAAAGGACGAAAGGATTCCTTCGGCGCCCTTCCAACGCTTCCAACAGACACGTAAGGCAACGGCAGTTCCTCTGTGTCTGTCTATTACCTGATACTGTCTTGTTTTATGGTTAGTGTACGTGTGCAGTGTTAATGCATACTGTGTGCGTGTGTGTTGATTTAGGTGCGTGTGTGACTATTGCACTATTAGTATTCGCTTGGGTGAAAAATGTCGTCAGACTGGTTAAGGGCACACACCGCCTTACACAGGCATCGCAGAGCTGACAAAAAAGGATGTGAGACAAGACAACCTCTGAGCAAAGTCTATTTATATACTTACTGATAGATGTACCTCAACACCTTAGTACCCAGACACAAAGGGGAAATGTGCGGTAGATAGGGATATTTGTATAAAGGTGTCACACTCATGTGTTAATTACAACAGGTCTTCAGTCTGAGGGTAATCCCAAAAGACTTGGATATTTAGATGACCGATGCTGTATGTTTTTGTAGATCATTCCTGTAGCAAGGTACCTTTGACCTCCGATACATCCTGATCAACTGATAATTTTGGTAATATCTGTATGCTCAAAAATACACATTAATAAATTGTATGGGCAGAGTTGGACTTTTCTGGATTACATCTGTCTTGTTTATATGGGAAACTAAGTGTAGTTCACATCTTTTTTTTGAATCACTTCTGTTCATCCAGAGACACTGTTCACAGCTTCATTGCTAGGGGACAGTAATGCATGTCCTTTGTTTTGGGAAAAGGTCATGGCAGATGGACAGGTGAAACATGGCTGACCTTATATTACCTCCCACTGACACAGATATACATGTGTACAATAAGAGCTTCTCTACAAGGGAAGAGGATACCTCTATAAATCATATCAACATATTTATTTAGACAAAAGTTACAGAAAAACAACCACCATTGCAAGTGTCACTTGTTGGTTATCTGAGCTGGAGTCCTACGGCCTCATTAATGATTCCTGGACAGCATACTGCAGATGTAAGGAGAGATGGCCAAAGCAGGTCTGGTGTCTGGCCTGGCCTGAAACAATTCTGGAGGCTTTAAAATCCCCAAGCTTACATCACCACTAATCAGTGCTACTCTGACACAACAACCACTTAATCTCACCACCACCAATCAAATAAGTGGCAATTCAAAGCTGCCTGGAATTAAATTGAGAATACATTATTTCATCTGCTGTAATGCTTAGTATTACTATAGCCTTTGACCCTTGAGAGATGTTTGGTTTAGTTATAACATTGGCAGAAAGTCACATGGCCTCGTTTCGGCAATTTCATTTTAGAATTGCCACACAGCAGGGTATTGGTGGCCTACACCATGGTATACGCTAAGCTCTAATTGCATCACACCTCCTGGAAAAGATGAGTCTCGCCAGAATACATAATGGTCTGCAATTACATTCAAATCCGTGACATTCAACAGCCAAATTATCCAGGTAACATCCACAGTAGGCTCAACCACAAGCATTTGTTTCAAAGGGAATATAAATGCAGATCGTTTAGGCTGGTGTTCTGCTTGAAGGAGAACAAAACCAATTGAAGAACCACTTTGTACTGATTTGATGCAAATGATCAGTTTATGCGGGTCAAGAGAAACAAACCTAGGTTTAGATGTTGTATATACACACATTTGCAACAGCAGAAATGGCGTAATGCCCGCCAACACCACCCTCCTTACAGAACACAAACAAGGTAATTAGATCAGGCTTGTTTTAATCTTGTGTGTGTGTGTGTGGTGTGTGTGTGTGTGTGTGTGTGTGTTCTTAAGTTGCTACTTTATTTGAGCACTTTATTTGAACAGAAATGCCTTTTGTGTGTGAAGGGTGGGAAGAGAGACAATAACATGAATGTTTTTGTCACGGTTCTTGGCTTGGTAAAACTTCCTGCTCTGACAGCACAAGGAAGACGCACTCATGACCTCTGTCATCACCTCTGGCTGTGACCTAACCTGATCAGCTGCCACATCACCATGACAGACCTGTTTCAGTTACTAGCATAGAAAGCCTTAGCTTCCCCCATACTTTGTAATACTCACCTGTCTTTCTTTGTCTCTCTCGCTCTCCCTCTCTTCTCCAGGATGTCCGACTCCGTGTGTCCAACAGGGGACACCCTCTGCAGTGAGTTGCAGTGTTTTTTTTTTGGGGGGGGGGGTAGTGGAGTACTTAAATGTGTGAAATAGCTGAGGCCTGCTGACAACTAGGTCCTAATATAAACAGATGTGTGGAAAACCTCCCTGAATGAGTTTTCATATGGTACAGTGTGTTATCCTATGTTTGGATGTTGATGAGTGCACACAGTCACATGAAATCTGCTGACGATAGGACAGGTAGAAGAGCAGGTAGAAGATAATGACATCTTGTGTGTAAAGTCAAGCAAGTTTATGATCATAGAATAATACACATAGCAATTATTTGCCCTTTACATGGAGGCCGTGATGTAATAGAAACAAAGTGTCAGGTTAGGATCATCTGTCAGACCGGTAGAAGGAAACACAGCTAAGACTCCTGGCAGTCTGCATGCTGAGGGGCAATCACATGACCTGATTTTCCTGCCACATCATGCTAAGTGCAAACAGGAAGTTACTCCCAACAGAGAGTGGTAGATAACCACGAGTTCACCAGCATGCTATGTTTATCTGCATGGGTTGAACAGGTTTATAACACACACGTAGCCTCCACATATTTGTACAGGCAAATTATTGGTCACTGTTAGCATTGTCACTATTTATCATCTAAATTTGCATTTACACATCTTGTGAGCATGTTGTTCACTGTCTCTCTGGTTAACTTTAATTCTGGTCGCAACATCACCAGGCACCTTAAAATGCAGCACTGTAGCATGTATGTCTCCAAATGAATAAAAAAGTTATTTAAACAGTGTGTTTGTTGAAACAGCCACATAGCAGTTTGTTTACAGCCCAGACCCAGATAAACAAACCGGTATGTCCCTGCTTGAGGAAACATACTGTTTTAACCACTTTTTAAATTCATTTGTAGCCATACACGCTACAGTGCAGTCTTGTAACGTGCCAGGTGACGTTGTATTGGTTTTGGCGTGACATTTTGAGCATGTTCAGATCAGAAACAGTTTAAATTCAGCCCCCAGAGTTTAGCTGATATTTTCTAACTCTCCTTACGAGAAGAGCATAACAGTTGGACCAAAACCTACATGTTTAGTCAACAGTTAAAACACCTTGTTACACACCATATTTGTGTATATGAAACTGATCACTTATCAGTACTTACAGTTACACTATATTGTACAGACTATGTTATGCTCTGTGTCCCTAACCTCTGAGCTGGTGTTTGGTGTAGATGTTCGCGTCTACGAGCAGGAGGTGATTGTGGTGCCCGTGCTGTTGTTGGCATCGTTCCTGGGCACGCTGATTCTCGTGCTTCTGCTACGCTTCTGCCCGGAGAGGGTGGACCGCATCCGGGCCAAAACAAGAGGCAAAGGCCAGCGGTCCAGGAGAAACCTGCACGGCATTGATGGTGAGTACAGAGGCAACCTAGTCAGGAGTCAGGAAATCTAGGTGATGGAGTTGGTGTAGTGTGTAGGATGTGGACGCCGACATGCAGTAGTAATACACTGGATGCACTTAATGAATGTACCTGTACCTAATCAAGAAATCTTGAGACCTGAGTTTGAATTCATGTTCATCTAAAAGCCACACTGTCATTGCACCCCCTCAGCTGTCTATTACAGGATATTATAGTTTCTTCACTCTCACACACTTGACAACCATCCTAGAATCTCACAGTTCCAGTCTGGTCTCAAAACCCTCCCCTCCACTTCTGAATGTTTTTTGTTATCTCTTTTCAGCTCCATGTCTGTTCATTAACTGTTTCTATAGAACTATAACCACAGCATCTCACCACGATGCCCAAGCCTGACTCTCCCTCTCTCCATCTTTTTTGTCCTCCCAGCTCCTCCAGGCATCAACCCGCTGGAGCACGAGAGCATCGCTCTGGACATGCCATCATACGCTACGTTCCACCCTACACATGAACCGTCCTCCAGCGGCGTGTCCAGTGTCAGCTCCAGCGGCCGCGGCTCCTTTAGCGCGGACAATGACACCTTCAAGGGCGCCTTCGCTATCGACCGCTCACCCAGCTCCATCTCGGCTGTTACTATCGGCATGGGCACCACGGCGAAGGAGCCGTGCCAACGCTTGCCTGAGAAGTTTAAGCTGGTCACCCCACTGCCCTCCTCTTACTCGCTGAAGTCTGATGACACCGTCTCACTCTACCGTGCACGGATGGATCACAGAAACGTGGTGCTCAGAGTACTAAAAGGTCAACAAAGAGTTTTTCCTGTAATGGCATGCTTAAGATGTATGATAGCTTATTTATGACAATAAGATAGACTGTCTATCTGATAGACTGTAGAACACATGCATCTCCATCTTATTGTTTTTAACTAAGCTACCTCTGGTAGTCAAGACAGCATAGTGAAATGTCTGACCTGTCACTGACCTATAGGCCTGTGGCCATGATTTAAAGTCAGATTTTGTTTTACGAGTCTGCTTTTGCTGTTTTTTCGTAAAGATATCTGATGCTCTGTTCCAGTATATTGCTGTGCTGCTTACAAATGTGTAACTCTTTTTCTTCTTTCACCTTACTCTCTTCATTCAGACTCAGCTACCACTAGTGAGAACCAATCATTCCTGGGCTTTGCCTCCTTTTTGTCCCAGCTGGGGCCCCATCCCTTCCTGCCAGAGCTGCTTGGTGTGGTGTCTGTGCGGGCGCCACTCATCACTGTCATTGAGGAGATGGAAAACCGGGACATGCTGGGCTTCCTCTGGAGGTGCAGGCAGGTGAGGAATCACAGGGTTTGGCTACAACTCCAATGATGCAACATCACATTTAAATCAGTGGTGGACAAAGTATACAAGTCCTATACTTGAGTGAAAGTTGTTACCCTTGTTAAAATAATACTAGAAGTAAAAAGTAGAAGTATTCCTTCTGGATTTTCACTTACAAAACTTAAATACAAAAATACTTGCTTTTAAATGTACTTAACTATCAAAAGTAAATGTACTGTAACTACATATGGATCTAATCTAATGGTGTAATAGTTTAGATGCACACAATCACAATTCACAATTTTCTTTATTTAGATTAGTCTATTTTCTACTTTATGGACCAAGAAGGTCAGAATTAAGAAGTAACTAGTGGTGGGACATTAACGCGTTAATTACGATTAATTAATTACAAACTATTTAACGCGTTAAAAATATTAACGCATTTTATCGCAGTTTACTTACCCGGAACGTTTGTCAGTGCATGGTGTACTGCAAACTATGCAGGAAAGAGTTCGCCTATCATAGAAGCTCGTCAACTTTGAAATACCATTTAAACGCGAAGCATGTCACCGCGATCACTGAAACTGCTGGAGCTCGAGGTAACAGTTCTGGTCAGCAGTGTAAACTAAACTAAACCAAACGGCGGTCTTCCAGAAGAAAATTAGCAGGTCAACGTCAGAAACATTGACGAAAGCACTTGTAAAGTGGATTGCCCAGGACTGTAGACCACTATCAGTGGTGGAAGACAAGGGTCTACAATATTGCAATATTGGTCAGGGACCTTACATTTTTTTTTACCTTTGTTTACTATTTTGAAATGCAGTTTAATTATTTTTTTTAATGAAATGCAGTTTATTTTTTTGAAGACATTTATTTCAGCCATTAAATGAGTTTAATTATCGAAGTGACGTCTGTGTCTATTAATATTTGATGAACTCTTCACACATTTATATAAAATATGTTACTTTTGGGGCAAATACGGTAATGTAGTTAGTTGAGATTAATTAAGATTAATTAATTACAAAGCCTGTAATTAATTAGAATATTTTTTAAAATCGAGTCCCACCCCTAGAAGTAATACTTGAATTCTAGTGTGTAGTAAGAACAAATGTAAACAAAGAAAAGATGTTTTAGAATTTAGACTCTCCATCCTTTGATTTGCTTTGCTTTGAAGGCACTCAGAATGTTCTCCATGGAGTTCCCTCACATGTTCAACACCTGTTGCCTGCTTTTGATTTACTTGGAATTTTTTTCAATTAATACAAGCCACTACTGTCTCGTGAAGCTGGTTCTGATAACATCAGCAGTGCTTTTGCAAAGCGGGAGCATTGAAGGGGTCAAGCATGAAAATGACATGAAAAACTGACCTACCAGTGCATAGTGCTTTCAAGGGGAAAACTCAAAATATTGACAGCCTGTACTGTACATGCTTCACTGCTGAGATTTTTGGTGAAGCTTTGGTCATGCAAGCAGGAAGCAACCGTGAAACCATAAAACTTGTTTGAAATACGATTAAATCCTTTTACATGAGTGAAGCAGTCCTCGTGACCTGGATTAAAAGACCTCTGATGTACAAGCTTTGACTTTAAACACACACCACTTTATTTGTGCTAAATGTTTGCAGGATAATGTGGGCCTGGATATGATCTGTGAGATGACAGAGAAACGCATCTTCACTATGGCATCCCATGTAGCCTCTGCCCTGGTGAGTACTCTAGTGAGGTGCTTCTGCCTTAGAAGTATCTTCAGGTCACAGTTCAAGAAATTGTCCAAGAACATACCGTATTTTTTAAGAAATAATTTTTAAGTTGGAATTCTGGAGATGAAATCCAGTTCACTTGAATGTTTGTAATGGAGCTATACGTTACCTTTATCTTACCGTTATCTTATTACCTTTGTAGGAGTATCTCCACAGCAAGGGTCTTATACACAGCAACATAAAAGCACGCAGTGTATTGGTCAGTCGTCAGTTTACAGCGAAATTGTGGGGTCTCCATGATACCTATGCCAGGGGTTCAGGACAGGCCAATGTCAATGAAGGTGCTGGCAAAAAGAAGTGGCAGGCACCTGAGCTTTTGGCCAAAAGGCCCATCAGTCAAAAAAGTGACGTGTAAGTGATCTTGACACTGGTTTTAAATTGAGTGACTTGACAACGATCCTGTGTCAGTCTCAGTAGCTTTTCTATTTTAAATATGTGATGTGTTTTTTTGTCTTCACAGCTGGTCATTTGGACTCATGCTGTATGAGATGGCGACACTAGGTGGGTTTCCTGTTCTTCAGATCTGCTTTGCGCACATCATTATCAACCCCGAGTTTGAGATGGTTCACAGTATAGTTGAATGTTCAAGGACTCTTAATACATCAAGGAATCCAAAAACAGAAATGTGCTTTTGCTAGAAATTTCTTCACAACAGAAAGCTCCCAGCATCATGGGGGTGGTGGTAGCGTAGTGGTTAAGGAACCTGGCTAGCGTGTTAGCAGCCTGAAAAGTTTGGGGTTCGGATCCCGGCTGCAACCGTTGTGCCCTTGAGCAAGGCACTTAACCCTAAGTTGCTCTAGGGGAGACTGGCCCGGAACAATTGATAGTTGATGAGTTGTAAGTCGCTTTGGATAAAAGCGTCTGCTAAATGCATAAATGTAAATGTAAATGTATCATGTGTAGCTCTCCCTTTCTCTCAGTCAATAAACCTTAGCTAACAGCAACCCCTGACACATCTAAATGACAGGTCTGTTCTAGATGCTCAATCCCCTCTCTGCTCAGTGTTGTATTGTGTAAGCAAGGTCTCTGACCTGTCTTGCACTTTCAGCTTCTCTATAAAGTGGTCTGTGAGAAGGAAGATACTGTAGATTGTGTCTGATTGTCGCCTTCCCTTCCCTTCCTAACACATCAGGAGAAGCTCCATTTGCCGAGGTCCCCGTCACTGAGTTGCTACAGTATCATCAGAGAGGCAAGTCTATCAAGAAGCCACCCAACTGCTCCAATGCACTGTAAGTACACAAACGAGACTCAACACACACACACACACACACACGAAAAAACTTCCTATTTTCTTTGTGTCTGTCATTGTTCTGAGTACAGGGATAACAACCTGCACCTTATTTGTCTCCGCTGCATGCAGTTACTCCATCATCAAGGCCTGTTGCCAGTGGAAAGAGCAGGATCGTGTGTCACTGGCCGAAGTGAGCCGCAAGCTCCAATCCGGCGAGAAGAGTGCCAACGACAAGACCGTGCTCCGTGTGCCTGAACCAATCAACATTGAACGCTACCTCCAGGAGGCCGGCTATGGAGATTCTAATAACTACACAGTCTTCTAAAGAGTCAGCTCCGCTGACCTTGGAAGGTCTTTATAATTCAATACTTTTTTTTAAAGTTTCTTATATTCAGGAAAAGAAATCTGATCATTTCTTTTTCCAATGAAGTTCTCATTGTGCCCTTGTTTCTCTCCTTAGTTGTGTTCTGGGTTCTTTAGTCCCATTATTGTTTTCCTTTGCTCTTGACTTTCCTTGGCCTCTCCTCTACACTGTGCAGTGTGTTGGTGGTGTGTGCAGACACCCACCTATTTACAGTAGGTTGGCCTGGCCACTGAATTGCATGCATAATATTGTTTATGCCCAGAGTATGGACCCTGGGGGCCTTGTCTGTGGTTGAGCGTGTATAGCTCACTCCCCCAGCTAGAGGGACCACAACACAGATCCTTGTGTTGGACAGAGATGGGCTGGGATCACATTGAACTGCACAAACACTTAATAGACTTGAACATGGAAAGCACTCCAATTGCTGTGATACTGTAAATATGAGTTGAATATTATTTTGTTAACTAAGCCTGCCCCCACCCCACCCCACCGATCTGTGAGCTTGATAAGATTTTGCTTTTCAGCTCAGAAAGGTTGAAAGGTTGTTGTGCCCTTGAGCAAGGCACTTAACCCTGAAGGAGACTTACCCTGAAAGTAATTGATTGTTGACAAATGTAAGTCACTTTGGACAAAAGCGTCTGCTGAATTCATAAATGCAAATAAATGTAAGATTTATTTGTGGGGTAAATTAAAACTGGACCAGTTTCCAAAACATGTATTGGAAATGTAACTCAAAGACATATGGACTGTCTGCCTTTCCACAGACAACTCTTATGGTTGTCTGAAAAATAGACAATTTTGGAACCCCTAACTAAAGCTTGCGATAGAATCAGTTTGTCACTGAAAAGTAGGCATTGCTGGTGTTTGACTATCATCCTCCTTCCTTGAGGAAGACGGTTTCCTAGATTGGTGTTCAATATAGGCACCAGGGCCTGTCTGGTTGGTCTGATGAAGGATCTGAAATGTGAAATGTGATGTCTGTAAGCGTAAACACACAAAGGATACATAAACCACACTGACATGTGAACGTCTATCTCTTGCCAATGAACCGTCAATAAAGCATCACTAATGCAATGCGAGTGGAGCAGTTACACTACTCTCCTTTCACACTGAACTTTTTTTTCTGTGTCAAATTGATGTACACACCCAAGACTGAGACTGCATGCACTAAATTGAGAAATTCAGCTGAAGAGCATAATTGGCTTTACTATTAAGGTGCTAATCTTTTACAGTACATCAAGAGTGAGTGAGAGTGAGTTTATCTGTGCAGTGTCTGGAACGGATCGCTTGGTGATCATTTTTCCAGTGACTGACGAAACTGGACATAAGGTACTAACTTGATGGTGGTCACATTTGAATACAAGACAGACCCGTTAAAGAAAACAGATTCTGTTTATTTAATATTTCTGCATATAGAGAAACAGGCTCGCTCCAACCATGACCTCAACATTGCTCCCTTGCTCGCCCACACATGCACACCACACAGGTAACTCTGTCAGGTAAAGCCTCTAACACAGCTACACGCCGCTCTGCTTCCATGTAAACTGCCCTCCAAAAAAATATTTTCAATATTTTTTCTGAATATAAATGAAAAAAGCACCCTAACAGCTACTGTAGAAAAAATAATACCTAAGGGCTTTTACATTTGCTTCCTATGATTGATTGGGGTTTTTTTTCTACTGACAGAGGTTGACCATCTCAGCCCTGTCTATGAAATCATGGAATGAAAGAGCAAATATCACTGCAGACTCAGGTCCTCACTCTCTGTCCCTATTGTAAAAAAAAAAAAAACACTGTAACGCTACAGAGAGGTGAAGAAGGCATCGTATGCGTATTCTCAGAACTAACGGCTAAACTGTCCCACTATTACTTTGAGTACTGGCGATTACCTAATGTAATCATATCTGCACACTCACATGTTTTGAGTTATATGTCTCAAATGACACGCTCTCCCTCACATTCTGGCACCCATTTAGCACACACTCAATCACACACAAACAACGCACGCGCGCACACACCACACACACACACACACACACACACACACACACACACACACACACACACACACACACACACACACACACACACACACACAGAGTTTTCTACGGCTTCCAGCTCTCTCTCAGCTGTAATGGACTTCACATCATGGTTACGTGATCATTCAAACCAAAAAAAAAAAAAAATGTTGCACATTCAATGTCCAGGTAAGTCAAAGCTCTTCACACCTCCCTGTCCTCTCCCTTCTCCCCCACCTATCTCTCCATTAAGTCATGTTTCTGTCCATGTATCTCACTAAGGCGATAGAACATTCTTTTATCTCTCCTACACACCCACCCCAACACTAAAGCCATCCCAAGCCATCCCTTTTTGTTTTCGTCTGGACCAAATTATTAAGCCGCCAAGACTTTTCGGTCACTGCCCCAGTTTAACATTCACTTTGGGCCCCCCCAAACCCCACCCCAAACACTCCGCCTGACACTGCTCTTCAGTGTGTCTTATCTGCCATCTAACCCTCCCCAATAAACTTTGTTAGTCTATCAGGTCACCGAAGGCTCGAATGAGTATCCCCCCCCCCAACTCCATCCCACCCTGTCTTCCATAACTCCCAAACCTTCCTCCTAATTCCCATCCCATTCAGACTTTAAGGTTCTCTTTCAGGCTCAGAATGGTCCCGACCCCTAACAAATAACACCAGCATCCCTCCCTCTCCACTCACCCCACCTCCAAAGTTGCTGATGGCTCAAACCTTTAAACCCCCCCCCCCCTCCCCCCCCTCCACTCCACTCTTTGAAAACACACACACACACACACACACACACACACACACACACACACACACTCAATGCACCCACTACCACTACTGCTCCCTCTACCCCCGCCCCTCCCCCCCACAATCTTCAGTCTCTCAGGTTGTTGATGGAGGCACAGATCTTGAGTGCTGGTCCCAGTTTGATGTTCATGGTGGTCATGAGATGCTCTTCCTTCAGCAGCAGCAGGGCCTGACCGTCGATCTCCTGTGACAGGAACTGAGACGCCAGGTCCTCACAGCCTAGCAGGAAACACACGCGCACACAGTCAAATGACTCAGAGTGAACAAGATAAACATCTCTCTGCGGACTCCACCTTAGTCACTGCACAGTCACTCTTATCCAAATCAGTTTGAAGTGCTGAACATTAGTGTTTTCATTCTTATTGTTTTGTGTTCTCTCTAAACCAAACTAAACCAAACCAAACTACATTAAAATCATGGTTTTGCTGCTGGTATTCTGCTCTACTGACCTCTACTGGTTGGGGTTGTAGTGTTCTATACACTTGTTGTGATGAAAGGAAAAGGTATTTTATGGTTTCTGAAGAGAGATAATATATCATGGGTCAAAAGACCAAGTAATCATCCTCATCGTACAAACCTTGTAGAGATGATATGAACTGACAGACTTCCTCTACGCTCCAATGGGCCGGACTACCCGAAAGAAAATGCGAGCCGTCCAACGGCAGTCCGCCAGGCGCCGAGCCGTCCAACTGGGGTCCACAGTGGGCCGGGGGAGGGCAGGAGAAGGAGGAGCTTGGCGAAAGCGACAGCGAGTCTTCCTCCTCTTCCTCACCATCACAGCTAGAGATGTCCTCAGAGCGGCTGGACTCGGAGCGACACTGATGGACAGCCAGAGTTGATGAATGAGATGAATGTACAGTAATTTCATGAATATAAGCCGTACCATGTATAAACCTCAGACGCATGTTTTGACGTCACCCATGTATTGACCTCAGTTTACTAAACATTACCTATTGAATCAATCTGATCAGACCAAGTCGAATGATGAAAAGAAATGCAATCCTGTCCTTAGCCCTCACCAACCTCATAAAAATGTTGCAAAATCAATGTATTAACCTCGCTTATACCACTGCTTGATCAAATTTCCTATTGTGATGCGCTATTTAGGACGTGCATTATTTTCAGATAACTGCAAACCTATGAAGTAGTTCCACTTTTCTAGATGTATTACACTTCACCCAACTCACTGAGAAGTTTAACTGTCAAGTTAACACAGGGTTACAATTTAGCAGCCTGATGGACGTTCGCAGCAGAGCAACATGTTAACGTCTGACTGAAATGGATTTTAACTGTTACACTGCATTTAGGAGTATGGGGAACGGTGATTCTACAAAAGCCAAGATGAGATAGAATGCTTGGGTATGATGCTTGACAACAACAGATCGAAGTAACGACCCACTTTTGATCATAACAACCATCCATTTAGAACTAATAACAGCAGTTTATTTCTGTAAGTTTTCAATGAGTCTATGTACGGCGGAAATAAGTAGCTCTCCAAACAACCATGAGTTAGGTATCAAAATGTTTAAATTGTTAGCACAACTACATAGCGCAGACGTTGCAACAATGGTACAAGCAGGATAATGAATAATATTGCGTCAGGGCCTTATCACCACCTCGAAAGTGCAATATTAACTGATATGCGTGCGCCGTGTTGTTCATTATCGCTTACTTAAACGGAAAATTACGGTAATACCAAATTGGCTTGAAAATAAAGGGATCAATGTGCACAGTGTATGAAACCAAACTGATCTAGAAAAAATGTCTAGCTTTTTTCTACTTTTCAGAAACACTAACTACATAACTACTGAACTAACTTTAACCAACGTTGAATAATATCTCCAGACACCCTTTTGTATTCTGACTAATCAAGAAAGCCGCAACTCACCTTCATTGGCAAATGTCTGCCTGCTATTTTAGCGCAGGCAATCTCAGAGCTGCTCCTCCGAGGACCCCTGCGCCTGGCCACCGTGTCCTTCTCTGGGGGGGCAGGAGGAGGACCACCACCCCCCGTTCTACCTCTACTGCTGCGGAAGTGATGGCTGCAGCTTACATTGTACCTGTTGCAGGATGCAACGTTATAGAAAACACATAGCTTAATACCTAATAGCCAACATAGCAATATAACTGTGTAACAGATAATGATAGCATTCAATATTACTGATCAGAGTTGAACAGTGTACAAGCTAATGAAGTACCACAGTTTTGTTTTATGCTACAGCAGAATAGATCATCTGAGCCTTCAAAAAAGGCTTAAGGGGCTTAAGTCTTGGTCAAGTCAGGTCAACAATGTTGTTAAACTGCAAATAAAGTGATGTGCTATATTATTAAAGGGCAAATAAAGGTATGTGCCATGTTATTAAAGGGCAAATAAAGGAATATGTTATGTTTTTAAAGGGCAAATAAAGGTTATGTGCCATGTCATTAAAAGGCAAATAAAGGGATGTGCCATGTTATTAAGGGGCAAATAAAGGGAAGTGCAATGTTATAAAAGGGCAAATTAATGCATTAGCTGTGTTATTACAGATAAATTTAGGGGAGGTGCTAGGCTATTAAATGGCAAATAAAGGGATGTGCTAAGGTTCTGCATACCTCTTTGCACAGGTCTTGGAACAGAAGCGCTTGGTCCCTCCGAACTGGCTGGCTGGGGCATAGTTCTCACAGTATTCACACTTCAACACTAACAAAGACAGGAGAGGTGCACAGATATTAATTAATGATAATTATTAATTAGCAAGTACTTCTTTCATTTTATCATTGTACCAACATTCATTAACAAAAGTATTCAAGTTAAAGTGACTTTTTCTGAAGTGTTGCATATTATGCATGAGGAGAAAGTAAAATGTGCATCTATGTACATTTAAAGTGGGGTCTGATTGAGGCAGAGGTAGAGGGCCACTCCAACACATCAGGCCAAATGCACTCACCTGCAGAGCCTCCAGTCTCTGGATGCATGTTGGGTGGGACACCCACTGATATTGTGCCCTCTGCTCGATCTTTTACTGGTCCTGTCACCTGTCAGTCAAAACACAAAGCATTTCACTGTGACACTGGTTTGGTTACTGAAACCACCACAGATTTAACGATGTTGTTCTGTTGTTTATGATGTGTTGCTAAAATATACTTCCAACAAAAATCACTTACTGCAAATCCCCATCCCCAACACACACACACACACACACTATCATAACGTGGTTTCCCAGCAACTCCTTGTGTTGTATGAATAGGCGCTGGCGCAGGTGTGCCGGTGTGAATGAAGCAGGGGACTTACAGGGAAGGGCTCAGCTCCTTCCTGGATGACAAAACCTTCAATCAGGTGGGTGAGCACCTGAGGCTTCACCACAGCCTGGGGCAGGGGCGCCCGTTCACCGTGGCAAACGCCACCCCGTGGCAGAGGCAGGAGAGTCGGAGGAGAGGAGAACGGCGTCTCTGGGGCTGGGGAGGTGTAGTGGGGGAATAAAGAAACACCGGATATGGGGGGGGGGGGCAGAATCAGAATGATGAGAGAAAGAGAAAGTGAGTGATGAGATTTTGAAAAGGGTTTGAGAAGAAGGGGCATTAACGGAAAGAGACACAAACAGATGAATTTGCAATTTATTTCTTCTGATATTAAAAATCTCGCTTTTGGAGTATAAGTGGTAAATATGGATAATTCCAACTGGACCATGATTCCAAGTTGAAGGAGTGAATGTGACATGTGCCTCACCTGTATCAAGGGAGGGAGCTGGCGAGAGAGGAGGGGCTGAGTCTCGCACTGACGGACAGCAGTGAGCAAGGCCTTCTCCTGACAGGTCGTTGGGGCCATCAGACTCCGACTTCCTCTTCAAAGAGCCAGTGACAGGCTTCGCCTGAGAATTCACACAAACAAACAACATGTTTCACACCAAACCCAGAGAAGGAAAGAAAGACAGACAAAAAGACTACTTGAAATGAAAGGACCACAGTCAGGTTTTCTATGGCACTGTTTATGCTCTGGATAAAACTATTAAATAATTTTTTTTCTACAAGGCCTATTAATTTAAATGGGGCTTGTAGAAAAAACAGTCAAACTACGAGAGCCAACACTGCAAGCACAGTCTGACTAGCCATCCTCACCAGAGTGGGTGCAGACTGCATGAAAACAGCATCTCCACTGGAAGGCGCTACAACGGACACTAGGCTATGGTTGTGCCCATCCATGGAGTGGGGGATGGAAACGGGGGGAGAGGACGAGGACGAGCAGGTGGAGTGGTTGGGGTTCAGCGCTGCCTGCTGATTGGCTGGAAGCTGGCTGACCGACACGGCACTTTGGGGAGTCTTAAGGCACATTCCTCCCGCCCCTGTCTCCATGGACGACACCATGGCGACCAGGCTGCTCCCATTGGTGGCGGGTGCGGTGTTGCTACTGCTGCTGCTGTTGTTATTGTTACTGGTGCCCAGAGCTCCGCTGGCATCTGGAGCGAAGCAGTTCCGGGCCTGTGCGAGCGCCACAGCCTGGGAGTTCCCTAGGGTTCCCTGCCTAGCGCCCACCAGCTGCACGGGCACATGGGGCGGGTGGTGACCGCCGGCTTGCTGCCCATTGCTGGGCGGTGCAGGAAGGATGGGAGGGGGGTGGCGTGGGGCCATCTGCATAGGCAGCCGGTGGCCCTGGACAGTCTTGGGCTGGATGGGCACAGGCGTGGCGCTGTGAGACAGCTTGTCGGCAGCAGCGGTGACACCCTGCTGCTGTTGCTGTTGTTGCTGCTGCTGTTGTTGCTGTTGTTGCTGCTGCTGCTGTTGCATGGGCTGTACCACCAGGGTCTGGGCACCCAGGTTGGCCTTGGGTGCGACCGTGCCCACTGCGTAGCCTTGCGAGGATGTAGGCACACTGGAGGTGGGCACCAGGATGTGGGTGACGGTTGCGGCTGGTGTGACGGTTGTGACGGCTCGTGCCTGGCACAGGCCAGACGGTGAGAGCAGCAGCTGGGAGAGCGGCAGAGCCGGGGAGGGCGAGGAAGAGGCAGAAGACGATGAAGAGGAGGGCGGCACAGTCGCTGCAGAAGCCAAGCCGGAGCCTGCAGCAGGGTTGGCAGCCATGTTGGCCTGGCCAGCACCCTTGACGGTCATGCCACCAGGCATCCCTGCAGCGCTAGGGTGGGCGTAAGAGGCCAGCTTGGGGTTGGAGAGCTGTGATGGCGCCCCCATCTGGAGCTGTTGGGGAGTGGCACTCTGGTGGGCCACTGCTGCTGACTGGGAGAACTGCTGCTGCTGCTGTTGTTGCTGCTGCTGCTGCTGAGGGATGGAGTATGGGACTGATGACAGGGAGGAAAAACAGAAAGAAAATAATCACAAAGAGAACAAAAAAATCAGAAGAAAGAGAAAGACGAAGATTTACGACTGGTGTCATCGGCAATGAAATGGAGTGGACTGGTGAAAAATTAACGCACCTGCATCTTTCCTCTCAGGGAACTCCGTCTTCACTGCTGCCACACGAGGAGTAGACACACAACGCATGGCCAAGTTCTGAACCTGGAAGGAGACAAAGAAAATGTTTTTGAGCATTAAAACAAAAACAGTGAAAAAAATCATCATTTTAAGATCAGAGTTCTTTCAATATCTGTCACTCTTGCCTTGGGTAAATAATGCTTCACCTGGTCATTGTCTGATTGGCCCATAGAGGTAGGAGGGACTTCCTGTTGCTGCTGCTGTTGCTGTTGTTGCTGCTGCTGCTGCTGCTGTGCTGTTGTTGTTGTTGTTGTTGTTGCTGCTGCTGCTGCGGTTGTTGCTGAGCAACAGTTGCCACCGCTGCTGTTGCTGTGCCACCAGGCATGAAGATGAGCTGGGAGGCCATAGGTGCCCGTAGGGGTCGGTTGACCTGCAGGACAAGAGGGGGAGGAGAGGATAACAGAAGATAAGGGGCCGAGTGGAAGGTGGTGTGGTGGACAGAAAAAGAAGCAGACAACTAAAATATTACTTGAGAACAAAAAAAGCCAAGCAGTGGATGAAGCAGTGGGGGAAAAAAAACAGGGTGGATGAGAACATTTGTTTCATCTGAAGTTAACGTCTCTTATTTGCTTTTTTCAGACAATTAACAGAATATATCAAGAGCATTTTGTGTTTAACTAAAAAAAGGAGGGTTACCAACAGAGTTAATCTACACCAGTCAACCATCTGCACAAAGAGTTAAGAGGAATGCTTGTCAACCTTAAAAGAATGTGATTAGATACATCTGAGAGAAATGAACAGAGTGTTGCTGTATGATACTGTATAACCCCTGGATAAGAAAGCTCCAAGAGGAGCCAGATAACACACCCTCAGATAGAGGTTCTGTCCCTGTCCTGGAGAGTTCCCCCCAGCAGCACAGGCTGGGTGAGGGCAGAAGATGTGGCAGAGGTGGCAGGTCCAATGGGCCGAGGGCTTGTCATGGTGCCGCCCCCCGTCGAGGTGCTTAGGTTGACCTGGCAAGAGGAACCAAAGGGTGGCTGAGAGTCAGATAAAGATTTCCTGTACTTAAAGTGGCCATGTGGCATTTTTGGTTTAGGCTAAAATCCATCAATGACATAAAAGGCAACAGGATCCATCATCACAGCCTAGGGCTTTGGGCTTGGAACCGAAGGGTTGCCGGTTCGATCTCTAACCAGTGGACCATGGCTGAAGTGTGCTTGAGCAAGGCACCACTGGCCTCGGTTAGTGTGTGCTTTACATCACTGTGTGCTGTGTGTTTCACTAATTCACGACTGGTACAAATGCAGAGGCCAAATTTCTTGTGTGTTTGTAAATACTAATAAGACTGATTCTCTATTCTCTCTATTCTCTTCGTTTAATACAATGTACCGTAAGTGGAATGCAATGCTGTGTTCAAAACGCCACAAAAAAGCTACAGACAAGATCAGTTAGAGTATCTATCAAGAAAGGGATAATGGCTGTCGAGGTCATGGAATAAATAGATACGGATACATGGAAATAATGAATGAGGTGGGGGCAAAGAAGTCCATGACGCAAAACGGAGTAATCTGGTTTCACTACTACCCAGAGAAGAGCATTTGTGTTTGTTTACAGATTGACTCCCAAGGAGTTCAGGGAAGTATGGAAAAAGCATCCCTTACATGAATGCCTACTGATGTGTAGTAGCAGCGGTCCTGTGATACTCACAGTACAGTGGGTGGTGCTGGTGGCTTGGGAGACACTGTTGCTGGGGGAACTGGACTGCCGACTGGCTGCAAGTGTGGCCTGCAACATCATACCACAGACCATAGACCACAGAGTGACTTATATTTATATATTATTGTTACTACAACAGAAGACGAGTATTAGCGATATGTTTGAACAGTTAGCAACAAAGTCTGTGTAATTTTATACAATCAGACAACCATTTGAAACTCTAAGTATAATAAGCTGAAATGTTTTTCATATTGTGAAACTGGATTCCAGTGCAGTTGTGTTTAAGGCATGAGATGGTGGCTTGGAGTTCAGATGGGTATGTCCCATCATCTGCTGGAAGATAACAAGACATTCCCATTATCTAGCAGCCACTTGCAGCTGTGAAAGGCTACATGTTAATTTGAACAGATTCTTTCCCATTACACCTTTAGGAGAAATGCTCAGACACAAAACCAAAGCCATGACAGACAACCACAATTCTGCACAGTGCACAGGGGGATATGTAACTAACCAGTAGCATAGTGGTGGTATTAGAGGTTCACTTCTCCTCTCCTGTAAATATAATATGTATACATATATGTATGTGTGTGTGTGTCTGTCTCACAGCGTGCCTCTGTGTATGTTATCCTTCCTGTGTAAAAGCGCTGAGTGCTTATCTAACCTGTTGCACGGCAGCAAGGTTATGAAGTTGAGCTGTGCTGATCTGCTGTTGCAGCATCAGCTGCTGGAAGTACTGAGCTGCATTTGGTTGTCTCTGGAGTGCCTGCAGGGCCTACAAACAGAAACAAACAACAACATTACCCAGTGCCACTCAACCTAGTCAACATTTCAGTCAGAGGATTCCTCCCTGAGCTGATAAACGTCTATTATGGGCGAACTGATTTTGTGGAATTTGGAAGTACGGTTCGGTCTCAAAAAAAGAACCTGTTCATCTTGGATGAATAACTTGATTAAATTCTGCAGACTATTAAGGCTACAGCCATAGTAAACAGTATTTTTCTATTGTGTGTACACCAACAAAAACTGTCCAACACAGATACACTGTTCTCACCTGTACAGCTTGCCTCTCGTACAAAGACATGTGAGCGATCTGAGGGGGGCGGGAGTTCCCCCCCGACTGCGTGTTGCCATTGGCAGAGCCAGAGTTTTGGTCCTCTCCTGCCTCCATTGTTGCTACAGACGAGAGTACAAAGTAACGGGAACACATCAACTTCAGAATACGCAGACATTACACACAATAAACCATTAATACCAACAGTGCCATTAATTTCAAAATTGTTCTTACATATAATTTAAAAACTATGCAAACAGATCAAATTTGTGTTGTTCCTTGACTGCAAAATGAACAAACAACGTCAACGTTACGTGCCAACTGTCTTTCAAGAAGGTTGCTTGACATGATCATTTTACAAATGATCAAAAACTCACAAAGTCGTGAGATTGTTTTTAGGGAAGTTAAGACAACACTTGAAATTTAACTGGGAACGGTGAGACCTGTCAAGTCAGAACGATTAATGACAAAACTGAGAAGGTTTTGCAAAAGCACGGTGCAACACTGCAAGAGAAACAAAGAGTAAAGTTTCTCGAGAGAATGAGCGAATCTAATCAAAACATGACATGCAATACTAGCAGAATTTGAATACGACGATCGGACCTTATCGTGTTAATTTACTGCACATAAGAAAACGACGAAGGGCCTTCACTCATCTAGCAAAACAACTCTGCTGCTAGGATAGCTTTAGTTAGCATTACCCAACATTAGCTAGCTGACCAGGGTGCAGAACAGAAGACCATGGTCGAGGTGAACCTTTAGCTACCTCAATCCTATTTTTGCGTTCCAGATACTTGGTAGTTACCGTTTCTTCGTCGTCTTGCTGTATGAGTATGGTGAATTGCTTTAAACTGATATTTTTTTCCCCGAGCAGACTTCTAGTAAATCTGCAAACAACGGTGCTTGGGCTGAGGGAAAGGATATGAAACCCCGCCTCCTGAACTGTTTACAATTCTCTTTCCGGCGCCAAAAATGACGTTGGACGTCGGTGGTGTGCAGAAATGCACAAGAAAAGACTTTAATTTCTTCTTGCTTATCCCTGATAAAAACTGGACCAGACAAATATATAATTGTATTACATCAGCACCTAAATTGTCAAAAAAAGGTGACTGGCATGTTCCATAAATGTCTACTTCATGTCTAACCCACAGATTACTTCCATGAAATCCAAGCACCAAATGTAGAGGTGAAAACCAACACATAACACAAGCCTAGACCAAAACATAATACTTAGGAATAAAAACATAGGCCCATATATAAAAGCTAGTTCATAAGTTTTAACAGAGGTGTTTGCATATTTTAGACATCAGCTTATTTTTTCAGAGAAGAAACAGTGCATTTTGAATCAATATGTTTAGAGTAATTTGAGGTTATTTGACAGACTGTTGTTTAGTTTTGGATCCATTCTGTGGTTTGGATTGGCTCCTAAAATGAGTCTTCCCTTAGTTGGCCCTTGACTATAGTTCAGGCCTAATCCTCTGCAAACTGGCCCCAGATGTGATCTGTGGATCTGAGAAGGGCACAAAAGTGAAGCAGAAGAACTGTAAGACATACATTTTATAAGTGTTTAAACAGGATTATAATGGATGAAATCGAATTACGTTTAGTGTGTGTGTCTTGTGTTGGAGGTGTGGGGCTACATCATGCACACACACACCAGTGTGTTTGTTGTGATTTACAGTTGTTGATGTTCCAGAAACAACACCATCTAGTGGTTAGTTTGTGTTAGTTTGTCTACACTAGCGATGTCAAGGTGATACTGATTTACTTGAGTCCACTTTGCGTCCTATGCAACTTAGGACACCAAACCACACTCAGAGAGAATGACCTAAACCTTGGTCAAAACAAGGTCTCCCATTGCCTATCTTAACCACCCTTAATCACTTTTGAATCTGATTCAGACTCAGCTTGCTTGTGTTGTTTATTTATTTACATTTATGCATTTAGCATAAATCCAAGTCCAAAGCGACTTACATACAGTATTTTGTTAACTATCAATTACATCAGGGCCAGTCTCCCCTAGAGCAACTTAGGGCTAAGTGCCTTGCTCAAGGGCACAACGGTGGCAGCCAGGATTCGAACCCACAATTTTTCAGGCTACTTGCATGCTAGCCAGGTTTCTTAACAATTACGCCTCCGCCCCTATTTATTTATTTATTTTGGGGTGGTGGGGGGTGTCTTTATGTTGAGGACAGGACAGTGGAGAGGGACAGGAATTAAGAGTTAAGATGGGAAAAAGAGATGGGTTGGGGTCGCAGGTTGGAATCTATACTGATGTGGTAACCTACAGTGTTCCGTGCCATAACCAAGGAATGCATGAAAGAAATTCAACATAACACAGCATTTACAGTCCAACTTTACCAACCATATAGCATGTGTGTATGTATGTCTGTATGTATATGTACAGTCTGTATGTGTACAGTATGTGTGTGTGTGTGTGTGTGTGTGTGTGTGTGTGTGTGTGAGAGAGAGAGAGAGAGAGAGAGAGAGAGAGAGAGAGTGAGTGGGTGGGTGAGTGTGTGTGTGTGTGTGTGTGTGTGTGTGTGTGTGTGTGTGTGTGTGAGTGAGACAGAGAAAGAGAGAGAATATGTTAATGTTATGCTGTTATGAAACAGCTGACAGAGGTAGGGGTGTGTCTCTTTGTCAACCGGACTGTCAAGTTCAATCTTGTTGCTACAGTTCTGCTATAGGCTACCTGATCGACAGGACTTTCTCATAGGCATATCAGGAATTGAGACAAGGCTTCTGTGAGTATACATTTGGTTTTAATTATGAAAAATGTAATTTGTCTCATTGTAATATAAAATGCAAGATGTATGATTTTGTGTTGGGAGACAGAGAGAGTAACAGAGCGAGAGAGGTCTTTCTTTAGGGTGTAACAGCATAATTCCACAAATACAACACACACACACACATATATGTATATTTCAGCCCTCTCAAGGTGAGTTAATGAGCTCTGTACTTTGACCTTTGCCTTTACAGACCTTTGAGCTTTTGTCTGTCCTCCTACATAAGCTTACATGACACATTAAAGGAAGCTGACACATCATCATGCCAAAAGCCTGTGAAAAAGGAAATGATTTGACTCAGAGAAACTACAGGAGTGAGTTAAAGGCAGCACCGACTCTAGTAGATGAGAGGACCAAAG
Source organism: Tenualosa ilisha (assembly GCA_015244755.2). Lineage (NCBI taxonomy): Eukaryota > Metazoa > Chordata > Actinopteri > Clupeiformes > Clupeidae > Tenualosa > Tenualosa ilisha. Next base: position 422,488 of record PYXC01001172.1, read on the forward strand.
CACTGGGGGTGAGGAGAGGGGTCCAAAAAAGTGACGTGATTGTAAAAAGGGCCAGAGAGACTGGCATAAACATGGCGTTACCAGGAAGAGGCAGAGGAAAGGGGACAGGAAATGAACTTCTGAGGGGAGAGGCCGAGGAAAGAGACAAGAGGACTACTGGAGAGTCAGGGGATGGTCTTTTTGAGCTCACGGTACAGGTGAGAGTGAAGCGGACACCAAACCAGCCTCCAGGTGATGACAAGAAGAAAGCTGTGGGAAACACAGACAAGAACAAGACTGTAGGAAAGGTTTTGGCACATGAGAGCAGTGGGAGAGGGGCAGTGATCAAACCCAGAGGTCCTGAGATAAAGGGAAAAAACACAAAGGAAGAGGAAACCAGAGCGAGAACTGGGAGGGGCTATGGAGGAACTACGGCACCAGGTCATCCACTAACAACAGGCTCAGGTAAAAGTAAACAAGCTTCTGCTGCAGGCCAGGAACATGACAGAACTGAAAATCTGGTTGCAGATGTAAAAGACTACCTTCACCTGCTGAAGTTGTTGCGCATTAGGCTTCCAGGGGGGGTCCTCTGCCCTGAGGTCATCAAAGTATCGACAAAACATACCAGTGTTAGTGGTGCCAAATCAATTGTTACTGAACTGGAGAATTTGAAGATCCAATTTTGTATAACGCCTCGATTGAGCTGCAGGGAAGTGAAGAGGACATTGGCTCTGAAGAAAAGTGGGGATGTTCTTGAGCTCACAAAGGTCATTTTTTTTGAGACCACAAAGGCAGAGGACAGAAAAACACTGAAGGAAAACTGGAAAAAGAACTCGACAAGCTCAGGCAAAGGCTTTAGGTTGAGGGACAGCTACAAAAACACGCCTATTTCCACACCTGAGATGTACTCATCAGCGATCACCAGGAGCATGAGGGCTTCAGTGCCTGGAGATAGCAAGCCAACAGTTACTGATGGTGTGAGGGTGAACACAACGGAAGTGGAGAACCTAAAATACTTTGATGAGTCTCTGCTCAACGAGTCTGGATCAGAGAGGTTTGGAAAGTTCCACCAGAACAAAACAGATGAGATGGAGTGCCTGAAGTTCGTCCATGAACTTGGTGTGATCAGTTCAGAAAAACAGAAAGTGCGGTACAGCAAAGGCAACAAAGTGGATTGTGGCTTTCTTACAGGAAGACTGGACTTTTTAGCCAGAGCCTCAGGAAAAGACGAGAGGCTTGTGATTGAGTGCAAAGGCACCACTGGTGACATGGTGGGAAAGGTCTTCACCAAAACACAAAATAGTGAAGCTCAGCTGATCACATCCCATGAGTACTGTTATCAGGCCCAAGCTTACATGTACGTGCTCAACCAAGAGGCCGGGCTGCTGAGGAGGCCTCTGTCCAACAGGGCTGTCATGGTAATCAGGCATTATCATGGGGGAGGCAGTAGCCCCCAGGACTTTCACTGGAACTATCTCCAGTTGGATGAGAATATCCAGACAGATATTGATGAATTGAGGGCCTACTGTCAGAGGGAAGTGTTGGCTTGTTTCCTGGCTGTGTTAGATCTAATCTTCCAAAAGGAAATCACCTGAGAATAAACCTGGGTAACAGTTGGAGGTGGTTCAAAAGTTTGGTTTTCAAAAGACTGTCATTAAGCTTTTAGTTGCAATAGACTTAATAATCATTTACATAATAATGTATAATAGTGGGGGTTTTTTTGTTTCTTTCTGACAGATAGTGATAAAGCTGTTTTTTAAGATCTCGTGAAAAATTGTGTAATGGAAAATTTAGCATAATATGTATGACCTGTGTTTGAATTGTTGACTTTGTCTCATAGTGGTTATTTGCTGCCATTTAGCAAACAGTTTTATTCAAAGCAACTTACATTGTCATCTACCTATCAGTTACAGCAGGGCCAGAGTTCTAAGTGCTTTGCTCAAGGGCACGACAGTGGCAGGTGGGATTTGAACCCACATTTTCCAGGCTACTAGCATGTTTACATTTAGCAGACACTTTTATCCAAAGGGACTTACATTTTGTCAACTATCAGTTGTTCAGCACCAGTCTCCCTTAGAGCAACTTAGGGTTAAGCGCCTTGCTCAAGAACACAACTGTGGCAACTGGGATTCGAACCCACGCTTTGAACTCAAGCATGTTAGCCAGGTTCCTTAACCACTACACCACCACCTCACACTGCTCTATAAATGTGCTAGACTATTAGGATATGTTCTCTACATATGATAACCTTAAGTCCATCTTTGATCAGTGTATTCAGAATCCTCCCATACCCCTTCTCATGTCTCCTTACAGCACTAGCTGCAGAATCCCTCACTGTACACTAAATAGATTTAAAAAAAACCTTCGTACCAGTCCTTAAAAAACACTTAAATTACCTACATCTCAGGTCAGGTTCGGCAGGTGGATCTTGTATTTTTACTCTTATTTATTGTTATTTGATTTCACTGTTTGGCATTTGTGTACCTTATTTTTGTCTTCGTCCTGTTGAGTTCCTGAGATGGGCTCTCTCAAAGATGCTTCCTCATAAATTGGAAAGTTCCTACTGATTTCTTTTGTGTGAGTACTACATGAAAAGAAAAATTGACAACTGTTTAAGACACACAAAACAGCCTCCACCATGAACTCATTGTATCCAAACACACTTTATTCTTATTACCTATCTTTCTAGCAAAAGCAGGAAAAAAACACACACACTTCACTGCAGGAATCATGAACAACAACAACAAAAAAAAGACAGCGAGCGGTCAGTTCAAAATTTCTGCCATGTTTTAACTCATTTAAACCCCAACCATGAAATGGTTGTAGATCTGCAGTCTCCAAACTGGGAGCTTGTGTACTTCTTCAGCCACATAGTCATTGTGCTTTACTATGCTGTGCTTCGCTCCAAGAGACATCCTGGCCCTCTTATAGAGAAACTGAAGTGCCACAGGTAAATAATAATAATAAAAAAAATATTGCATGTACCAAAGCCTTTTTTTGTCCATGTCTGAGCGCATCCCAAAATGTCATTTTATTATACCAACACTTATATTTTTGCCAGAAAGTATGAAAGCAAATTGAGAGCAAAACAAAACAAAACACAGCAAGGGATATGTGTATCATTGTACATATTTAGGGTCTCTGGTAAATTAAAATAAAAGTTCTGCAAACTCAGGGCTAGTCAGTGCATGTAATGGGTGTAAGAGTGTTTTTAAAATAATTGTGTTTGTCAGCCTTTAAGTGTGTTTTAAATGTTTAACTCTACAATCACGGTTTTGCTTTCCCATCTTAATTATCAATTTGCAGACAAACACAAGAGAGGATTTTATTTATGCTGCACAATACTTAAAGCTTTTCAAGCAAAAAAAAAAAAGGTAACAGATAAAAAAAAAAAAAACTTTTGGTCAGAGGCCTCTTTACAATATTCCTCTCTCTCCCTGAAACAGCATCAAGTGCTCCATTAAGTGCTTGTCTTTGTCAGTGCATTTCTCAACCACCCTGCCCTTAAACTTCAGCTACTAGCAAAAGACAGCATCTGCTTATAACAAAATACCAACTGGTTATCATAATCTATCATGATATATTATTTTCAGAGTGTTCAGAGTGTTTACTTGACTGAATCCCCAACTCTCCCTTTTTGAATTGCGACACATGGTAAAGTCCTTCAAGGCAGAGGGTGTGTGTGATGGGGTGGAGATGAGGCTATATGACTGTAATGACACACAATAGCCTTCGGTAAATTATACAAACTAGTGCCATTGCCAACTTAAGAGAAAACTTAAGTACAGCAGAGCAGAGAGGAGAGTTGCTCAGTGACAGTGGCCCTTAAGTACCCTGTCTAGCCGCTCCTGTTGTCGGGGTGTTTGGAGTCGGAATCGAAAACGAAACTGACGTCACAGCGAAGCACTGCTGTTCCTCATGCAGTCCATACCATGCGGTCACATGGGGAGCAGGTGATCATCCCTCTCCTCTGGCTCCTCACCCAGAGGTTCGGACGACACGCCAGTGTATGTGGGTGGTTCTTGACGGTTGCTACGGGAACGGCAAACAAAATCACAGCCGTCCTAGGGGAAGTGGAGTGAGACATTAACTCACATCAGAATGTGTTACTGTACATAATAAATCAGGCAGAATGTAGCTTTAAATCAACATTTATATAATCTTTCACATCAAAGGCATTCACTGGTAATGCTTTTATCCAAACATCTAATTTAAGGGATCTATAACACTTGTGCAATCATATCAGAGATACAACTAAAAACAAATCATTAAGGAAACATAGGGTCACTGACCGTGACAGACTAACACTCCTAACTACATGCAACGAAAACAAACGTCAGAGCCTAAATCTTTTGTTTGTGTGATGTGATGTGACAGAACTTTGGTGCTTGCCCTGGTTCTATTTTCTTTCTGTGACTCGTGTTGTTCGTCTGGTTTGAATGACAAATTTAAAAGAATAGATGGCATATTTAACAGAATCAATGTGGACAGAATGCATTCAATGCTACTAAACAGTCTGACGCTCGCATGCTGTTTAAGACGAACTGTAAACCACATTCCGAATCATAGTCCATGACTAAAATATGGGACTTTGGGTGAATGTGCCCTTTGTCTATGCTAGGCTATTGTCAAGCAGAATTCATGTCATGTTTTTGGAAGACATTCATCTCATTTAGGCAAGTTTGTTTTTCTGTTTCTGCTAAAAAGGGAATCATTTACGTATACTTGTTTTTTTTATTATTATTTTGGTTTGGTCTACATGTGACCCATTAAGGAATCATGTCATGACAAATGTATCATGCAAGATGTTGCTGCAGTTTTGTTGTTTCAAACGCAAATACAAAATAAGGAATATTTCTTGTGACTATCTGCAACCAGTGACTCACGATCTTTATATGAGGAACACATATCCTTAATATATTCTTATACCAGACAATGTGAGGGTTGCTGGTTATTTTTGCTGGTCTGATATCTGATGTAGTGGTCATTGTCTTCATGTTGGCATGTTGGTATTTTGACTTCCATCTTGTATCTATTTATTTTTGCTGTGTTCTTTTTAAATGCCTTGCTGCAACTTACATTTCCCCTGATGGGATAACAAATTTGACTCGACTTAATTTTCACCTCCAAGAAAGCTTACCGCTGATAGGTTACCAATCTCAGACCAGAAGGCATAGTGTGGGAACTGCTCCACACCTTTCGCACCAACAACCAATCGCATGTAGAGGAATCCTCCAATCAGATACACCGCCAAGCAACAGACGGCTCTGAAATAGACAGGATGCAAGTTGGAATAACATACAGCAACAGTCAACATCAACAACTTCTGGTTAGGGCTTCAGGCTTGGAACTGAAGGGTTGCCAGTTCGATCCCAGAGCAGTGGACCATGCTGTAGCAGGCAGCCCACTGCCCTGGGTTAGTGTGTGCTTCACCTCACTGTGTGCTTCATTAATTCACGACTGGGACAAATGCAGAGACCAAATTCCTTGCGCGTGTAAATGCACTTGGCCAATAAGACTGATTCTCTATTCTCTATACTGTGAACCTAGGCAACACTGGGAGCAACCACTGATCTTAAAAAGAACACTGCACAAACAAACTGTCATCTCTGAGGCTAAGTGGTAACAGGTAGAGGGGCGGTGGTAATGTAGCAGTTCAGGAGCCTGGCTAGCATGCTAATAGCCTGGAATTATGGGTTCGAATCCCAACTGCCACCACTGTGCCGTTGAGCAAGGCACTTAACCCTTTGTTGCTCTAAGGGAGACTGGCCCTGAACTAACATAAAGTTGACAAAAGAAAGTCGCTTTGGATAAAAGTTACTGGCTTTTAGCAACTAACCTCCACAGTATATCCCACTGATCTCAGGCCCACTACCTGGCTTTCACTTTTCTGCCTACCTCGTCTAGGTCATCAGGGACAGGGCACGCACTAGGGCTGGGCAATTAATCCAAAAATAATCTAAACCAACAATCAGATTGATTATTTGAAACTATTGTTCCAGAGCAGACCTGGAGCAGGGCAGACAAGTGGTCCATCAGGCTTAGACTACATACTCTTAGGGTTTACCTAACAGATGACGCCAAACCTTCAAGCAGGGATGAGAAACTCTTGTCTTCAGAAAGTCCCACCCTATACTGTTTCAAACCATTCACAAAACCAGCTGTGTAGATGATGTGGGTGAATCAACACAGTCAAAAGCATAGGTGTAACAACACATGGCAGGACCTGCTCTCTGAAAACCAGTTTTCTACCTTAGCCGTCATGATCAAACAAACTGGATGCACCAAGTGGAACATTTCAGTCAGAATAAATACCACACAACTGGTTCTTGTGTTGAGACAGTCACAATAGATGCATCAAGTAGACTATGCATTTAAGGCAAGTCTGCTGTAAACACTTACATAATGAGCAGCGCAGAGCCAGCGCTCAGCTTTGAGGGCAAAACAGGGCAGACTGTACTGGAATCCAGCTCAAACAGGTAGAAGCAGCCTTCCGACCGATCCCTGTTTTCTACCACCACCTTCAGGTCATTCTGAGAATTAAAGTAGACAATAGCAAATGAGTTGAAGGAGGGTCAAGAAGGGGGAGAAATACAAAGGGAGTTTTACTTTGCTGCTGAAGTAGAGCATGTGTGTGTGTGTGTGTGTATTGCTCTGACACCACAAGAGTGGGGCGTTTCCAGTTTCAGGAATTATCAGAGCCAATGGGGCCACAAACAGCATGAGTCATCAGTGATTGGCTAATGGAATCAGCATGAGCCTCGGTTTGTTTTACATCATTAGCAAGCTATGGCATTACAGCCTGCAACCAGGCACCCAGAGAGCACAACTCCATACTCCATTCATTCCTTTACAGTAAAATAATTATAAATCAGACCAATCAGATTAATTTACAAAGTAGTCAGAACACAGCATTTTCTTTCATGATGGAAATTAAATCTTTCGTACAAAGATTTGGTACAACGTAGACCAAATAGTGAAATGCCAGCTAACTCTAACTGGTTGGGCACAGGAAACGAAACTGAAAAAGTTCTGTGTCCATCAGTTAGCATTAGCTGCTATTTCACAAATTTGTTGCACCAAATGCTCTCATTCTCATACCTATCGACAGCTCTTAGCAAAGACAAACAACAGAACTATTGATTCATTAAATTTCTCCTTTAACTGTCTGACAGAAAAGTGAACTTGCATGGCATGTAAGACTGGAATCATTAGATAACTCAAATAAGCCACATGCAAGACCGCCTAGGCTGGTCACAATAAATACTTTTCATTGACCAATATATTGTCCCAGAAATAACTGTGATGAAAGATGGTCATTTGAAGCTATATTATGACACCAATATGGCAATGAAATGCAGCCATTCAAAGAGCAATTAACTGATAATTGTTCATAATATCCAGACTTTACAAAGCCTACATTCGTAACAGCGTCAGCGTCAAAAACCCACATAATTTACACAGAAGGGTTATATGTTGAAAGTGCTGAAAGTGCAATATGCAAGAAAGTTAAAGCAAGGCTGCAAGTTAGCCACAGATACAATTGGCAAATGGTATAGCACACCTTAGTTCGTAAGGCCTGCTTCTGACACAAACAACAATGAAGCAAAAGAAAGGAAAAAGGAGCAATGAGCCCAGCTAAATAATTGGTGACACTCATTCTTGGCATGACTTGCAAGCAGTTCACATTAACGACTGAAACCCTATGAGTCAAAAAGAAAAATAAATGTGTTGGTATGGTATTGTAGGCTGCCAGAAAGCAGTTGGATTATTGTGGCAGCTACTACCACTACCAAACCATCCACCCCACCCCCCCACGAGAATTGTCTCACCGCAGGGACTGCATTTCTGTTACAGGAGATCATAATTAAGGCCTTCCTGTGCTCGTGGTTGCAGTGCTTATTATACTGCTCTCCAAGTCCATAGCTGAGCAACAGCCAATCAGCTGTGGGGAGAGAAACACACAAATGCAATTGTATCAGTGGGTACCAAATCTGCCATCTTGCATTTATCTATAGTGAGTGTCTAAGTCAGAGGTTACCAAATCTACAACTCAACTTGAGGACAGAATGTAGAAAACTGTTTCAAAGGTATAATGGCTTCGGGAAAATTAGGATGGTGTTTGAATGATGGCCAAACATGTACATTCACCAACACCAACACATGTATAAAAAAATCACATCTAGGGCTAAAGACCAAACCGACATTTTGATTTTTACAGTGGTGTTTGGTGTTGTGTGTGTATGTGTGCAGGCATAGGCTACTTACTTCCAGCAATTGCTTGAGTGGCATTGTAGGATCCAATCAACACTTTTTACCCTTGCCATCCACTTGAACAAGTCCACCACCATTTATCCCTCCTACATCTCCACACACCTGGAACTGGTAGGTGTAGCTTTCATCGCCAACTTTCTCGTCAACAGAAAACCTACGAGCAAATATTTAAGCAGGTAGGTCATGTGTTAAAAAACACCCACAAACACACAGTTTCACCAAGATCAAGTAACGCGTGATAAACATATTTAAATAAAGTCGTCTTACGTTTTATTCGTGAGAGGCTCAAGAAGTTTGAGAGCAGCCCGTTCTTTCTCTAGTTCCGTGGTCAGCTTGCAGTTCCTGGTATTATTGCTCGCTCGCCCCCCACTCATCAACAGCATTAACTGAAAGGCGATCGCCACGATCAGGGGCATGCTTCTAAACGCCGCCATAGAAACTTCAGGTCAAAAAAGAAAAAAATCAGGAAGCCGCAACATGTCATATCTTTTTCCACTGTATGCCATGACCCACTTATCAGTCATGATGAGCATATGACGTTAGTAGCCTACTAATTTGTACTACCAATTTACAACAAAACATTGCACTGTCAAATAGGCTGCGTTAAGAAAGATTTTACACAGGGCATTTTGAGGAATGGTTGGCCTACTAATTCATTCTTACACAGGTGTCAGGTTAACAACAGTTGCATCTGCCATCTTGCAACTACTGTAGCATAGCTTTAATGCGTAGTTTAAGCAGAATTTCTAGACCTACCTGAGTTATTTTGTTGCACCGGTGTGAAGATGGTTACATTCAAGAAGGTTGTGGAGTGAAAGGTCGCTACAATGAAGCGTAACGTTACACGCTTCCAGTTTCCTTCGTCCGTGATCAGTGTTATTAGTAACGTTAGTAATGTGCCATGCCAAAACGGTCGAAGGAAAGCTCGACAAGATTAAATAATTAAGACCTATTTCATACAATTTATTTCCAATTAATCGCTTACACTACATCTAATAACCTAACATCATGCAGACAATACTTTGTCATTCTCAAACGCGGAAGTGAAACTAAACAAGTAAGCGCATCTCTGGCGCATGTGACTTGCTGTAGCGCGTCCGGTAACAAGCGGAACTCGTCCCATTTAGCGTTCAGTGGTCCTCTGGCTAGCAGTAGTTCTCTTGTGCGTCTAGGCGTACTATGGGAAGTAACGATTACGTCTCCGGGAAAAGGTGTCGTAGTTGCCAAATAACGTACCTTGTCTTTTAAAATTTGCATTATAGCCACGGGCTTTGAATAAATCAATGCATCGGCATGATAGCGAAAGCACCATTTGATCCCTCCATAACTACGTAGAAGGATATTAATACCTCAGCACAAAGACAACTCTAACACTGTAGGCTACTAGTTCATACAGACTGCGGCTACTAAGTAATGGAATTATGTGGGCTCCTGCCTGTCTGAGAGAGGGAAATGGCCTACAAAACATCGTCATGCATTTGTCCAGCATGCTTTTCTTCTATAATTTGGACAGGGTTTCCTTATATTATGTGTGCTTTTGGCATTCATAATGAAACAGTTTGGGCTAGAATCTTTTGAACTAAACTTGTAAAACTCAGACTTCTGCACTCTCAGGTAATCTCTGAGGGGAAAGCAAAACCTGTTTGTTGCCTCTGATGTGATTATACTAAATGTTTATTTTGGTGCTGCTGAAGCCTGCTCTAGCTGTAGAAAATGCAATTTCCCAGATTAAAACCTCCAAGACATCCCAGACAATGTCTGTTATTATGGCCACTTGCTGTTAAAAGCCAACACATGACTGCTGAAGTGCCAGACATTAAATTGAATGAAAGTCTAAATAACTCTAGCAACATTATTTGGTTGTGCGAAAAACACAAACCTTTCTGCAACGTTGTGTTACATTCCATTATTATTATGTTGCATATTCACAACGTTTTCTTACACGTAAGGCTAACCACCTCTTTCCAATATTTGCAAAGAAGTGGATCGACATTTGTGTTATTTTTTTCCCTTCCCACTGAAAACACATGTTTAAAGAAATGCATTTGACCTTAATGATCTCACTCCTGATGCACCACCCTAATGTGCTCCATCTTCACAGTCCCTTTCAGGCGTCTTTGATATGGAGTGAGCTCCCCAGTCACAGCTGAAGACTCTTTTGTATGGCAATGAGAAGCAATTAGGCTTGGTTGCTTCAACACATCTATCTCAAACTAGTCACACCCAGTCCAGAGATAAGTGATTGAATGTTCTGAATGTTATCCTCTTTTGTAAATCGCTTTGGATAAAAGTGTTTGCTGAATGCATAAATGTAAATGTAAATGTAATGATTGAGTTTGTATTTCTGTAGTCACACTTATATCATCATTCATCAAATCTATTTTCCCCTGCTGCTTTTTCTGGTTTAAAACTGGTTATATGATGTGGTTTCTTTTTCAGTACTAACATGTACTATTTTTTTAACAAACCATAAATCAGGAAAACTGAATTAACATAAACATACTTTGTCCTTTGGACAGCCTTTAAGTAAATGGTAACCTGAAGTGCATACTCATACATTGGCTGTAGGCACTTAGCTGAAGTAATGTTTTCTCTGTTCCAAATCCTTACTGATAAAAGGAGAAAGTTAAAAGGAGGAGTCTACCCTCATGCACACATAAGAGGTATATCTCAATGCCTACAGCCTGCATGCTATTACCTGCCAGTATGTGGACAGTCAGTAGTATCTTGTTTTTCCCAGAATGTGTTTTTCTGAGAATGTGGTCAGTGTTTTATTACCTTCTTGCTGCAGGCTGGGTCAGTGTGAGTATGTGTGTGTGCGCGCGCACACGTGCATGCTTGTTTTCACTCATGTTCTGTGACAGCCTATTCCTCCCCTCCCCCCATCCTTTCTCTGCAATTCTAACACCAGATACAGATCCACATACTGCCTTCACCTGTCTGAGTGGGGAGACACACCCAAGACATTCACAGTAACCAATCATAGCATTTGGAAAAACTACACAAGAGGTAGACTTCCTGTTTCTGGGTGAGCCACCACGACTAAAGCAGAAAGAGAGTGAGAGAGAGAGAGAGAGAGAGAGAATTGTGGCGCAATCTCAGATCAACACAAACTAAGCACCACAGGATCGAGTGAAGAAAAGAGGAGGGGGAGTCTGTTTAAAGAAAATCACCCTCAGGATGAGATGGACTCGGTGGTGAAATAACACTAAGAGGCGGAGAGAGAGAAAGAAAGAGAGAGAGAGAGAAGCAAGGAGAGGAGGGGTGAGATAAGTGTCAATCTGTTCAGACTTGTTTGGGAATTTGAGGAGGGAGGTAGGAGGGGGGGCCAAACAGAAAAGGAGAAAAAGGAGAAGAGAGGAAAAAAGAGTGAATGAGGAACGGAGAGGGGAGAGGCTCTTGTGGTGGTGTAAACATTTGTTTCTTTGGGGTGAAAACTTGTTCAAAAAAGGACTCGAAGTGGCCAAGGCAGTGGATAAAAGTTTCGACTGAAGCGGGAAAGCACACCTTGGGGTGGACACGAGAACCCAACGTCTGGGCAAACACGCTACGGAACGGGAGAGAGAGAGAGAGAGAGAGAGAGGGAGAGATATGTGGAATGCGTGCGTGTTGTGCAACTCCTGTTAACCTCTGAGAAATCTCCTGAGACGGAGGAGCGACACAGAGGCAGGGGAGAGACCGCAATCTCCCCAGATACGAAACTCAGGTGAGTGCTTAGCTCAGCTTAACTGCCTTTTTCTGCTCTCCCACACAAACGACACATAACTATCATTTTACCTGTGGTGACAAAAAGATTTGCTGTTGTCATTTCTGACTAAACAAGCGTTGCCGTCAAGGCTCAGCAACTGTATTTCTTTAAAGTGGCTTAATGTCACAGAGCCTGATCATAGATGTCTGTTTCCTGTGATTCACCAAGTTGAGTGTCTGTCCACCATGTTGTAATAGTCACAATTTCTCCTTCTTGTTCTCTCTCTCTTGTTCGCTCCCTTTTCCTCTGTAGCTCTTAGGCCTTGTGTATGACAGCTTGCATTCTTCACTTGCAAACACACTTGAAAAGTAAAAAAGTTATTTGTAGTTCAACAACCTTTTTTGGACTCAAAAATTTCTCAAATGGTCATGGAGAATGAATGTAGTGAATTTCCAAATTCAGAGGGCAGAAACAGAAAGACACTGCCAGAAATCAATGCAGTGACTGGATTATCATTGAAATCAATTTAGTATCTGACAGGAAATGATGTCATGTGCAGGTATGCAGGTCTTAGGATATGTACTCTACTCAAGTTGGAGCTGTTGCAGCTGATTTGTTAACTGGGCAGTTGTCAGGGTTTTTATATTTGCTTGGTCATGTTTTGCTGTAAAAAGTTTGATTTTACATTTTAATATTTTACATAAGCACATGAGTCAAGAAATGAGTTAATTTGTATTCTTCCTATAACCCATAGAGCTGGTGCATGATATAGTTGGTGTTTTTGTAAATGTTTCAGTTTGAGACATTTTTAATTTAGAAAAGAATAATATACCGTGCAGTTTCCCTGCATTCTAAAAGCACATGATTTTAGCTGATGTAAGGAGGACAACATGTTTACAGTGGAAAAAAAATGCTTCAGGTTCTTTTTTGTTTCAGTCCCCTATTTTAACTGCTGACTGAATGATCTTAAAAATCAGTCTCTAAAGAATATTGAGATGTTGTCACCATTTTGTTGAACCAAATGCAGTACAATAACAAGGATGTGGTGTTCTTCTCCTGACACAACCTCAGAAGCTAATTAATGTCATGCCTTTCTGTCACCACAGGTTTGAAGAAAGTATGTAGCCATGGAAACCAGACGCACCAACTTAAGTCACGCGGACACACTGCGAGTAGGAGAGCGGGGTGGTCGTGATGTCAGTCCACACAGTGGCACTCGGAGAAGACATGAGGAGGAGTGGAGACGGAACAAGAGGGATACTGGCCGGATGAGCGAAAGGCCGCAGGACGGAGAACCAAGTGGCAGGGGCTGGAACCGAGAGAGGGAGCCGAGCTTCACCACCTTCAAAAGAGGAGAGGGACAGACGGAGAGAGACAGGAGAGAGCAAGAGACGCCCAAGCGCACCAATGGCAGAGTGGTGTCTATGCTAGAGCCAGGCCCTGTCGGCGAACAAGAAGGGGAGAGGGGGAAAGGAGACACCTTCCCCAGGATGCGAAGACCCAGCAAAGATCAAGACAGAAGAGTGAACATTATTCCGGAGGATGAGAGGTGGAGGCGAGACAGGGAGATGGACAGGGGCCTGGGCAGAACCCAAGAGAGATTAACAAGAGTGGAACCCCACAGGGACGATAGTCGAGAGAGGGACCGAGAGATGGCCCGGAGGAGAGACAAGGACATTCAGAGGTACCGTGAGGAGGAGAGACAGCGGGAGCGAGAGCGGGCATTGCTCATCGAGGACTGGAAGCGGAATGTGCAAAGAAGCCTGGAGAGGGAGGAGAGGAGAAGGCAGGAGGAAGCAAGGGACTCTGACCCCAGCGGCCAAGAGAGAAGGTGTGACAGAAACACAGAGGGCAATGACCCACGTGGACGACGGGAGATGGACAGAGAGCGAGGGAGACAAAGACAGAGTGACCGACCGTATCGTTTCTACTCGCCCCCGCGACACAAAGCCATGGAGGAAGAGGGTGGGATGGACAGGCCAAGAGGAGGCAACAGGGACAGGAGAGAATACACAAGAGAGGGACAGAGGGACACAAGGAGTGAGGGAGAGAGTGATGGGAGCAGAGGGAACGTGAGGGGAATAGAGGAATACGTATTGACTCTGGAACACAAGCACAGCAGAAGCGAGGGAGATAATGAAGGGGAGGAGAGAAGAGCAAGAGTGAAACTGAGACAGAGAGACAGAGAGAGGGCGAGAGAGGAAGACTACTACAGACAGAGGGTAAGGGAGAGAGAGCGAGAAATGGGCAGAAACAGGGAAGGGTATCATGAACGGGACAGACAGAGAGCACAAGAGAGAGACGCAGAGAGAACTGCAGAGAAGCGGAGGGATGAGTTCAGTGGGACCCAACAGAGGGGGAGGGATGACAGGAGTGGTAGAGAGAGGGAAGATGGCCGCCCGTACCCACGCGACGACAATGTGGGCCAGCGTAGAAAGGGCGAGCGCCCTACCGAGAGGTATTCAGAGAGAGACAGGAAACCGAGGAGGCCAACAGAGAGGGCGAGAGAAGGGGAGGACAGAGGCAGGCACTCACCTAGTAGCGCACAGTTTAGGCCTCAGGCCTCCCAGTCTGGCCGGGAGAGCACTCCTGAAAGAGAGCTAGAGAGGAGAAGACAGCCTCAAGACTTTAAAAGATGCCCTCCAGTCCAGGAAGAATACGAGGTGCCTGAGAGTCCAAATGCAATGGCACGAGATAGGAATAGCAACGAGATGGGTCAAGACAAAGGAGATCAAGAGGAAGAGAGAGAGATGAGCCAGACCAGAGTGGAGCAAGGTGAAAAAGGAGGCCAGGGGCCGGAGACGAGAACCCTGAGGAGGATGTGGCTGGTGCCGGGCCAAGGAACTCCTTGCAAGGAAGGAGCAAGGAACTCCCTGGAGTCCTCACAGGAGGACGAGCCGCCTGACAGGAGGAGAGAGACTAGCCGAGAGACTGCAGAGTCAGCGGACGAGAGCTTGCTGGACAAATACCGGAAGCTGGAGAAAGCCGGAGAGTTTGCAGGGAACAGAGACACATGCAGAGGGAGCGAGAGAGCCAGCGGCTCAGAGGAGAGGGAGGGAGAGCAGGAGTCTGAGTCAGGGACCTCTGATGAGAGAGAGGCAAATATTACTGAGGAAAGCGACAGAGAGAGAGAAGACGGGAGTGACAGTGGGGATCACCTGGGAAGCGAAGGCCTAAGCGACGGAGAGATACTAGGCATATGGCGGACATCGCCTTCTGTGGAAGACGGGTTTGTGACCGTCTCCAGTGGAGGGGAGGAGGAAGAAAATTTTGAGGACTGCAAGGAGTTCTTGGACAGCGGCAGCAGAGATGACAGCACCAGACAGTCCCAACAAGGGTACAAGAGGGAGAGAGGAGTGGAGCCATGGGACGAGAGCAGGACAAAGTCTGAGAGAGACAAAGCTGGTACTGTTTTCTGCGTAGTCGGGAGCAAGCTGCCTAGAAAGGAGACACACAAAAGAGCCTACCTTGATCTAGATAATCTGGAGTCAATACGAGGCATTAAGACTGACTACTCTGATCTCAAGTACCGCAACCGCAGGTCTCTGGATCTCACTGGGGATGGAAGAACCAGACAGGAACCCGCTCGGTCCAAAGACAAGGAGCTGGACGAAATGCCTGAGTATAAGGATGCTGGCGATGCACCAAACATACAAGTGGCAGAGAAGGAGCCAGAGGGACCATTACTCTCTAATGAACATATGCAAGGGGAAGTAATATCATCATTACTTGTTCAGAACGATGCAAACTTCACACCAGATGCCAATGAACATCCACCTGTGAACACAGACATGCCTGGCAGCTCTGAGGATTATGGGTACGCTGTTATACAAGACAGAAGACAGGAAACTAAGAGCTCGGCAGAGCAGCCCGGTGGTGGGGAGGTAAACGCGGAGAGGAATCTGTCAGAGATTTGGGCCACCGCAGAGGAGATGAAGCGCTACTCCCAGGCGCCTCACCTCAAGTGGGCCAAGAATGTGGTGCAAGAGATCCTCGGACTCGGCGAGGACCAAGGGTTAGAGGGGGCCACTGAGCCCCTGACCGAAATGCCCGCCGACCCGAACCAGGTGCCAGAGGGCACCGTGGGTTCGCCAGCTCCGGGACCAATGCCAGAGTATGCCACAGTCCAAAAGAGACCGAATCCACCAAACTCTGACTCAGAGCCGCCGCCACAACTGCCACCAGCCCAGGAGGATGAGCCAGCGCAGTGGGACGAGCCAAGAGGTAGCGTGGTGCATGCTGGGAACCTAACACACACTGATGACATGCATGTGGAGAGGGAGGAAGAAGCGCATGGGGGGGAGAGTGAGACACACGTGCATGGAGAGGTAGATACGAGTGTGCATGTGGAGGGTGAGACAGGCACAGAGTCTAGCACACAGAGAGGCATGGACTTACACACACACATTGAGAGGAAGGAAGAGGAGTCGAGTGTCGGGGAGGGAAAAGGGTCAGGGCAGGAGAAGGTAAACACAGACTCCGAAGCTGAGGCGACCAAGCCAATTTCGCAATCCCGTGACTCGTCCGTGGAAAGGGAGACGGTGAAGGAGACAGGTGGAGGGGGAGGGGACGGGAGGACAGGGGACGTAGGGGTGAAGTTAAGGAAGACGGAGAAATGTGCAATATTGAGCACCAACAGCTTTCGGGATCTGGGGCCAGAGGCACGTCAGAGGAGAAGGGGTATCCGCAAGACTGTGGCGAAGCACAAGCGCGAGCATGAGGAGGAGGAGGTGGTGGAGGAGGAGGAGGAGGAGGAAGAAAAGGGAGGAGAAGTGGGGCGAGACCGTAGAACCAGAGTGTTCGCCTCAGGTAAGCCAGGACAGAGAGAGTGGTCTACAAGTTGCGGTGTGCATGCTTGCTGGAAGAGAAAGGGGAAAAATCAATTCAAAAATCATTCTGATTTTTTATCAAATCAAAAATCACTCTGATTTTTTTATCAAATCAAGAATCATCTCTGAGCTTGCTGATGTCAGTTTTTGCCTATTTTTCAAAGGCTTGGGTGGTCAGATCTGCATGCGCTTATATTTGTGGCAAATTGGTGGATCTCAGCAGGCCTTTTGGTAGTGTGTGGTTTAGAGCCCTGTTTATGTTATAACCAACCTGTACCAAGGACATACTGAGTTTTGGTCTAGTCCAGTTGCCTACTTCAGTTTAGCCAGCAGCAGTAGCATTGACAGTTTGCTACGTGCTGACTGGAGCCCTTTGGCTAAGCTATGCTGAGAGGGCTTTTCTTAATTAATTGCAGTGTTCTAGGGAACCAGGGAGCTAGTAGTGTGTAGCCTGGACTAGTGTGTAGCCTACACGGAAAATGACCAGAGTATGTATCTGTCCTGCTTACAATTCTCAGATTTCATCGAAATTAATTTGAGGAGGATATTAAAAGTAGTTAATTAAAAAAGGAATTAAATGGTTTATAGTTTTTGCTGATTGCTTAAACACTTTTTGTTGAATTTAGCTCAGTGTGTGAAAACTACACAAGAGTCAATAAGTCCCTCATAGGTCAAATTGAAACTGTACAATAAAAACTTCACAATTCAGTGCTTAAATGTCACGGACAGCAAACGATATATATATATATATATAATTTTTCAAAACAGCACTTTTGCTTTTATACTATTTCTCAGTGTTGTGTGTAGACAATTCCTATAGTTATCAACACACAAAGCATTACTCAACTGTCATCATCGGGCAACTAAATTAAGGTACTGTCCTGTAAACCAAAATGGAGCAATAGAAAAGTTACTCCAAACAAATTGTAATTACAGGATTACAAGAAAATAGTACTGAAAAATAAGATGAGATGAGGTGGAGGTTGGGGGTTGCACATATTTTCTGGTAGGTGGATCTGGCCTGAACCCTGTAACTTCATACAGGACATGCCTCTTACATTCTAGAATTGGCATTTGATTGGCACCCATAAACATTCTGTCCTTCTGAAAATAATTATTTTATGTTTAGAAATGGTAAGTAAACAAATACACAACTGTGAGCTTGTACATGTCTGTAATTGTACAGGTATACAGTCACTTACTTGAAGTGTATTTGCAGTGCTAAAACTCAGACTGATTGGTATATCTGATGTAGTTTTCATTTCTGATAGATGTGTTTTCCCAATGACTGCAGTTGATTTACTTTTGGTCTAAGCATTTTTAGTGTGGAAGCATTCGGCAAAAACTGTAAACATGCTCAGAGACCAAAGAACAGACAATTGTGTGAAGCTGACTGTATTTAATTCTGATATGATTATGATCATGATTATGATTCGTGGTTTTCAGTTAGTCATAGACCATCAGTCTGTCACAGGGAATATGCTGAACCATCAAAGACTTCACTGGCATGAATCGACTTCATGATTGGCTGATTAATGCAAAAGTCTTTGAGGATCCAGAGTTAAGGGAAAGGGGGTACACTGAGATTTAGCCTCTGTTTCTACACTATGTGCTTGGTGGCTTGGAGGATCATGGGAACACTAGTATGCCAGCTGGGTCATGTGATCTCTTTCCTTGATGCTTTAATTGGTCAAGGAGAAAGACTGAAACCAAAACAGAAGTAAAGAAGTGAACGAATTTATTGTTTCTCCTGTCTCCTGTCCCACAGGCAATCAGGAAATTATGAGCCCATTGTGTGTAGTTTTGGGAAATGTGTCTGTTTTCTGGTAGATGGCGTATACTGGTGTATAAGTTTCTTTTTGACAACACTTTAACTGAGGGTGTCGACATATAAGTGACATGAGCCTGTAATAAATACAACATGACACATATCATCTTCAAAATATTCATGACTGTTGTCTGCATCCCAAACATTTACATTACAACAACTGAATGACATTGAATCACTACATTTATGTACATTAAATCAGAGTTTTTAGTGTTCGTGACTGACTAATGTTTATGACAGGCTCATGTCACTCTTATGTCGACACCCTCAAGTAAAGTGTTAGTGTTTTTGACAGTCACATCCTCGGCCGCGTTGAAACAGCAGTTCCGTCGCTTGACTGACAGTTGGGGAACCCGGGTTTGATTTTCGAATCCCACAAATTTGCATTGCTTTTTGAGGTAATGGTTTCCTCCCATAGGTGTAGGCTGCGGGGAAAGAGAGACAGATATTTTCCCAGACAGAAAGTGTCGTATAAGTTTGATTGCGTAAAGCTGGAATTCACACTTATTCTGGGAGTGTGAAGTTCTGTTTCCTGTGTACATGTGCCAAGTCAGAGTGACGTTAGTTATGGGCAGGTGTATTGTGTGTCTCATATCAGACAAACTCAAACTCAGATCGAATGGATGTGCTTTTCAGTATACCTCAGATCAGACAGGGATGGAGGATTTTAAACAATTTAACAGGTTTGGACAAAACACAGACACACACACAGACACACACACACACGTGCACACACACACGGACCAAGAGCGAAATATAGAGGTTGGTTCCATGTCATTGTTTTGCTTTAGCTTGCGTGCTATGGTTGTGTTGCATGGTCTCCCTTGCTTTTCTCTAGTTTCATCGATGTGTGTCTGATTTTATGTGTAAGCATGTACACATGCATACTTTTAAATTTTTGTTTTTAATAGCCTGTTGCTCTGTCTGAGTTCTAGAGTATTCTTTTTTCTGTGTATTCTTTTCATAAGATTGTGGTCCCTGGTCCTCTACCTTTCTAGTGCTACGCATGTGATTTTTTTAATCTTGTGTGACAATATTCTTTTCTGGCACCGTGTGTATATGACACCGACTGCATCTACATGTGTCCTACACCTAAAATGCTTGGTAACTGTATGGGAGCTGACAGTCCTGACTTGTAGCACTGAGTTGATGTGTGTTTGTGTGTGCATCTTTACAGAGTATGAAAGTGAAGACCTACGCTTTAGCTGGAATGAGGTCGAACTAAGGTAAGAAGAATTGGCAGTTGGGAACACCCTATGCCATACCTTGTAGACACCCCTTTTTTAGCAGTCTTCATAAGTTATTCAGACTTGTTCAAAGATAAGAGGAACTTTACCTTAAATATGTACATGTATATCAACAATTATGTAGTTTATGTATAATGTGACTATATATTTGCATATTTAGCAAGTAAAGGTCGAATTACAGGTCGCTGTTGAATTACGTTACTTCCTAAAAATAGGGTTGAAGCTTATGGTTTACATGAAATAAGGCACTTTTCAGCAACTGGCTGTAAAGCTCGCCCCCACTCCAGGGTTTCTGGTGCATGTGTGACTAAGTGTATCCTGGACATTCCTGAAGGCCATGGAGTGGAGATTTTGCCCGCCTGTAGCAGAGAGAAAGTGTAGATAGTATCAGTGTATCTTGTGTCATCTGGTGTGGACTTTAGTCCTTTATTACATGAGCATCTAATAAGATTTCGGTATTGACCTTTAACATACATTTGGCTTCTCCTCATGCAACTCTCTATCTCTCTCTCTTTTTCTTTCTTTTTCATGTGGGCATGTGCGCACACACACACACACACACACACAGTCACTTTGGCACATATATACATTTGTTCTCATCTCTTCTCTCTCTCTTCACCCCCTCAGGAAAGTGGTGGAGTCCATTGGCAGAAAGAAAAGGAACTCTAAATTCTTCAGTAGGTACCCCCCTCAAACACACACACACTCACAATGTTTAACTCCCCCCTCCAACAAGCCCTCCTCTCTTACTCTCATGTTGAGCCCCTGTCCTTTCTTCCCTCTGTTGCTCTACAATTTTCCACTTGTACCATTTCTTTTCCTGCAGTCGAGATCCCCTAATTGTAATGACTCATTGACTGCAAACAATGGGGCTGTTAGTCATATGTGCTGGATGCCCACTATATAAAGTGCTCCCCAATACCAGCAGAAAGCACCCTGCTCAGAGGAAGGGAGCAGCGTTTTTCTGTAGAAGAGCTCACCCTCAACCAAAACATGGTGAGACACAGGCTGTTTTCTGCTGCTGCTCGAGGCCCTTTGACAGGTTGCGGCAGGCAACCCTGATGCCTGTGGAAAAAAACAGCTGCTTCCTGAGCTTATTTATCATTCAGAAGAAGTATGCAGAGGCTGGAATTTTTCTAATAACATCTCTCTTTCTCGTTTTTGGAGGTGCAATGGTGTTTCATTTTACAGCAATTTAAAAAATAAATCGACAAGGGCTTTTTTTGTCGTGTCCCCCTCCACCTAGCCCCCACACCATGTCTTTGCCTGTCTGCAAGTTTCAAGTTTGCTTTTAATTTTCATCTTGTCTCTTATTTTTGTATTTCCCTCTGCCATGATATAATTTCTCTCTCTCTCTCTCTCTTTTTGTGTTTGTCTCTCAGACTCACAGCTTTACCAGCAGTACAGTGAGGTAGTGTTAAACAGGGAGATACTGCAGCAGTTCCACTCAGATACACTCTCCGTGGGCGAGGATGTTTCCTCCAATCTTCCAGCTTCCCCATGCACCTCCGTCCAACCCAGCCCAGCACAGAGGCCTTTGCCCCCTTTGCCGACGATTCCACACCCGCACTCCATCCAGCATTCCTCAGGCTCCTTCTCCGGAGGGACGTCTACGCTGTCGTTGCCCCCGCCAGCCCCCCGGCCCCCATCGCCCCGTGTCTCCATCTCCGGACAGACACAGTCTCTGTGGCAGGAGCTGCCTAGTGTTAAGAACAGCAGAGAGCTGGAGGACATGACTGAGGAGCGGAGGAGGCTGCAGGAGGTACAAAACTACATTTCCCATCACCCCCCCCCCCACACACACACACACACACAACATGGACATATTTGCGCATTGGACAAATATGGGCATTCAAGGACTGTCTTCATTTCACAAGTCTTTCGGGAGCCCAGATATCACATAAAACTCTTCCTACAAGACAGTTTTAGTCCAGAATACCATGCTTAAAGAGTTGCAGTGCCATTAGGCCCATAATCACACAAACAAATATGCATCACATTTACTTTAAATCATCTGGCTGACACTTTCATCCAAAGTGATTTACAAAGGAGGACTAACGGAGCAAAGTAGACTCATACCTCAAGACTAGCAGAGGATGAGGGTGCGAATAGAGGGTCAGGGAGGTAGAGGAGCTGGAGGGACGGAGTAGGCATCCTTAAATATTTGTAGCCTGTAAGTGTAACCCCTCATATGCCTGCGTCATGATTTTTTAGTCAGAGGACAAAGAGACGTGGGACCATGCAGCTGTTTCATTACCCTGGCGCAGACAATATCAAAACCTCCACTGTTACATAAGCAATATTGTGGGATCCTTTACATCACTGTTTTGTGGTTTGTGGGGTTTTTTGTGTATGTTCTGACCTCACCACAACCACTTCCTAAAGACCGCTCTGCAACTGACAGGTCCGATTTGAGGTGGTGACCAGCGAGGCATCCTACAGCCAAAGTCTAGACATCGTGGTCGAGCACTTTGTCAAGTGCAAAGAGCTGGAGTCCCTGCTCACAACCCAGGATCGTAACTGGCTCTTCTCTCGCCTTGTTGACGTCAGGGCCATCAGCCACAGGTGCGTGAAGCAAACATATTTCATCACAGTCAGTCTGGAGGAGGAGGGTCAGGTCTATGTCTCAGTCATATCACTCAAGCCTCTGCTTATGATTTCCGTGTACTGCTACGAGTGCTAACCTGCCATGATCATGTCATGGTGAAAAGAAAGCCCATTTCCTCATCAGCTTAGGAAACCTTTGGATGTCCTACATTGAGCCAGGTCCAAGATCTGAAAAGAGCAGTATCTATGGTGCAACCACAATATGTTCTTGTGTGTCCTTGGCTGTGTATCTCTTTCGCCAGTGAAACAAAGCTGTTAAAGGAGAAATCTGGTGTGAATCAATCCATAACCCTGTTTTTCGAAGCCACCACCAGTAACTTTCTTTCAGTTTCATTTCTCCATGCCCCATTCAGTTAACGTTAGCTGTTGGTTTGTTATTCGGTCTATGTTGTATAAAATTTTCTAGTTCCTTTTCCTACAGGCAGTACTCATTAACCTTGAACAACAGGACTATGGATTGATTCACACCAGATTTCTCCTTTAAGAGCAATAACATGATCAAGTTACCTCATATGAGTTTGCACAAATATTAATGAGCTTAATATGGCCCAATCTGACACTGGCTTGTTTCCATGGTTACATGCAGTTTCCTGACCAAACTGGAGGAGCGAGTGGAGAAAAACACCCTGCACTTTGACGTGTGTGACATCATCATGCGGCACTGCCAGATGTTTCGGATGGTGTACGTGCCATATCTCACCAATCAGTCGTACCAGGACAAGACCTACCAGCGGCTCATGTGAGTGTAGCACCTAAGCATTCGCATACAACACACACAGCATGGCGACTCAACACATCAACACACATGAACCAACAGCATTCACATGCAACACACTCAGTATGTCAACTCGAGACATTAACCAAAACTAACGCTCTTAATGTGTCTGTGCATTGGTTTTCCAAGTGATTCTTAAGCCTACCCAGCCCCAAACACACTCAGACACACTCTCTCTCTCTCTCTCTTTTTTTTTTTCACTCACACTCACACACACACACACACACACACACACACACACACACACACACACACACACCCCACTTGTACTCTCTTTTATTTGAATGTGTTTTCATGTAATGGTTGATACTAATGTAATGAGCTAAATTAGGTGTTTGGGCAACAGAAGAAAAGTAATTGCACGAGTTAATGCTCAGCACTTTGATGTGTCCTGACCTTCATTTCTATTGAATGAAATCTTTATGTTGCGTGTCTGTGGTCAGGGACGAGAATCCGAGCTTCAAGCGCTGTGTGGAGAGACTGGAGCGTAGCCCCTTGTGTCAGAGACTTCCCCTCCGCTCCTTCCTCATCCTGCCCTTTCAGCGTATCACCCGCCTCAAACTCCTGGTGCAGGTACGTAT
The DNA here is from genome assembly GCA_015244755.2 of Tenualosa ilisha. Lineage (NCBI taxonomy): Eukaryota > Metazoa > Chordata > Actinopteri > Clupeiformes > Clupeidae > Tenualosa > Tenualosa ilisha. The sequence goes on from PYXC01001172.1 coordinate 446,296, forward strand.
ACCACTCACCTGTCCTCCTCATCTTTCTAATGCATCATAGCCCTGCCTTGAAAACAGAGGGCAGGTGTTAGTGGCACATCTACATTTCTTACTTTTTCTCTAGACCATCGTGAAAAAAGCACCTCCTAAGTCGGATGACGAAGCACAAGCCATTAAAGCCATGAAGCTTTTGGAGAAGGTGAGAGTCACACACAGTCACAGTATTTCTCTGGTGAAACTACTTTAAAATTCTGTCAAATAACACACCACCTTCACGTACCATTTTGCAGATAATTCAGGACAGCAATGACAGCATTACACAGATGAAGAGTATTGAGTCACTGGTGTCTCTTAGCGCCAAGGTGGACTTTGAATGCAAGGTGAGTCCTAAAACTGTCCTAAAACATCTGATTAGACTTTCTACTGTTTTCTTTTTTTACCCATTAAAGTATTGGGAACTATGACGAGGGGGCAACAGTGGAAGTACCAGTATTGTAGTATTCGAGTGCAGTCCTCAGACTATTTTTTGCTCTCTCTGTCTCGTCTCGGACTTCAAACACTCGGTCTTGACTCGGTCTCGGCCCACACGGGGAGGAGGACTCGTAATTTCTGAGCAAGTCCTTGAGACCAACAGATTTTTTTATGTTCATGTAAACAAAATATCTAATTATCCATCATTACAAATCAATTGCAATAATAAAAAAATACATGGGGAATGTTGATGGGCATTATTTGAAAATTACATTCCATAGTGTTATGCAAAGATTCAATGTTCAGTGAGTGACTTCAGTTGTTGAAGCAATCACAGAGTGCTGTAGTTGTAAATCTGATCTGAACATTGCTTGAATGTACTTATTAAGAAGAAATAAAGTTTTAAAGAGTATTGAATATTATATTCTAGTGTATTGTCAAAATGATTCGATTTTTAAAAAAATGTTGTTTAGAAGCCTACTAATCTAGACATACAACTAGCAAATTTGAATTTGCTCTGCAGATCCTAACTAGGAGTAAAAGTCAGGGTGGGCTTAACATGTTAATGACAGAGCAGTGCTGTTGAAGTAGTTTTGAATAACTATTCAGTAAAGTGCAGAGACATTTTGATATGCATTCACTGGTGCCGCCTCTTGGATTGGATTTGGTCTATCAGTCAGGGCCAGACCTACATCTTTCTAGATGTGGGTCTGGTTTTCCAGACCATAAGTAAAAATATTTACATTTACATTATATTTATGCATTTAACATATACTTTTATCCATTTTATTACCAGTCTAGTTTAGTCTAGAGGCCTAACTGTTGATTATTAACTGGGGTGATATTAAATAATGGTAATAAAAACTGACTTGTTTTTCTGGTCTTGGTCTTGACTCAGTCTCGAATCCTGAAAGACTCAGCCTCGACTGTCTCGCTTCCTCAAGACTCAGTTTTGACTCGGTCTCGGCTGCATTTAAAAATCAGCTGTCTCCGTCTCAACTCAGTCTTGACATTCTTGGTCTCGACATAACTGGTCTCATCCCCATCACTAGAAAGTGCCCTAGTAACCCTAACCCTAAAAAGTACCCTAGTAACCCTAACCATAACCCTAGACATAGTTTGAGTCCCAGTGTCTCCCCCTAAGCCTTAATCCCTGGACCCTCAGAGACATAACTGGCATGAATCGACTTCCTGCTTCCTGCCAGTTAAGTTTGAATGTTCTGGGCTAAGGGTTAGGGAGGGAATCTGGAATCTGGGATCTGGGATTCAGATATGATGCACATGATCTTAGCTTAGTCATTTAAATCACAGTGTCAACGTTGTTGTTGTTGTTGATTGCTTTTTGGTTTGCCAGACGTTGCCACTGATCAGTCAGTCCCGGCGCATGGTCCGAGAGGGCTTGGTGACGGAGCTGATGGATTTCTCCTTGAAGGAGAACGAGCGCAGTGTCTATATTCATCTCTTCAATGACTACCTGCTGCTCTCCCTGCCCAAAGAGTGAGTAGACCACTCACACACGCACGCACACACACACACACACACACACACACACACACACACACACACACACATACATACATATATATATATACATACACATAACACAGTGGTATCTGAAATGATTTGTTAAAAGTGTCCTAAACAAAGTGTTTCTTTTCCTTTAAAGTTTTTGTTTGGTAAAAAAAAAAAGTGCTGGTTCTGATATGGCTCTGTAGGCTCACACACCCTGATCAATTTCAGTTTGGTCACCACTGTGTAATGGAGACGTCTGCCAGAAGACCACAATCGTTTTTTTGTTTTTTTTTCAAATGTCAGATTGAGGACATGATCAAAGGCTCAGAAGCAATGTTTCACACCCACTGGTGAATCATCACCAGAGAAATGTTGCCACAGTGGATTCTATGGCAATGTGGCAAGGATGTGTGTCTGTGTGAATCACTTGCAACTATTGCAGGGAAACAGTCAATTTGATTCATCACTTACCAAGGAGCCATCATAAACAATCAGTTTTGTATCACCATCAAAGGTGCTGTGCAATTAAAGTGCCATTGGGTTTTAATGGAATTCCAAAGCTTAGGAGGAGCCTGTTTTGGCTGAGTGTGAAGAACAACATGACTCTGTGGCTTTTGGCAGCAAGAATGCTTTGGATTAACACACGCTTGGAGAATAGGCTCTCCGCGACTCAGATAGACAAGGCCGTTTACATACTGTGGCACCAGCACAGTTTAAACTGGAGCAAGGTGCCTCAGAGCCTCATTGTTCTCTCATCTAGTGTGACCCTGTTTGTTTATTCAGAGCAGACTGTGTTTGTGTTCCTTTCTTCCACTGTAGCTTACGTCCTCTGCGTCTTGTTTTTTTTTTTGCTCTCTCTCTCTCTCCGTCCCTCTCTTTCTCCCTCCATCTGTCTCTCTCTCTTTCTCTGTGTATTTCTCTATTTGTCTCTTTCTCTCTATTTCTCTCTTTTATTTCTATTTCTCTCTCTCGCTCTCTCTCTCTCTCTCCCTCCCTCTTGCTCTTCTCTCTTGTTGACTGCGACAGGGGTGGGAAGTTCACGGTGATTGATCACGCTCCTGTGGCGAAGCTGCGCGCTGAGAACTGTCGGGTCAAGCTCCACTCGCTGAAGAAGAACCTCTTCCGCCTCCACCTGTTCAAGAAATCTCTGCTGCTGAGGACAGACACACTGTAAGTACAGTAGAAAAGTAAAGGAGCCTTTACTCTTTATTTATTATAAAGAGTCTTTATTATTGATATTATTTTAAACCTAGACTTTTTTGCCAATTTTGTTACATTTGAGTGTATTACTGATGATTTTCCCAAGCCATACATACTGATGGTCAGTCTCACAGTAATCCTGATAGTCCAGTCACTTGGATTTGAGACAGCTTTGCTTCCTGTTTATTAATAGATAAACTTTTCTCATCTGCCCTTATGTATGTGTGTGTGTGTGTGTGTGTGTGTGTGTGTGTAGGAGTGATAAGTTGCGCTGGATCTCAGCTTTGTCCAGCCCCCATCCTGAGATCGACTTCACGGCAGCCCAGGGTATGCGTCACACACACACACACACACACACACACACTACTCCTTTCACAGGAAGCTCTGTCGCAAATTAGACTAGTGCTCAGCTGTTTCCAGTAAAACAAGTGACTCTGGCAATGGAGCGTGAGGGTGTGTCACTTGAGCGAGTGGTACCCTCTGCTGTTTTTTATTTTTTATTTATTGGGAACAGGAGGGTTCGCTTAGAGCTACGCACACACAGATGCCCATACAAACACACAATGGGTCAAAGCTGTTTTACTGGGAACAGAAGACCTCACCTCTGCCCTCCCCACACACATACATCAGACGACAGGTCAAAGGGCTTGCCTCGAGCCAGCTGTATGCATGCACACACACACATACACACACACACACACTCTTTCTCTCTCACACGTACGCACACACTCATGCAAATGCACACAGACACACACACATACACACACACACCAACACACTCAGAAGCATAGAGGGACATAAGATCAGTAGCATTAGGTGTTTAATAAAGACTGGAGCGTCACAGTACTTTTGCTGTGAAAGAGAGGTTTGTTGGGGGAAACATGTTTCTGATCACTGCCTCTCTCTCTCACACACACACAGATTTTCCTCAGATGCAGTGCATACGTGCCTACATGGCCCAGCAACCAGATGAGCTTGGCTTGGAGAAAGCTGACGTGTTGTTGGTCCATCAGCACAGCAGTGATGGTACGTTGAACTACATTTCCCGTAAGCCTAGGGCTGACCACAAGCTAAAAAATGTTTTATTAAATGTCAACTCATTACTGTGAAACTGATGAGTTCCTGGCAACCATAATGCACACAATTAAGGTGCGGTATCACAGCAATGCCCACCTGCCACCAGTGCTGATCTCTGTCCGTCTGCCCTCTGTTGCAGGTTGGGTGGAGGGAACACGGATGTCAGACAAACATCGAGGCTGGGCTCCTGAAACGCATCTGGAGACCATCGCCAACGAGAAGGCCCGACAACGCAATCTTATGGACATCCATAAAATCACCATAGCAACTGCAGCACTATGAGTGCCACGTGCACACATACACACATGATCACTCACTCAGGAAAGTCAACTTCATCACCACTGGATCTACCAAGATGCAGTGCTCTCCTTGCACACAGAGTGGATTTGGTCTCCTGAGCATACGGGGTTTCTTAGCCTTAACTGGGCTTTGTTGGGACCAATGCAAGACAATTACCCAGAATCCCTGGGCTTGGATGTTTGGCTCAGAGAGACATGTTTTTTTCCCCTTTTGTGTATGCAACACCAGCTGAAGGGCTTTGGCAACACAACCCAAGCTGGAAGCAACTCTTAGCGGACACCAATGTCAGTGCCACTTCCTAAACATTAACTCACGGCCTGCACACTTGCGGCAGCAGCCTGACACATGGTGAAGCCGTGCTAAGCTTAGCCTTGTTGGAGGTATTTGAAAGGAAGGTGACTGTTTAAAAATTAAAAGAAGAATGGGAGGTGCATCACCAAGTTTTATATTTGGGAAAATGTATAACTATAGTTCTTTGGTGTGAATTCTGTATGATGTTTGACTTGTAATTAACGCTGTTTTGCTTTTAACAAAACTTTGTATGAGCTACAATGATCCTGGAAATGGTTTGGCATTTTGTACGGAACCCCCCCCAATCACCCTGTAAGCTTGCACAGTCCCAGAGGTGCAATATAAAATCAGTCTGTCAGTCAGTCAGTCTGCCCTTAAAATTATACCTACTTAAATATTTACAGTTTGGTAAAATGGGGAAACAAACATAGGAACATAACTTTTTTTAAAAATCTACAAACACCTGCAAACCACTGTGCTGGCCTTGTGCATGTGGTTAATGTGAATTTTTTTTTAATGGAAATCAAACAGGATGACATCGTGAGCACACACCAGTTCAATAAATTCACATGGATTGAAGGTTTTTAATCAATACATACATTCCTGACAGGTGAGGCTAGCCAGTGTAGCATCCCCCACACATGAGTAAGAACACAGACAAATTATCGTCAGTGATGAAGGACCAGACAAGCAGACCTATTAAAAGACAGAGTTCTAGAGGAAACCAATAGCTTTAGTGTCATACTGATCATTAGAATTGACAAGGTATTTAAAAGGTCCCTCTATTTGACAACCATCTTATTCTTCAGAAGACACTTTGCAATTTCTTAAATGAATATGAGAGGGGGAAAGGGGTTGAGATCTGGATGATTTTGTTTCAGCAGAAAAGACCACAGTTACTTTCAGAGGAAAATGAAGGAGGAAAAAAAACAGCCAAAAAAATCTCACTGTAGAGTTTCTGCTTCGTTCTTGATTGTTTCAGAAATTGACTGGTTCCTGAGGAAAACTGGAGTCCTGGACCCGTAATCAATGATGAAAGCAAACAAACTTTTTTCCCCCCCCCAAGCATCAGTTGAACTAGTCCATATAATCTGCCAGAGCTCTAAATCGCTGTCCATTTTGTCCCCCTCGAAAGCTTCCCTCTATTCTCTCAAAAGAAAAACATACAAAAGATAGCCTGCCAAACTAAAACCATGACCAGCTTGCTGGGCACCAGTTGAGACTGCCTGCATTCACTTATTCATTCACGCACGCACGCACGCGCGCGCAACACACACACACGCACACACACAAAAAAAGAGGGCAGTACCACTGCGGGCTTTGCTTTAATTACATGCTAACAACTTAGGGCTAGGAAGCGACTTGCTGTTGATGATGACTGAGGAAAAACAGCCCCTGAGTATGTCTCGCTAACCATTAATGCCACTGACCACTGCTGGGATGTTAGCTTGAGATCCTGAGTGGGTCTCGCTAATGCCACTGACCAGAGCTAAGGAGGTTAGCTATACATATTCAGATCTGAGGTCTCTAATATGAGGTTTCAACCCAGCATCCGTCTCTGTTAGTTCCTGCCAGACTTACATCAAGCATATTGCAGCTCAGTCAGCTGGTGCTCCTAGCATTGCAGATTACAAAGATTTGAGGTCTTAATGCTTCCCTGTGTGTCTGTGTGTCACGAGAGAGAGAGAGAGAGAGAGAGAAACTGTAAAACTGTATCCCAACACCAATATCAACATTAACTGTATCAAGGTCCCAGTACAAAAATAAAAATTCAAATTAAATTGCCTGCATACTGAGGTATTTCAAAAATGGCCGATATATACTGTTGGGTTAGGAGTAAGTTTGCGGTTAACTAATGGCTGCATGTACAGGACAGCTGATCGTACTTTTCAAAATCTACAGTCCAACAACATAGTTCCCTGAAAAAGAACTATGAATAAACATAGGTCCCTAAACCTTAATAAAACCAATAAAAATCAAACGAACCAATGAAAACCCATAAAACACTTGAGACTGCGTGACATTACATTCAACATTAAGCTTGTTACCGTCTCGAACATTGGAACAATAAAAACTAGGTATTCTATCAGTCAATGATGCAACAGATCAGTGAAGCTCTTCCAAATTCCTACTTCTACTAAATTCACCGTGACGGGGAGGCCACGCGTGCTAAACCAGTGTTTCCAAGGAGCCGTAACTGCTTAACACTGGCCCCTAGTATAAACTGAGGACGGGTGAGCTTCAGCTGAGGATACATACATACATACATACATCCATACACGCACGGACGGACCAGTAGCAGAGCACATCACAGCACACAGGGAGGGTGGGGGGCAGACACTTCTACCGACTCCAGTATCCATGCTCAGTACTCCTGCCGTCGTGGGCTGAATCAGTATGGTACAGAGGATAAGAGGAGAGGTGCATGATGGTACATTAGAATACAGTGTGATGCAGTAGGGTACAGCAGGAAGGACGGGGGCTTGACAGAACTCCACTACCGTGGCTCGGTGGTCTTCAACCTGGGGAGGGACACAAGAACATAAATCAGTCTCCATATTGGAGTTAGCTTCTACTGAGACAACTTTAGCAAGAGAAATAAACATCCATGCAGATGCAGTGCTGTAGCAAATTGTGATACTGAATGGAAGCACTAGACGGTGCTAGTAAATAACAAGATGCTTTATTTCAAAATAACTGCAGTATCTCAATTTCATCTAAAAATAAAGACATTAAAAATAACATGTTTCAAAATATCAAGTTGTGATCTGTTTTTTCTTCAAAATGGCAATGTAGCCAGGCTATCACCACCTAGTGCTTCTGTTCAGTTTCTTATTTAGCTCTACCACTGCGTCATCTGTGTATAGGTTCCAGCATCCTAACAAATATCACAACCAAGCAGTAACAACTGGTTGAAGCAGAAAATATCTGCCCACTGGGAGGCAAACGTCTCCCAATGAATGGGTTTCGGACACTTTGCACAAAGTGAAACATGAAAGCGTTTGATGCAGAAAGATAGTCGAGATGGTCTTCGGTCACCTGTACGAGATGGGCAACAGTAAGTTGTTCTTCTTGAGTGCCTGCACTTTGCTGAGGGTCTGTGGGTCCAGGGCGATGTAGCAGCGTCGGGCGTAGTCCAGCAGCTTCTCCTTGGACGGGTCGAATTCGCCCACCTCCGCCACCTTCTCCGGGGCCACCAGCAGCAGCTCGGCAATGGGGGTGGTGGACGCCACTGTGTTACGGTCCACACCGTGGATCTGAAAGGCCTTGGACATGTTCTTCAGGCGCTGATAGGTCACCAGGATCTTCTTGTAACGGAAGAGCACCCCAGTGGGATCTTTGACTGTGAAGGAAATATAAACAGGAAAAAGAAGCGTTTCTAGTTGGTGGGAATTTTTGTGTAAACCAATGACATCTTCTTTCTGTGCATAATGAGGTCTTGTTTTGTAACTGTGATTATGAATTATATTCTACCCTTCTCCACAATTTTTCCTGAACTGCCTGCCCCCCACCTCACCTCTCTGTCGCTCCCTGCCCCGGGAGATACGGAATACCCGCCTCCTCTTCATGCCGGGATGGCCGCTATTGTTCCGCCCACCTGCCCCCATATTGCGCAGAGTCATGGTCTCTGACATCACGTCCTGCCCTGACATCATTTCCTCTTCCTCAAGGTAATTGTCCTCCAGAAACTCCTCTTCCTCATCCCCCATGAGTGACAGTGACTCTGCAAGAAAGGCATTCACAAGACAATAAGAACGACACTAATTATCACTTATCAAAAACGGCAAGTTGCATGATGACCTTTGCCACACAAAAGAAAGAAGTGCGTGCACACGCACACATAGACGCACACACACAAAGTAAATATCCACACCCTTACCTGACAGGTCATTCATGGTTCTGTTATTAGTGCTGCCACTGCCCAAAGACTGGGTGGCTGACGCGCCAAACATGGAGCTCATCTGATTATTAGCAGGTCCAGGGCCCAAAGCTTTGGGATTGGCTGAGGGCTGGGAGGTAGGCCTCTGCTGGAATGATTGGCGGCTGGCAGGACGTTGACCATCAGACTGCTGGTCTGTGGGATGAATCAATCAGTGATCAACATAAAATAACCAGTTTCAGCAACCAGTTTCAGCACAACAAAAAACACACAACTTTCAAACTTATTTATAGATTTAACTGGATCACTGGACATTTGGCCAAAGGCTCTCGCTTTCCAAGATGTTTCTGCCATGCTCTCACTTTTCCACGGTGAGAAGTGCTTCTTACCTCGCTCATTCTCTCGCCGTCGCTTCCAGGAGAAACTTCTGCAGTCATTACCTGCAAAAAAAAAAAGTCACCATCTCTGTTAGTCCCTGGCATATGCAAGAAAAGACATCTGCAGCAATAAGTCCCATATTCTCTAACAAACCAATTATCAACTGTCCTCTAACTTTGTGTTCGGATCGAAAAGTGGTAAAAGTGGCAATAGAGCAGGAAATCATTCATTTTCTATTGAGAGACAGCGTGATTGCCGTTGAAAGGATTTGGAGTGTCTAGAGTATCAGGAGAAAGTTAAACTTCAGTTAACTTTATGGTAATGACTATGACACAGTTCAGCGGCAACCAATCGGAACGTTGACATCCCTCGGTCGTGTGTCTCCAAGAACAATCTGCATAATTTTGGTTCCGATCATTCACATCAGCTCCTATCATTCTGAAAATTACTAAGTTGGAGGAGCTCATCGCGTGTGTGACTAACCAATTGTAATGTAGTCTAACTACAGTAACTAAACTAATGTTTAAGGTTTTAAACGGTCGTGCAGTCGATTTGCTCTTCATACCACTGGTCTAACCAACTAGGCGTCCAGCAAAGCCTGTTGTTTAATTTGCAACACCCATATTAATATATATGACGAGATGACAACTAAATCGCAGAAAGGGATGATGTGTCATCCAAACTCTGAATTAACATTGTTTGCAGTCAGTGGCTGCATATGTGTGATTGGAACTACTTTAAATAAAAAGCAGGACTGAATGTTTGAATGTTTCACATCATGACAAACCAAGCCAACCCATCTCAATCCACCATTACGTTAGTGCTCTTCCCAGAACAAAACAATAGTTGGCAATTACAACAAACACTTGACACTTGTCCCCCCTCCCTCACAGACAGACAGACAGAGAGACAGACAGACACTTGCACACACACGGCCCCGTCTCACCATTGCTCTCTTGGCTCTTGGTGGATGAGATGAATCGGTCGAGTTGACAGCGCAGGAAATCCCTCTCCTCCTCCAGGTCCTCTATACGCTTCTGCAGCCACGAATTCTTCTCGAGGGAGATCTGCAGTTGGGTGCGCAGGTTCGTGATCAGCAGGTAGGAGCTGCCTGGGGCTGGGGCTTCAGAACCTACACACACACACACACCCCGTTACCTTAAAAATGTTGCTCTGCACAAGATATATGCCATGTGGCCACATGTCACAGTGACTAAAATTACCAGCTGAGGCAAATGTCAAAACATGTGTGATAGCCTACACTGAAGATGCAGTGGTGACGATGACACATACTCATGATGAGACACACTCAATTCAAGAGAAAGTAAGCACAAAATGAGGCACAACTTCATGCTTTTGTGTTTGAGAACATGTCAGTCTAGGAATGCTTGCAACCCACCTTCAAAGCTCTGGTCGGTCTGATTGTAAAAGCCGCCAGATTGTTCAAAGTTGTTCTCCTCAAACGGGATGGAGATCTCATAGGCGTCTTCATTCTTTGGAGCTGCAGAGGACAAGATCAAGATCACATGCAATACAGATTAGCACTACAGAATGACATGATGGCAAAATTGAGATGTTAGGACTTAACAGGCATACTCAACAGTCTTTGACTCCACGCAATGTAGTCAAGTCATTCCATGTAAAATGAAACTGCAGGAAAATAGTTGCTGTGCTGTCTCAGAAGTCCCAAAACAGACACATAATTTTGGTGAAATGCCAATGTACTGATACATTTTTTGCCCTTACATGCCTTACATTGGGAGCCATGATTGTACATTAACATATTATCTTAAAAAGGTTATTCTTAGTCAGCCCAAAATAACTTGCAGGATGAAAGGGAAACATTTTTGGTATGACCTTTGGTATGAACCTTTAAATGACTCTATTGCATACCAAATGATTATTGCCCTAGATTTGGAACAAAGTGCAAAAGGTGTGACACTGGGGTACTATAATCTCATTTCCAATGCAGCACCAATCAGTACTGTCTGCAAATACAACACTTCATTATTGTAATGGCAATATCTGCTTCTATGTAGGCCTAACATGATCTTGTGTTAACCAGTAAGTAATATCTTACAGCACAAAATAAGTGAGGCACACAAGTATTGGTACAAAATAAAATATTTCTTTGACAGAAAAAAATAGCACATTTTTTTTAACCACGTCACTTTTGTACTTTGTTCTTCAAATTGAGGACATGGGGAAAGGTCGATGAATGGTCATACTGAAAACTCGCTTGCCTTACATCCTACAGAGTTTGGTATGATTATGAATACATGCCCAAACGTTTTTCAGACGAACTCAATTATCAAAAATTGACACAGGGCTTGAACAAAAAACACTCATGCATTAACAGGCAGCACAGTTTTTTTTAGAGGTTTAACGTGTCACAAATCAAAGTGCATGTCACTTCATAGTGACATTAAATTACTCATCACGTGACATGCTGATTGAAGAGATTAGGAAGTACATTTCAAGTCGTCGTCCCCCCACAAACATAATCAACTTCACAACTCGACACTTGTGCTGCAAGTGTTGGTTATATCAGATCATGCAAAACTTTAAAGTTACCCTGAAGCTCGCGCGAACTTCCATGCTTCCGAGTCGTAGTGGAGGTCTCGGCATCGTTCATATTTCCGTTCTGTTGCAAGTGCCTTTAAGCAGGGAAAATGCAAAAATATAAAATGACCTACTATTTGCATAGCGCCACCAAAGAGAGTGTACTACCATCAAAGACTTGAAAAGCTAAACGTTTTCAAACGATCCCTGTTGCACATGTTTAAAAGGCACTGCACAGGTTCGTCCAACATCTGATAAGCAAACAAGCTAACTTAGCTAACGTTCCCGTGCCACTTTGCAGAAAGCTAAGTTGCGCGTGCATAATGCAATAGCTGCGGATGTGTAAAAAGCATGACAGCTAATCCCACTAGCAACCTATAAACAGCTACTCTCACATATACTAAACGCTGGTGGCAAAGACTCGTCCATTATTTTGAGCCAATGCAGTTGTCACAGCCACTTTTTTGCTATCTGTTCACTACATAACATTAGCTAGTTAACGTTAGCCATGTAACGATAACCTTCGTGCACTTACATGCGCTAAGGTGAGTATGGTGATGGGCATAATCAGTAATGTGCTTGTTAAAATCATCTCTGAGGAAATTTCAGGGGCATTTTGGTTTATCCTAATGTAAAGCGCAGTGTGACATCCAAACAATTGCTGGCTTGGTAAATCGATACAGGCGGGTAGGTTAACTGCAATCGTCTCGTCTCTCCTCGTAGCCTGCTAACGTTAACTAAGTAGCTTCCTTCCTAGCAAGCTTACCAGCTGGCTACATACCAAAGTATTATTCCGCCATGCCACTAACCCTACACCGCGCTGTAATGTACAAACCTGTTCGCAGCTTGAGCAGCACTGCATTCAAAATTCAAACTTGTGTCCTTAGATGCACACCTGTACCATCCACTTGCATCAACTAAATAACTATGCTAACAATAACAATTAACAACGTTCACACTGTGCTGTCCTCTGGTGACGCATTTCCTGTGAGGACGAACAGTTAAGAAATCCTGTGCATATTCTATGTCACTTACAAAACGAAAGATTTTTAAGGGACCAACTTGCGCTGACAAATATTTTTTTCAGCCCTGGATACAGAGCTGAGAGATTTTGCAAGCAATAGACATTTGACACAAACAGCTGAGCTATAACAAGTTTGTATTCCTCTTTAGATTTTTATTTGAATTATTTTAGGTCCGTATAGGCTATCTGTTTATCGAAGCCACAGAATGTGCAGCTACACTCTATAAAGTTGTGGCCCTAAACTTTTGCATTAACACCTAGGCATAATTGCATTCACTAATCAACATCATTCATTTGGACAATTTGTGGGCCAGGCCTATGGCTTGATGTTTTCATTTTTATGCACATTTGGATAGGCTTTCTCAACACGGCAACATTTTGGACCTAATCCAACTTTGACAACAGCAAATGGGAAAAGGTAATTGAGGTAGGCTTTGTCGGTTTGGGGAAGGAGGTGTGTTCTGAGGTGTGTCTGAGGTGTGCCTACATCTGAAAAACGTGGACCCGGAAAAACTAGTCATTGTGTAGCCTTTAACAAACTGGGATGTAGGCAGTCGATATGGGTAAATTTGGAGACAGGGACAATGTAAGTGAACATTTGAACTTTTTTGAACACGTTTCAGAGAACACCAAGTAGGTTAACCTATTGTTGAACGTGCAGGTGTAGCCTATGGGCAGGTGACATTTGAAATATGCCATTATATAGCCCAAGGAAAAGTATCGCTAAAGTTTAACTTGGCGATTTTACAGTTAGAAATTGTATTGTAGTGCCTGGTCAAATCACTTTGCAAATATATGGTATTTTTTTCTTCCTCTATTGCCTTAAAAATCAGATAGGCTATACAAGACCCAGAAAGATGGCCTTGAACTAGTCTCACTTGATAAATATTTGTCTGGCCCGATTTATTGGTGCGCCGACAAATGCCTTGAGGATGTCAAGGTCTGGCCAGATTCGGGCTTTTAAGTTACAGCTGCGTAACTTAAACCTCAAGCAAGCGCAGTCAGAACGAAGAATGATATTTCGCTAAGTAAGCAATGGTGGTTTTTAAATCATAACAAAAGCTAATGGCTACGATTACAGACAAGTGTACAAAATGCGCCATAGTCAAACTGAGTAATGGCAAAAGGTGATAGTCGGTCGTGTATCAACTGCAGCTACACCTGTAGCCCGACAGGTAGGGCACCGAGAGTTGTGCATAACACAGCCCTCCTCCGCGCCCAGAGGCAATGCGGCTGTCAGCATCTGGACTAGTGTCATAAACAACGTTGTCGTGTGCAAACATCCCGAGAATGTTGAAACAGATAATGATAGGTCCCCACCTGAATGCTCTGAGGCAGCGGGGTGTAGTAAGGAGCGCAGCCCGGACACTTGTCCCAGGGGCCTGGACCCACCTTGTATCAAGGTGGGGGGTGCTCTTTAATATACATCATGGTTTGTGTAGTTTGGACATGATTCAAATTAGTGCTTAGTGACAGTGACCTACGTAGGCTTCTTCAACGTCATCATCAAAATCTAACCATGTAATCAAACATAGGAGAGTCATGCAAAGGCTGCATGTCTGGTGTGTATAGATTTAATTCAGAATGCTAAAGATCTAAGTGGGGCACATGGAGGGGGAAATAGATGTTTTGCCGTCTTGCCAGAGATCTTGTCCTATTCAGTGTCTGTTCTGAACCGTGACACAACTTAATTATGTGACTGTCACATTACAGGATGGTAAAGGGCTGACTCACTGCAAGTTTGTGCTGGCCTTTGCCGTGGTGATGGACTTCCTCGGCGTTGCAGCCCTGCTGATTGGCGTGTTCGCCCCCCTAGAGACCAAAGGAAGAGACTTTGGTGACCTGCTGGTGTATTCTGGTGCATTGCTTATTCTTCTCTCCATGGGAGGTTGGGTGATGTGGTACAGCGGAAACATTGAGGGCCTGGCGGTGGGCAAAGAGTTTACCGCCAAACGAAGCGCCGTGGATCGTCTTGCCCGATCTCTCAGCCGTCGCATACGTAGGTCACACAGAAACCGTAGCGAGCCGTGACAGGGGGTTGGATGGATCTTTCTAAAAAGACAATTTACTACACATGACATCGTGTAGGCTGCTCCAAGGCGAAAGCTAACACAAATATTTGGTTGGAAAGGAGTGGAAACACCTATGGATGTTATCAACCAGGAATGACTGACCACCTGAGGTATTCCTGACTTTATTACCTTTGATTTCATTGTGCACTGAAATGTATTGCAAAGTGTGAAATATTCCTGTTTTAGCATGGCCATGTCTAGACTGTATGAATGAGGTATTGTATGTAAAACTCAATGTATGTGTAAACATTTGTTAAGGAATATTAGAAATAAATACTGCTTATCAAAGAGAAAAAATAGACACTGTTGCACAGCTTCTGATTCTTTTGTTCTTTTGTGTCTTACGACAAATGGTTATAAGTAGAATATGTACACAGAAACAAATATTTCATTCTTAACACAATTCATAGTTTTCATTCATAGTTTGATAAATTATATCACAAAAGCGTGACTCACCATTACATAACATACACTGATGTCCACATGCACTCAGAAATACTGTCATAAACAGGTTAATCTCTTACATCAATGCATAATACACATCCAGCAATTAAATATTAAACTGATTATTGGATTCAAATATGAAGAAATGAGTTAATGACTACACCAAGGCTCTTAGACAAGATGATAAGTGCAGATCCTCTTTTTTTTTTAAACTGACTGGCAGAGTTTGACAAGAAAAGAAGTTGTGCACTGCAAAGCAAAAATGGTCACATTACATGCATAACAAGAATAAAGTGCCTTCATATCCAGCTGGTCTGCTTGCAGAGTGCAGATATGATTTCATTGAGATTTTGCATAGATATCATCCAGTGAACAACATTGTTCAACTTCACTAGCTTTGATCTTGGGCACATACTGTATGCATGGATGTGTACGGCGTCCACATCCACTGCGCCGACACCACCCATTTCCACAAATTCTCTCCCTTTCAGTCATCTTGCAACCGGGGCTCACTGATTCACATGAGGTACATTAAGGGGTGGAAGGAGTCAGTGGCGCATACTTTGGACGGAGCACCTGTCGCTGTTAACTGGTCTGACTTAGGTGATTAAAGATGAACTTGCATTAACCTAGCAAATTGTGGGGAGGACTAAACGGGGCAGGACTGTTGACAATTCATGAGAGGAAACGCTTTTACCAGCTGAAAAAAAATAACAAAGTTTACATATGAATTACACTGATAGTCTTGCATTAGGTCACTCAGGGTCTGGCTGTCAGGGCTAGGGGAAAATGCACAAACATTAAATACTGACCAATTCACAGCAACTTAGTTCACATCAAAAGAAAGGCACACCACAGGACTACCAATGTAAGGGTCCTGACACAGCAAGAGCCAATGGCAACCATCATCCTGAGGCCTGTGGTTGCCCTGACAGTACACACTTTGGTGACAGACATAGAGAGTACACATTTGTGAAAGTAGGGATCCTCCCTCATCCAGACTACCATGGCGCTTTTTAAAGCAAAATGATTCCACTTCTCAGATCTTCAGCCATGACTTAAAGGTTTACTGCATATCCATGCAAGTTCATGTCTCTGGAGTGCCCTGTTACAGGCAAAGGCCATTATACTGTATACTGTGCAAAAGGGATTGTCAGAGAGTTCCCTGCTACCACCTCAAGACAAAGTGGATGGCAAAGTTGAGATGTTTTAGCCCCTTTTCTCCATCCTCCACACTCAAAGTTCAAGGGGTAGGTCAGAGAGCAGGGTTGGGCACTGAAGGGCTTGCACTCTGCCAGATGATCATGTGACTCCGTTCAGAACGCTGAGGAGCATTCTCACTAGTTCCATCACTTGCGTCATCTCCTGTGGGAGGAGTCACAAACGTCACCAATCACTTATTCTTCAAACTCTATAATCACCAAAATGATAAATATTGGAAAAACTACAAAGACTTGAATTAAAGAGATGCTGATGAGTAGCAAAAGATGTTGCAGCATCTATTCGAAAGGATGATCAGCTTTGTTTGGTGTTGACTTACCGATACGAAAATTAATGTAACCCTCTCCTCCGCTCAAAATAAGCTGAGAGGTCAAGTCAGTGCCCCCTGCAGTTGAGGATGAGCTGTGACAGCCTGACAGAAAAGGCAAAGCGTTACAAAGGGAATTGTGGGTAGTTATCAACCAGTGAGGGCAAGCATTGAGGCACTTTTGCTGTCTGCTCACATACACATTTATGCAGCTAGAGGCTGCAATGACATCACTCACCAGGAGCAGAGATGATGAACTTGACTGCTTGACGGTGACCATGGTAACATAGCTGCGCCAAGGCCAGAGTGCAGTATGGGATGGATGATTCAGAGCCTAATACGAAGGTCAGAATGAAGAAAGGTCAGACCGTGCGCAGCAAAAGCAATCTGTTGACTCACATGGTCAAATGACGGCAGAGGCTTTGACTCACTGAGAGTGAGAGGGATGGAGAAAATGGCCCCACTGGCAGTGCCCACCCACAGACGGCCACAAATCACAGTCAGCGCAGACACCTGGAGAGGGGACAGCGACAGGAATCCAGCTCCTAAAACAGACAGACAGACAGAAAGATAGAGGACCACTGAGAAAGACGGGATGTGTGTACGGGATGTGTGTATTTGGGAGGCAAGAGTCAGCAAATGGCAGGTTATTTCAGTGGAAAACACTATGGAACAAATGGGGGAAAATATTGGCTTTAGATTCCAACCTAGTGCTTTGGTCACCATGGGAGACAGGTCCACTTCCTGAAGAGGCCGCCCAGTGGCCCAGTCAAAGAGCCTGAGGAGGGGGTCCAGCCGACAGGAAGCCCAGACGCCACTTCCAGCTGCACACAGGAAACGTACCTGCTGCTCACTACGCTCCGACACCGCAAACGATTTCTGGGGGAAAGAAAGAAAGAAAGAAAAAAAGATAGAAAGAAAGAAAAAAATGTGTGAGCAGAAACAAAACTGCTACAAAAAACATAGACACATAAATGGAGCTTTGTATGTGTCATTCTCACCTCTACTTTTTGACTTGTTACATTGATGATGTGAATTTTGTTCCAGTAACCGACCCATAATCCCTCTGCTTTGGCTAGGCAACAGCGAATGGGTTGCACAGGGGGTGAACCGAGAGACATCTCCTCTTTCGACTGGAGATTCCAGCCGCCTGTGCTGTGGCTAAAGAAAGCCAGACTTCCATTGGCTAAACCAGCTATTACTTTACCTTGTGAATACCTGATCAGGGAAAGAAGATACATCATATGATTAAAACAACAAGCTCTCTCTCTCACACACACACACACACAGGATCAATTTATGTAGTCAGATGATGTCAATTACTCAAATGGGGGTGGGGGTGGGGGGGGGGATAAAGTTATGGTCAACTTGTCCTTGCCCTAACTGCATGTGTCAGGTTGTCACACAGCACTGAATGCTGTCTGTCCACACACTGAATCAGTGAAATAAGTGTTTGTATCAGATTATTCATTCAAATTAGAACACCAAATACAAAAAGTAAAATAGAGGCAGGGGAAATAACAACAATAATCTCAAAATGCCATGCCACATTACGTCCCACAGGACCATTCCATCGCGCCCATTTAGGACACTGTAGTTGAAAAGAAAAAAAATGTAAATAAACTGAATTTGTCGCTGACCCTTCCTTGCATCACACACAGTTAGGGTCAGACTCTAACTAAGCACAGGGACACCAACTCACGTTAGAGAATGTACCCCCTCTGCCAGGGTAACAGACTGAAGACACCTGCGTCTAGAGGTAGAGACTGGATGTACCAGGAGACTAGAGGAAAGGGAGGGATCAAACACACTATTGTGAATTTGATAATAATTTGGTACTGAGCATTTGTCTATTATTTGAATCTTGCCACTTACCCCCCATCCTGAGTTCCTATCCATACAGTACCAGCAGTCTCTCCTATAGAGGACAACACAGAAGTGTCAGTGTCAATGAAATTTAAAAAAAAACAAAACAGAAAACTTCTTACTTACAGGGTCAACAGATGAGCGGTGGTAGCGTAGTGGTTATGGAAGTTGGCTAACATGCTATTAGCTATTAGCCTGGAACTTGTGGGTTCGTAAACCTGGCCGCCACTGTTGTGCCTTTTGAGCAAGGCACTTCACCCTAAGTTACTGTAGGGGAGACTGACCCTGAAGTAACTGACAGCTGACAAACGTAAGTTGCTCTAGATAAAAGCGTCTAAATGCAATAATGTATAATGGGTAAAAATGGGTAAAATGTATAATGGGTGAAAAGTTGTGATGCAGTTGTATGGCATTTTGACACCACCACGCACCGAGTTATTTCATTTCATCCTATAGATAAATTATATAAAATATCCTTTTTCATACAGGCTATGGAAAAGACTTGTAATCTATGTTTTGAGACCTCTGCTGTGTACTGCAAATTCACATCATGTGGTTCTCATTTTGATAGCACACACTTTTGATGCCTGCACCAACCTGTGGGGGGCACTGCGCAAATACACAGAGCAGGAGAGGTTGGCGGGAGGCTGAACTGATCCAAAATGGTATTGGAACGTGTTGGGTCAATGATAGTGACATCACTACTGGAGGCGGGTCCAGAGATAGTCCAGACGGAACACTAAGGGCAAGAGAGGAATGTTTACGTGATTGGAAGGTCATGACCTACGCCCAGAACAGGACCATTATACCACACATCTTGAGGCAACACTTGCAAATGGCATAGTCGGCAAGATGATCTTACCGTCTGCTCTTTGGAGACCCCAGGTGGGACAGCAACTGCACAAGTCAGCTATGGACAATGGAGAGGAGTTAGTTCAGGTCTATCACTAAAGAGATTTTGAGACATGTGGATTTAGTCTTTGTCCTCATTACGGGGAGGGAGATCGTTAAGAATACTGTTTTTACATTAGTAAGTATGTGAAAAAAAACAAAAAAGAAACATGACACAATGGCAGTTGTTATTCCTTTCACCTATTCTCTCTGCAACACAAACAATATCTATTCAGCTTCAGGAATTTGAACTGAATAAACACACACACACACCCTTTTCAGTTCATTTGTCAGTATCTGTAAATAGTAGGTAAGCAGTTTGTGGTGTTACCTTGGCGGTGGCATCTCTTTGGTCGAGCAGTCTCAGCTGAACCAGCACAGGCACATCTTTGGGCTCAGGAATGGGAACAGAGGAGTCCTGGGTGCGTGCACGCACGCACACACACACACACACACACACACACACACACACACACTTTCAACAAGGGCAGTCTACATTTTCTGTGTGCAAAAAAAGACACATGATAGCACTACATATATGTATATACACCAGTGATGCACGGGCTGATCCAAATTGAGCCGTCCACCACGGTTATCCGCAGTCACCAGCAGTTTCAAGTTATACAAAAATGAATTTAAGGATATTCGGGTCTGGTTTGGTCGAGCCGGTTAATATAATTATTGCCCTTTTAAAATGAATATTTAAGGGCTATCATATACATGCTCAAATACATTATTGGTTGAATGTCTGTCATGAAGAGGCAGCACTATAACTTTCCACACATGGTGGATGCACACATGACATGAAAGAGATGGAGACTGTAGAATCCACTGTAATCCACTCTGGGATTCCCCACAGCTAAAATTTGAATCCACCCCAGGATTTGAGAAGGATATTGCACTGGTATCCCCAAATACTCCCTTGTATTCGTTAAGACCACACAGGAACCTCACTAAATCGGTCTTGGAATCCTGGCGGAAAGCTTGAGCTTAATCGTCATGGAGAAAGAAAGATCAGAGTCAGGCCTGAGAAGCAGACTGACACACGCAACAGTTGCATGATCCAAAACGCTTCAAAGTTTATTTAGGTAATTGGGTAAGGTAACATGTTACAAGTATCAGAATCAGACCTCATGACATTTGCAGTGTTACATTTAGCAGGCTAAGAGAACAATCAGTACTGTCATTTATGCTGATCTTCACATCCTAATCTACCACGTGAATCAGATAACACGTAATTGTAACTAATTGTTGTGCGTCAATAACCGGACAGAACCGAGAATCATGAAGAGTCGGTATGGCAAAGCGGGAAAGAAGAGGAAGAGGGAATGGGGAAAGAATTTGCAGGGAACACTACAATGCGGGCGGGGAGGAACACAGTGTTTCTCCCATATCAGAGACGGTCAGGGAAAAGTTGAAGACGGGGGCAAAAAAAAAAAACATACAGCTAGAAAAAGCAAAGTTTGGGAAACATACATAACGTAACCTGAAATGAAGATGATACAGGTGTAGGCTTTGTTTTATGTGGCCTACATGCTGTGATACCATCTACGAGTATGACAGCCAAAAAAGAAGCATGAGCGGACATGGCTCGCCTCAAGTGCAGAAGTCCTATTAATAGAACATAATAAGCTATTAGAGCCTTTTTACTTATTGTTACTTTTTTGAAGGGAAAAAAAATGCAGGTCATGTAGCAGGTCGGGTATCATTTTGTGTTCAGCAATTTTTGTGGGTTGGGTTGCGGTAGGGTTGGTTGAAGCGTTGGATGATCATGGGTCCTTTCTAAGCTTATCTGCGCATCACATGTATAGCTCTACATATACTGTATGTGTGGATGTGTGTATGGTGGTATGCTTCTGTATGTGTATGTGTATGTGTGTGTGTGTGTGTGTGTGTGTGTGTGTGTACACAACCTTTATATCATGCCTTTCTCTGGGTGCCTTTATACACATTACACATACACTACCCTGGGCTGGACTGTCAATACACCACACCACACTGTCATTTTGGTCTGTATGGACATTATGCAACTTCAACTTTTCGGTAACACTTTATAATGAGGTGCCACAATAAATAGCAAAGTAACCATTACCTAATATTTTGGTTATGGTTGTTCACTATTAACAAAGTGTCTGTTTGGTCTATTTGACATAAGTTAACAGATATTTCACCAATCTTTAAGCATTAATTGTTTGTATAAAAACTACATTTCACTTTAATAAGAAACAGCAAAGAGGCTATTTTCTAATATTAAGTTGATGTTTGTTAATAATAACTAATGTATCTTTTTGCTCTAACTAGTTACCTTGACATTATCTCAGTATTACATATGTGTATAAACTTACTATCTAACAATTAATCATTTCACAAGTTTAATAGTAAATCTATTAACATATACTTTTATATTAAATATTTTTGTGCTCTCACTGGTAATAGTTAACAACTATTGCCAAACTATTAGGTAATGGCTACTTCTCTATTTATTGTGGCACCTTATTATAAAGTGTGACCAACTTTTCTTTAAGTCCTATACTATTGTCTATGTACAGTTAAGTAATGATTATTCTATTTTTGATATATTGTGTATCTATCTATCTCTCCATCTATGTGTATATGTATGTATGTTTATGAGTTTATGATATGCATGGGTGTGTGTGTGTTTGCAGACCTGTACATTGGTATGAGACAGAGGCATGCTCCACCCATGGACCTGCCGTTTACCCAGAGTTCCCCACACGTGGGAGCGGATCTCTCTGTACAGCTCCCGCCTCCTCAAGCGCGAGGACAGAGAGCCACTGCACCAAAGAAAGAGAGAAAGAGAGAGAGAGACATATCAACTTAAACTCCTTCGTTAAAAATCTCATGTGTAAATCATTGAAATACGGGGGCAAGGATAATAGAGAGGACAACAGGACACAATACACAGTTCTAGGCAACCTGTCAAATCAAGTCTTGATCAGATGATTACTAGCTAATCTAGACGCACATATACAATGCAAAGTAGTCCCCTTGACTCCTACTGGCTTTGCAGCAGCTCACAGCAGTGAAGATGAGAAACATTATCAGTGGATGGAGCTTGTTTAAATATGCCTATAGATATATAAATAAGGTCAGCCTTCACGGCTCATCAGGACTAATCTCCCTGTCACGTCATGATCCTCCATAATGAATCGACCAGTACACGTATTCTATGACACATTATGTAACTAAAGGGCGTTGTAGCCTGCAGAAATGTCATCACATCACATTGCTGGTCACCTTGCTGAACTTAGGGGCTGCATTTTTAGGCCCTTCTAAAGATAAGATTTCAAGTCAGTCTGCCTGAAAAGGGCTCCTGTACCAAGGAGGTGAAAGGTAGGCCTAGATTCAGCAAGCTACCTGCCTTCACCGTGGACATGCCAAATCTTGCCTGTGGCAACTGCAGTCTTCTGGAGTCTTAGCATTCTGTCATCTTAGCAGGGAGCTATGGCACAAGCAGTACCATCCCATATCACAATCGGTGGTACTGTGGTACGTTCCCATACTACAATTAGGTCCAAGCGATACCAGCCCATACCGCATTTGGGTCCAAGCGGTACCATCCCAAATCACATTCGGGCACTTTAGTATGTGGGAGCTTTTCCTAGTTGCCTCCATCCCCTATATTTTGCCTTTCATTCATGATGGGTTACAAGGTATCTGAGGCAATTTGTGTTTCAATGCACTCAAACTTCAGACTGTTTATAACATTTTGGTCCAAGTGCTTTGTATAAACCTGTATGTTTTGGTATGTGTGTGTGTTTGTGTGTGTGTGTATGAGAGAGAGAGAGAGTGTGTGTGAGTGAGTGAGTGTGAATGAGTGACAGGGATCCTGGTGGCCACTCACTCTGCCTGGGCATTGCTAACGGACAGCTGCTGTGGAGATGATGCGGGCGAGCGGTAGGCTGCAGTCACCGTGGGAACGTTGACTGCTGGAGAAGCAGAGGGTGGCATAGGCTGCTTGGTGAGGCCAAAGAGACGGTTGAATCTGAAACAGCAGGATATGGATATGAGTAGCTAATAGTTCCTTTGACATGGTTTTAACAACCAACAATAGGCTGAAGAAAACTGGTGATGTTTCAGCAGAAAAGAAGCAGTTTATGATTAATTGTTTCAAGGCGTTGTCCATACGCAACGTCAATAAGACTCCAAAAACCTACAAAGAAAAAGGCTCGTGTGACGTTTTAAGAATCATTACATAATCCAGGCATGGCTAGGTGTAGATATACAGTCCACAGAGACATGAAGTCTGTCTTAAGTGAGTTAAATCAATAATTCCAATAAAAGTGAAAAAAATAATCTCACCTTGTCCAGACACTGCCTTTCCTCTCTTCCACTGGAGCCCTCTCATCTCTTGCGACTCTAATGGTGGACAGAGAAAGCAGAGGATGTTTAAGTACCAAAAACTATCATTAGATCACATTCCACTTCAATGTGTGAAATACACGAACCATGTACATTACAATGCATCAGACCTCCCGAAGGTCAATGGCTGAGCCTGCTTTAAAGTAACCCACTTGAAAATTCATCTGTTTCATGAATGAGTAAGGCAGTGTTAAAAAAAAATAGGTATCCCAAAAATATATTGCATCATAACTGGTTGGCACAATGTGTACAAAGCATAACAATCACATATATTTGAAATGTGTCTCCCATATCCCTGCCCACATTTCTTACACTTTCCACAAGTGACTAATGGGTGAGTGGCTTGTGTCCTAATCAAAGATGGGAAGCCAAAGCACAGGTTAGAGACAAAGAACACAATGAGACTGCAGCTTCACAGTCCAACCTGAGAGTCTGGGTGCGTCTGACAGCCTCCTGCAGCTCAAACAGACGCTCCTTGTACTGATTCTTCTCCATGACCACCCTAGCCATCTCCGACCGAGAGAACCTCCGCAGGGACATGGGCACAGCCTGGGTGCCATGGGCAGAGAGAACGAGAGAGAGAGAAATGAACATCAAAGAGTGTAGGTTTACAATAATGCATGTCAGTATTTTATATAATAGTATGACTCATGCGCAACCTAAGGTTTAGCAAATGCATAAATAGAAGCACATGTGCACACACATATGTCCACTCTTACCTCTGGGTCATCAGACTGAAGTGCCTCTAGCTCCTTGCGAAGTCTGCGGGGGCACAGAGACAACAGTAGGGGCATGAAAAGGACAAGAGGCTGCCAAGAGGTTGTCAAAATACCAGAGACTAGGAATGGCAATGCGTCAGGCGGGCACATGGGACTTGAGATAATGACGCAAGACGTGTTGTCGAGACAAAGATAATAAGAACATCTTCAGGACCTTGGAGCCATGAAGCATATTTGTGACATACAGTGCTCCTGACAGGGCTTCAGACGAGAGTGAGTTAAAGCTCGTACATATGTATGTATGTACATATGTCTCTACATATGTACGTATGTCTGTATGTCTACATGTACATAATATGTCTGTATGTACAGTGTATGGATGTATGATCATTTTGTAGCTGTGGCTGTGCTTCTTCATTTGGATACCTGCACACTGGCAACATTAAAAAAAATTCCTCTGCTAAAACAGAAAGGCAAGTTGACAAACTGGCCCCAGGGCAGACAAAATTCAATGCCCACAGGATCTTCTTCCTCTTTATAATAATTATAACAATAACAATAATACATTGGTTTTATGTAGTACTTTTCAAAATAAATTTCTAGAGGAAAAGACACACAATACAGACATGGAGGAGAGCATATATATATTCTTCCAGTATCCACTCAAAAAAGAAGTGATGATTCTCACATTCTGCTTTTATCAGTATGTGGCCAGTGCCACCTCAGTTCCTTCCTGCCCTCGTCTCGGGTCTTACCGTTTGGCCTCCTCCTCCGTCTCCCGCATTCGACCCTCCAGTCGCCTGATGGTTTCCTGAGAGGAGCTGACCTCCAAGTGGAGAGCAGACCTCTCATTGGTCAGCTCCTCCACACGACTGATCAGTGCTTTCCTGGCTGCGTCCACCATTTCACTGAGCAAGACAAAGATTGCGTAACAAAAGATTGTGTGAGTGTGTATGGAGTATGAGTGTATGAATGGGTGTACAAAACTATGAGAGAAACGAAAGACCATCACAGACAGAAAAAAAAATGATAGGACTTTATCTAAAATTGTTTGTGATACAAAAAAACCGCTGCTGCCAAACAGATAGTTCAAGGCAAATTATGCAGACTCCCTGTGGTGAAGTGTCTCAACAATAAGGCCTTTGTAAAATTATTTAAAGGTAAACAGTGGAATCTTACTGGGTTCGTTTTAGTTCCTCATGCTGAGAAATTAGCTCATCAAACTGGTCAGTGCTGCCTGCAATGAGAAAAAAACCAAACACATAAAGCCAGCGTAAGAAACCACAAGATGAATAAACAAACTTAAAAAACTTGACTCATGCCAACATGATGCATGTCTTTTGAAAGCCAACTTGATATGCGCCATTTAGTTCTGTGCTTTGGGTTGGAAAGCCTGATGAACATGTTTTACCACAGTACAACCATATGCATCACAGAAATCACTGTGTCGCTGACTTGCTTCTGTCACTGATGTCTGGAGTCTCTGACGGGGAAGTCTACAGACGCTTAGCTAGTTAGCTCAATAGTTTAGGAAATTATCTCCGTAATGCTTCTAAATGCTCATCACGTCTTTTCCATCTTCGCTATAGCCTGAATCGCTGCCTCTTTCTTCTTCCTTTTCCTCCCTCTCTTCCTAATCTTTCCAATGGCCTTCTTCTTGGTTCCCTCTCCTGTGTCCACCCCACTCACCTCGTACGCTTGCCCCCTGGTCCACACTCTCCAGGTACTCCCTGCTGAGCTCAGACAGCTCAGAGAAGACCGAGTCTGTGTTCCTCAGCTCCAACTCCAGACTTTCCAAGTCATCCTCCTCCTCTTCCTCCTCTTCCAAAGCCCCCTTCTCCCCCTCAGTTTCTTTCCCTCCTCCTCCTCCTTCTTTGGCTTCATCTTCATTCTTCTCCTCCACATGTTCTCCATCTTCCTCCACCTCTTTCATCTCATCGTCCAGACTGGTGTTGTGTTTCTCGGCACTGCTCTCAGTAGCACTCCGTACTGGGGTACTGGACACACACACACACACGCACGCACACACACACACACACACACACACACACACACACAGAGAGAGAGCTCTGGATCACAAGGAAATCCCCAGAATACCCTCTTACCCACACAATCAAGGTCCAAGTGTAACTAATTCAAACTCATTCATCACTGCTAATGAATGGTTTACTTTTGGCTTGTGACATTTGGTACTCTTGTTATTTCAATTACCATTTCAATTTGTGAGTTCTACTCAAGCACATGCATTCTATGGTATTTGCAACCTGCCCTCTTGTAAAAAAAAAAAAAAAACAGACATTCTGTACATGCCTATCATTTAAGTCACTCTTGATAGACTGACTGGTGTGAAGGACATGCTTAGACATGCTAGGGTTAAGTGTATGCTGAATTCATTCCTATACTGTAACTGGCCAACTGGGGCCTACAGTATAAGTCTGTATAGACCAGTTCAATAGTAAAAATAAAACAATGTCTGAACGTTATGTTTCGTTTTCCAAATTACTTCCACTCTGTTTTTATCACATCAAACAGATATTAGGGAGGAGGAGGGGACCTTCACCTGGAGTCCATAAAGTGAGCCAGTTGGCTCAACTCTGGGGTGGAGCTGATGATGTCGTGGATGAAGGAAGGGTCACTGATGGGCTTCATCTTGATACTGTCTGTCACCAGGTTGTCCTTGGTTACTGGTGGGTGCAATACGATGGGGATGGAAGCCACATCGGATTTCGAGTCATTCTGTCATATGAAAGGAGGAATTACTGTACTGCACGAGTGTGAAAGTGTGTGTGTCCGTGTGTTTGTTGACACAGCTCCGCTGCTTGGGTCCTACCTGTTCATTTATTTTGGGTTCTACATGATCAAGTGCAGGCTGAACCTCTACACTCTTTAAGCGAATGTGATTCCTGAACAGAGAAAACATCATTAAAACTCTCCAAGTGCAGCCAGAAAACAGCTCTATATTTCCATAGTACACTGTGCATAGTACTATCCATAGAACACAGTCCTATCCAGTTTTAGAAGGATTTTAGCACTTTGAACTTGAGGGGTCATGACAGCCTAACCATAAGGAGCAAAACACTGCAGGTCACCTAACAGGAGATCCCTCCCTCTCAGACTCTCTTCTCCTCTCCACCAGCTCTCGGTACTGCAGCATCAACTGAAACACAAGTGAGGTAAAAGAGAGTGTGTCATTATGTACATACCCCGTCATCTCTCTGTCTGACTGTCGCTCACTGAACAATACTTAAGGAAAATAATGCAGGTGCCGGACAGAGGTTGATCTAGAAAATTCTGGATATCGCCTGCACATAACAGGGAACTGTCTTCAGAATCCAAAGTTCTTCGACACATGTAACCCTTGATATGTATTACAGTAGTGACCTTGTTGTGCGTATGTTTCAGCGTATTCAGCTCTCGAGACAGGCTTGTCCTCTGCTCTTCCACGGCCACCACTGTATCAAATAAGACACACACATTGACTTTTACACAAAACACACTACAAAACCCTTCCAGAGAGACCATGTCAGAGAGAATGAAACAGATGAAAAAGCTTTAAAATAAAAGTGGGGGCTGGGGGGCTGGTCAGGCTTGGTAAAAGTTAAAACCAGGAGTTGAAAGGGAAGTCTCACACTGGTCAGCTTGTTCCCTTGCTTTCTTCTCCAGTTCTCTTTCTCTCTTCTCCCTCTCCTTCTCTCTTCCCCTCATGGCTCTGCGCTCGTGCTCAAACTGATCATCCAGCTCCAAGTATCTCTGGAGAGGAGATGAGATGACACAAGAGATGATTATATTGAAAAACACTCTTCTGACTATGACCACATTATAGCTGCAAATATTCAAGGCCAAACTCTCTATCATTTGGGCCAAAAAGTACCTAACTCGAGGCAAACCTTCAATTACAGTTGAACACTGAAATATCTCTAGCCTTCTCCAGAATATACAACTGCTTGTACAGTCAGCAAGTAAAACATAGGGTAAAGGAGATACTGTTCATTTGTGCATTAACACAGAACTAAAACTACAACTGACACCATGATTCCACTCTTCTGTAAATAAAATGTATTTCCTAAAGCTGAAAAATCAAGATCATGTTTGTTAAGTCTCAGATTGTCTCTGAATGTTTCCAGTGCACACACATCAAGGCTGTATTTTATGTAACTCGACTCCAAGCAAATATGATGTGTCAGAATTACATGATTTTCCAGTATTTGGTAGAAGTGCAAACCAGACTTGTACTGTACTGCAAGAGCATTAGACTACTGAATCCATGGTGTGAAATGCACAAATAACCCAAGGGCAAAGATTAGTGTCACTGGCCATTTTCTAATAGCCCAAACTGTTAACTAAATGGATTAGCTCATTGGTTATGGTAACGTTCTGTTTCACTTTCCTTACCAGCGGTCTGTTATACTTAGCAACAGTCAATTATTAAGAAATATCCGACCATAGAATGTTAGGAAGTTCTACTGAAGTGAATGGAGCACTCTACAGCATTATAAAGAGCTGAGTAATAAGGAATATTAGTTAGAACTAGTTACGTTCATCACGCCAATATGTGATTCCATATTTCATATTCTATCCTTTTCATAAATATCCAATTAGGGCATGGTGACACTGTACTTTTCTCCCTAACCTTTGTTTGTATGGCCTTGAACAACAGGGCTATGGGCTGATTCACACTGGATTCACACTGTCCTTTAAGTGGGGTATCTGGGATCCTCCTGACCCAGCAGCTGGGTTGGGCACGAATCATATGATACAACATGAACAACTGTAAGCTTTGAGTACTTCAGGTGAGGCCCTGTGCCTCTTTAGAGATGCAACACTCACAAGTGTCTCTGTGCATCTTTTGTGTATTGACTCTCTCCTGCTCTGCACAGCAGAATAAATCTACTCCTCGATTCAACATCTTGAGTGTGACCTGGTCTCCTGTTCTACTGATGTAACCTAAACACAATTAAATCTATATACTCAAAGCAAACCTACCAATCTACCTGCTCCTGTCCAGTCATTAGGCAAGTATGGCATCATTTTACCAGAAACTGATCCTGTGTTTTGATGGCACCCTGATTACTGATTCATGTTGGTATGTGCATCAAAAAATTGTATCTAAAGTATCACAGACAAAATTTTACACAATAACAATGATAACCATAACCATCACAATTTAATAACCACACCAGGAGGCATGGAAAAAATCTATCTATCTATCTATCTATCAAATATATATCAGAACATTTCAAATCTGTTGTAGGAATTGATCTTAAAATCTTGACTAGGTCAGGGAACAGACAATTAACTGCACAGTACCTAAGAACTTTGAGGCCAGATTGTAGTGAACACCATGGTGATGACCTCTCACCTCTTGGCTCTCCCTCCTGAGGGTTTTCTCAGTCTGGTATCTCTCCATCAGTTCCTCTCGGTCTACCTTCTCTCGCTCTGCCTCCTCCTCACGCTCACGGAGCTGAGCCCGGCAGCTGGCCAGGCCTTCCAGCACCCACACCATAACTGGCACAAGGGATTCCACCACGCCAGAGCCATGGATCTCCACCACAGTCTGGAGGCAGGCAAAGCAGGAAGAGTGTGTGTGTGTGTGTGTGGGGGTGGGGGTGGGTTGATAAGATGGGATGAACAGAAAACAAGGCCATGGGAGATAGTGTAACAAATGCAACATGAAAATGACAAGTAAGGACCTCTGTACCATCTGTATCTAGAGAATAGTTTTGCATGTTTCTCCTGGGGAATTCTACCAAATTCAGAGTTTTACGAAGACCACCCACAATACAGAGCAGTGAAACTGAAATTGTAGTATTTGACATACACTGAGGAGGAATCGGGAAATGAGATACAATTATTTATAACAATGAGGAAGTTGGGCACCAACCAAGTGTGAAAATCGAGTTGGAACAGGCTGGTAAACCTATTTCAACAACTGTGTGCATCATGATTGGTTACCTGGAGTTCTGAGTAGAGTTTTCCCGCCTCTTCGCTTACGATGTCAGGGTCAAGTTCCAGCTCACCACCTCCACAGAGTACACTTTCTCCACACTCCATTGTTTTCTATTGGCCTCCCTTCAGTAAACTACCCCAGAACTTTTCAGTAGTTCTGCACTCGTTCACACAGTGAGAAACCACAGTGTGTGTGTGTGTGTGTGTGTGTGTGTGTGTGTGTGTGTGTCTGGGTATAGTTTGTGGGTGTGTATCTCACTGTGGTGTGTGAAGTAGCCTATCTGTAAACAGACCTCTACTTATTGATTATTACCCAGGCAGCACTGCAACCTCTCTCAATTGGCTGCCTATCTTGTTCATCCATTTGGCTCATGGCTCTCCACTTGAGGCAGTAAAGAAATGTCAGTGACATCTAGCTGATATCTGGGGGTGTTTTAATTTCCATTCTGAAAAACAAATCAAATATTGTATATTTCACATACATTGCACAAGGATTTATTCCAACTTCAGGGCTAAATGCATGAGCGTTAGTCCAGATACACTACCGAGACTTATCTCCTCACTAACCCACGATAGTTTAAAGTCTCCCAAATAGCCCTGTGGAACAGTGATCCTACTCATGGTAGGCTACTGGCTGACATGACACAATTCTCTACTGAGGAAAACTACCAACCTCCCATAATCCCCCACAAAACACTCTTTCCTACAGATTCAACGCGCACACAGACCGCTCAGATGTGCCCTCCCTGGCTTTTTCCTTAATCCATTAAATGTGAGGCACGGAAGGCAGCACACGGCCAGTGAACACTGATCAGGTGCTCCAGAGCTATGCACGTACCCCACCAAAGCCACGGTCGAGGAAATGTCATTCATTCATCCTGAAAATTGCAGAGTTTGCACACATCTTGCGGCCGAACTTAAACAAGTCTGTGCAAAACTGGATTAAGCTATGCAATAATGAACACAGCTGCGCTTGGAAAATTACCTCATGACCTAAGGCGTAAACCAACTAAACACCATATACGTTTCCCTTCTTGTAAATAATGCAATTGAAATATCGTGTTTCAGTCGCAGGCTAAATTCATACGGTGTGTTAGCAATTCCTCGGTGACCCTGCCTCGGGCAACGAAGCGCACACATTCTCAGACCCAAGCTTTGACAGAAAGGAGTGAGTTCATTTGCTATCTGCTCAATAACAACAACAGCCAACCCGTCATGACAAACAAAAGCGAAACAAAGAGACTTAACTATAGTTGACGTTAAGACACCCGAAATACATTAGACTGTACAGCAGTTAACGTTACGTTACAACTTCAGTTTACTTTTCTAGCGAGAAGCCTTAAGGGTTTCTTCGGGCCATAGCTTCAGCATTTTGATTTGTCAACTCACCTTTGAGTTGTTCTACATTCTTACCACACGTTTAGTAAGCTAAACTTCAGTTTACTGAGTTACAAAAATTTCCCTTAGTAAGTTCCCCTTCACAGAAGCTATCAATTACTCTCAACCAGGTTAAAGAAGTAGGTGTGACAACATGCTTAAGAAACTGAGTGACATAGAGTAAGTCCTATCCAAATTAAAATGTGCGTCGCAACTGCCAATGACAGCTAAACGAAGGCGGGTAAGGGGTAGTTCTTTTCGCTCCCCGAGGGAAAAAAGTTTCCTGAAACCTGAATATTGACACGTGACACAAGCTAGTTCATGTGACCAGTCGCAAATACAACCCCGTTATACCTGTTTTGATCCACGACTGCTTTGCTTTGTGAAATCGGTCAAGTCGAGCCGGGCAGCTAGGTGTTCTTTCTGCTGACATAAGACGCTGGTTCCTGTTAAATGAGGTGGTCCCTGCGCCTTCGCTGAACACACACACATTTGTGGCAATGTAGCCGGTTGAAACTGTGCTTTAGAAAGTAGACTACCCGATTCAGGCTCTGTTGGAAGCAGGATGGCAACAATGTAGGCTTTATTTAATGTAGCTATTCGTTCGTGGTAATTAGTGTAACTTTGTACCAACACTGAAGGATGCGGTTTTCAGATTACAGAACTTGCAACTTGCAGCTTGCAACTAACGTTGAAAACCCCAATGTGGTCCGGAGATTTTCCATTACAAAATAAGTAAAGAAGTTATCAACAATTTCCTCAGAAGTTAAACGGATTTTTATTCAACCAATCAACAGTTCAGACACATGGGTTTATGTATTACAGTCACGATTTACAGTCATGTTTACCTTAAAATGACAACAAGTTGAATATTCTACAAATAGCTGCAGTTGTTTGTGCAAACGTTTTAAGCAGATTGTGGAGTTCTGTTGAGCATCTCTCACTTCTAGCCCAAATTCTGGCTGTAGCCATGGCCACTGACTGCATCCGAGCCTTTCCGATGTCAGTAGATCAGAACAGGGGGTCGTTGTCCGACTTCCAGGTCTCGGGTCGCAGCCTACTCCACTTTCCATAGAGGCAGGGCAGTTTGTGATTGGCTCTCATGACCGCTACACTGATGCATGAGTCCGGCTTCCGGATGACCTCGCACCAGTCCGGGTAATCAACAGGTTGCGAGGCGCTAGGGAGGAAGGGAGTCTCACACTCAGCTGATAGAGAACTTAAGAAGACATATTTCTCTTACATATGCCTAATATTTTGAGAATTGGACGTGCTGTACTCAAATAGGCGTACTTATGCATGAGTATGCTGTGTGTGCAGATATTTTCAAAACTCACTGTTCACAGCAGCCTACTCCAAACGGCTCCATGCACACACACTGGTAGCAGTCTGAAGTTGTCCAGCTCTCTCCAATACCGTACACCTGTCCTTGGTACTCACAGATTCCTGGAGGAGAATACAGCACATATAAATAGGGCACATCACACACGTCACATACAGTACATCTCTCTCACACACACACATCATATACAGTACATAACACACACATGTCATATTCACACACACACCATATGCATACACACACAGCAAATCATATACACACACACTTTAGGCTGTGTCGTGTAAGTGTGGTGTGCTAGTGATGTGTGTGTGTGTGTGTGTGTATGTATGTATGCCTGTTAGTGTATTGAGTGCTCGTACCTTTGGTGTTGAAGTTGCACTCTCCTCCCCTGTAGACTGAGAGGCATGGCATAAACACACTCGCAAGGAAAACGCCAAGTAGGAGAGTCTTTTCGGCTGCATGGATATGAGCTCCAAACATGATTGCCTACTACAGCAACACACAATGCAGAATACAGGTCAATAAAAAAGAGCGACAAGCTCAGATGGTCCTGGATTAAAGAGGGAGACAAAAAGAAAACGCAATGTTGTCAAAAAAATGTTGTTTTATATCATTTCTTTTCAACTCCCATATCATGTCTTACCTTCAGATGGGTTTAATTTCTGTGTATGGTCCCCTTGGCCCCCTCCCTGGTGTTCTCCCTGGTGTTCCTTTTGCGTCTTGTTGCTGTCTTCTTGTTTTTATATGGCTCTCGTCCTTCAAAAAGTCAGTTGTTTTTTTCTTTGTCTGTTTCTCTCGCACTCCTCTGTTCTTCTTCTCCTTCTTGTGCTGTGATGTTTTTTCTCTAGGATCTTCCATATTTATACGTCTCTGTCTCCTTGCCCCCCTCCCTCACTTGGATGGACCCACACACACACACACACACACACACACACACACACACACACACAATCACCCCTGCACACTATGGTCTAGCAGCTGGAGTAGTAGTCTGTGTGTATGTGTGTGTGTGTGTGTGTGTGTACACAGTGTGTTTGGGAGTGATAATGTGAGCCTTATTAGCTGAATGGTTTGAATGGGTAAATTGCTTTACTGCACCTGCTCACTGCTCAGTGTGTGTGAGTGTAAGTGTGTCTTGTTTTCTGTGGCACTAAAAGTATTCACAAAATCAGAATTAACTAAAATATTTCTATGTGTGTAAATTAAATGTGTTGAATAACATTTCCTTCTAATCAGTGAAGTATAATTAACATCATATGCATGCAATTAATTTAACAGTTAATTTAATGAGTTACACAAAATAATAATTGCATTTTCCAATCGGCTGATATGTCTATATCTATTTGACAAGAATTCAACAGGGTTATCCATCTGTATCACTGTGTAATTTGTGTAATCAGTGCTTATCAGACTATCTGCAGAGTGTGTGCTGCCGTCTTTAATGGTTAATGCGTTCATTGTCACAGGTGGTGTTTTTTTGTGTGTGTGTGGGTGTGTTTAAGTGTCTGCATGAAAGCAAAACTTTATCTTCTCATCAGCTGTGTGTTTGCATTACCTTGCACACCACACTTTGCACATGTGTATTTGTGTTTGTGTATGTGTGTCATTTCCTGCCAATTACATGTAAACTGCCTACTGGATAGTGATAAGAGCCTGAAGGAGCTCAAGACCATGCATCTGCTAAAGTATCCTCTGTGGAGTTTCTCAACAGACACCTCTTATACCTGTGTGAATAAAACCTTTTATTATGGCAAGAAGATATTTAATTTTTAGAGGGCAATTAAAAAAAACTCGCTCCCTTTCTCTCTCTATTGATTTTCACTTGATATGCTTTCTCTACTAATTTACTTAATTAACAACAACTAATCCACTTGATATACATGACTGCACAGTCATCACAATTAATTAAACGAAGTGTCTCTCATCGTAAATTTACATTTTTCAACTTTATGCAACAGTTACACACGCAACTATCACAGAGCCAATTGGATCACAAAGCATGGGCCGAGGTGAATCACATCAGCTTTAAGACCAAGATAAAAGGAAAGATGGGAGCGGAGCATTTACTGCCCTGAGGTTTTTAATATGGGCATAATGAACATTTGTGTGTCAACTGTTGTAATGGCATAAATGGTCTGTTTTAGAGGAAGTGAAAGAAGAAAGAGAGCTGAGGGCTAAGGGCCATGTGTGTGTCTGTGGATGGGTAGGTTCTTACGTGTGTCATCAACTGTGTGTGTGTGTGTGTGTGTAAGTAAGTGTATGTGAGTGAGTCACCATGTATGAACCCACTCTCACTGATGCTGATGTCATGATGTGGATTTTAGGCCAAGCAGACTCTCCCTATCCTTTAAGGCAGAGTAGGCTAAGGGATACTGGGAATGACGATTCAGAGACAGAGAGAGAGTGAGTGAGAGAAGGAGAGTGTATGAGAGGGAGGGAGGAAGAGAGAGAGAAAAAGCAAAAGGAGAGACAAAGGGAAATAATGGGCAGCAGGGCAACAAGGTCATGAAGTGTTATTTTGCCATGTGCTCTTAGCATTTGTAGCAGGGGGCACTGGGGGTTGCATTGCTGATGTCATACTGTATGTGTATTCTGCAATACTGTCAGAGCAGTTTAAATAGATATGCTACATTTTTAATTCAGGTGTTTTTATTGCAAAGAAACATATGCATTGTCCATGACGTTGAGATATTGTACTCGGATCTCACCTGACCTTATATCTCTTGGGAATAAGACAAAGGGTGTGTGTGAGTGTGTACGTGTATGTGTACGTGTGTGTGTACATTTATGTGTACGTGCACAAGTGTGTGAGTGTGTCTGTCTGTCTATCTGCCTCAGTGTTTTTGTGTCTACCTGTGTGTCTGCATTATAAATACAACAAAGTCATTGGAATACATCTCTCCAAGCTACAAGCATTGTCAGTTTATTTAGAAATAAAAATATACTTAGTATGCACACATGTAATCTGTTTAAAATGCTTAATGAAACATTAAACATATATAAATAATAGGTCAACAATTTTTTTTGTTTTGTACACCAAAGAAAGGTCACAAGGCTACTTTATGATTAAAAAAGCGTAAAGTAAAATAAAATAATCTTAAAAATCCACTTTGACAATGCCAGCGACAGTGAAACATTTGTGAAAGACTGCATGATTCATCAGACCTCTGCCAAAGGAATCATTTGAAGTCTTGTCTTTCTCCATATCTGATTCTGTACATTTAGTGACCTTGAAGTGAATCCTTATACAAACTGCTAACATGGATCTCAACGGAGCATTAGATTACCGTTGACATTTTCTAAAGCACACAAGGAAAGCACTCTAGTAAACTAGGTAAGTAAGAATTAGTAATTAGTAAACAGATTTAACCATCAGAATGGTCTTTGTCTCTCTCACCCTTACTCCTGGTGG
Source organism: Tenualosa ilisha (assembly GCA_015244755.2). Lineage (NCBI taxonomy): Eukaryota > Metazoa > Chordata > Actinopteri > Clupeiformes > Clupeidae > Tenualosa > Tenualosa ilisha. The sequence goes on from PYXC01001172.1 coordinate 482,950, forward strand.
TCAGATTTGTAGATAGGTGCTGGGCTCTGTAAGAATATGTTTGATATTTAGTTGACTTGATATGTAGGAGAACAACCGAATATCAAACATATCACACAGCACCCAGCTAGATTGATGGAACTCACACACAGGCGTATATATCCTGTACCTGAAAGACAAGAGGAAGTCCATTAGAACAAAAGTTCTAGAACAAACGCTCTCACAACTCAAGATGGAGCTTAGATGGCTCTGTTTTAGTACATTTGGAATGGTCCTTTCCATTGACTATAGCAATAATAATGGCTTGATGTCAGCTCAACTTGCAAGAGTAAAGTGTAGACAATTATTGAAGACCTTGGAGGGTATATGCTAGCCATGAGTTCCCTCAGTACAGCAAAAAAGCAATGCAGCTGAATCTCATGTTGAGGTGCAAAAAACAGGTAAATGCAGGCATGGTGAGGCAAATACTTACAGCTTGTCCAGGCCTCCATCAAGTTGTCTCTGGTGATTCCATGTGACCATGATTCAATCACCCTTACTTTAAAGTTGAGTAAGAAATCAGATGACCTCGCACTTAAACTGATAATGAAACAAGCAGAGCCTTGCATAGCCTGTCAGCAAGACAACTCCAGATGGTGAATTCTAGAAATTTGTGTACATGAGCGAATGTGAGTGTGTGTGTGTGTGTGTGTGTGTGGAGTCTATGAGTGTGTGAAGAGTTTGAGACAGACCAGGAATATATATACACACACACCCCTGTCACTGGCATCTCTCAAACCACACGCTCCCATAAACACGCTCCCATTCGCTTATGGGCTAATTAAGAAAGTATTGATCACGGTCGCCCGCAGCCCTTCCTCTCGCATTAGTCAGATCAATAGAACTGATTTCACACTCGTCCATACTCTGAGGGACACAGTGGGGTCGGCTTCACAAAATTCAGTTATGTCCTTGTCCATGCACTGCCATGACACATCAGTGCTGTAGCTACCTTGGTCACATAGCCATTGGTCTCAAAATCGTACATTTGGTTTGAACGGAAGTATCACTGAGCATGTTCTCTTCGCCTTTTTATCATCATTACTATTCACAACAATTACTTCATTATTAGTGTATTTCCCTTATGAATGATCAACTACAACTACAACTACAACTACAACTACAACTACAGCTGTTTAGCCACTGTCTATTACCATTGCCTCTGAACTAGATCAGTAACTATTTAAGGCAACTGCATACAGTGAATGTTGACTCTGGGTTTGAGTTATTTTGAGTTATGCAAATGAACAATGCAGCTATGTAATGAAAATTAAAGTGCTTTAACCTTTATAAAAATTAAAACTTTGAACTGATGATGCATAAAGCATTCAGAAATGTTCTTGCAAAGTTGTATACAGAGGTGGTTTTGCAACAAGGGTAGTTGAATATGAAAATGAGAGATGTGCTGGTTAAAGGGGGAGCAGAAGTCAATTAGGCTGACCAGGAATTTAAAAAAAATTCCATGCATAAAGCATTTGCATAATGCAAAAAAAAAAGTTCTGTCATGGTTGCTTAATAAGATTTGTTTAATAAAGGTTAGTATAGTACAGCTGACACTTCAACCTACACTTTTCTGTCAATATTTCCTCTTTTTCGTCAATATTTTGTTCTTTCCTGTCAACTTTGTACGTATTTATGTGTTCATATGTGTAATTATACTGTAAAAATGACATGACTAAACTACCACAAATAGTCTGCATTTACTACATAGTGCCATATTCTTTCACTTCTAACATCTGTCACAAAAGAGGATGTGGAAAGTAAATATTATATTTTGTCTTGGTATAGACCCAGTGTCCTTTATTGTATTTTTTCCAATGGCTATTCATCAAAATTAGAAAATTTTCCTCACCCCAGCCCACACACACACTTTTTACAGAAGCATTGGGCCTCCTTCACCAACTATTCTGAAGTCCTCAAGAAAATTCTGGGGATTCAGCAATGGCCTTTTATCTGGTATTTTTTCTTCGGTAAAAAACTAATGACACACACTCAGAAACTCAAACTTTAAGCTGTGACTTATTTATGCAAAATAACTGGATTTTGCATTTTAATCAGTTCTGCACTGGCAAACTGTAGGATTTTAATGTATTTTACAGGTATGTACCACATGACATAGAGGGAGACCATTGACAAAGTACATGACACTTTCGATGAAACAGCCTCAGCTGTCGGGTAGGTCTTTTTCCTCAGTCCAAAGATTCCACAAGTTCCACAAGTTCAACCATGAGCCAAATAAGGTCAATAAGGTCCCTTTATCTCAAAGAGTTTAAAACTGCAATGATTCTTATGTAACATCTGAAAATGTGAGACTCCAGGGAAAGTACATTCTATTTTTGTTTCTGAATCTGTTTTTGTAGTAGAATTTCAAAGGGGCATAAGGTGATATTTTAAGGCATTAGTACCTTTGATGGCTCTGTAGTAGGTTTGATGCTTTTGTTAGTTTATTTTAAACAAAGACAGTGTACAGAGACATTAGCCTTGAGTAAAACAAGGAAAGATGCATTGCACCAGGTTTTAGCAAGGTCATGCTAGTTTCCACCTGTAGTCCCTTGGTAGGTAATAGATCATGTAGGTGTCACTTAAAAAGCACTCTCTGGGTCATAGAGCGCCATGCAGCCTCTTCTTACTGAAGTCCCCATGTATCACCTCACTTTGACATGGCAGAACTTTGATATGGCATCATTTGTGTTTTGAAAGAAGTTTTAAGCATCACCTCTTACCTCGGGGACTTCTACTTGAATTACTCATCATTGTCGTATGCTTTTCAGTCATACACAACATCATAATCAGATAAATTTGATGATTATGTAAATGCCTGCACTGTTGGGAAGGTAAAAGCAAAATAGCGATGGGGCTAAACTTTCTCTGCCTGTACTACTTTCTGTCTCTAAACCCCTACCTCCTCTTTCCTCCCTCCCTCCCTCCATTTCTCTCTCTCTCTCCCTCTGCCCTGAACCCATAATCCCCCAGATACGGGTGACCTTCTGGGGGAGCTGGGGCGGAAGAGTGGGCCTCTCATCCAGGCCCTAATTGCCAGCCTGGGGGTAGCATTGTCATCGGTAGAGAAAAAAATAGGGAATGGCTGATAGGAAAGGATAGGCACAGGACACACACACACACATACACACACACACAGAGAGACACTCTCTCTCTCTCTCTCACACACACACACCCACGCACAGTCACTCTGTCTGTCTTCTTCAAAGACATTTTTAATATTTTTTTTTCATAATATGACCAATTATAATTATGTTGCATTGTATGTTAGCATTTAGATTTAGTGAAACAAATCACCCTTTAAGTGCACTTTTTAAATAATCCCTTTCATTGACATTATCAGCTAATTCATTCTAAACAAGTCAGTGTAAAGGAGTGTATTCGTTTCAGAGCAAGTCTAAGAGAATGTATGTAACGCTGTACAGGCCTTACCATCCAGTAAGGTGACCGGACCTCTGAGATAAAAATTGTGGACATTTGAAATAATACATGTTTTAGCTTTAAAAATCCAGGATAAAGTGGGTTTTCTTGATATTGTACCGGGGACACACCACCAAAATCGGGGTCTGTCCCTGGAAATAGGGGTCGTCTGGTCACCCTTCCATACAGGATAAAGCACAATGACAATTTGGTTCATTTCATTCAGAAGCTGAAGAAATATAAAAATATATACAATTCAACCAATGGATGGTGTCTTTCTATTGAGCAAAGTTATATTCATTTCAGAGTGTAGAACCTATATTAAAAGGTCAAATTAAGTGACACTGCAGTGCACATAGATATGTCTGTGTCATGGCAACTGATCTCACACCGATGTAGTGAAAACATGTTTAGTAAAGAATGTGGTGATGAACAGAACACAAATGTTTGATTTCCAGTGTTGTTGCTTCTGTACATAGTTTGTATGTAGCATCTCTGTGTTCCTCGCAGGTTTACAGTAACAAGACAAAGTAAGAACAAAACAATCTACAATTTCAAAAATCACATCAAAATAACACTTGTAATAACAAAACAAAAGAGCCTCATGAAGTGTTCCTGTCTTGGCAAACAGCATCCAATGCTTTTGTCTTGCCGTGGTTCCCTGATTGGGCTGTTACATGGTCACCACGACTCTCACACCAACGGTCACCGAGGCAACGGAGTGAGGATGATGAGGAATGACAGGGAGAAGGTCGAGGCCTATGATCTGTCAATAGAAATGACCATATGTGAATGGGGGAGACGAAGAGGGAGAGAGAGAGACAGCCAGCTGGTACTGAAGCTAGCAAAGTAAAGTAGCGCTATCTAATTCTGACTAACCCTGTTTCCCAACCACCGATTAAAGTAAGGAGAAGAGAAATTAATAGGAGAAATATTTAATGTTTAAGAGAATGTTTCACGTGCTTCTAAAAAAATGTCAAATATTTAGAAAGAAAGAGGCATGCACTGACTTTGGCAAATAGTTTTAAGGGGTCATTAACCACTTTAAAATGACAGAAAATTGGCTGGCTATTAAAAACGTAACAATATATTAGTATTATTATTACCAAATCACAGAAGACATGACTGGTGCGATGTACAAGTTCTGCTTCATCTCCTTTATTGCCAAAAATGGAAACAAATATTGACACCCACATTTAGTAAAACCATTTTCTTTGTCACAAATAAAAACAATATCAGTATCAGATGTTCCTCTCTAAAAACACAAACCAGAAACATTCTACCAGCGAAAGACATTTTAAAGAGAAGGCCACTGCATGAAAAAGGATGCATGGGGAACATGGACAGAACACTGCACAGTGACTCTTCGTCATGTGGACTACACAGACTCGGGTCCATCCATGCTACAAGGCACACAGACAGGTAAGTTCTCAGATCTTACTCATTCTTTCAATCTTGACCCTGACATGAATACTTTCTAATCACACAATATGGCCTCATATCACCTAATGACCTCAGAGGCAACACACACAGTGAAAAATATTTAGCTTTGCTAGTGTTGTCATATTCCTTTTCTAAAAAAAGAATGTGTGACCACCTGAACACTCTCAGTACATACTACATACAAGGAGGCCAGACAGTTTTATATTTTATTTCATCAGCTTCACAGGAATATTTTATTGCATTCACATGTTTTATTGCATTACATAATCCACTGTTGTAATTGGCTTCAATTGCTGCTTGTCTCATTCTTCATCACCCTTTCTCTGCTCCTCTCCTATAAAGACAGATAAAGAAAGTCAGTCACATAGTAATATTAAGGGAAGGACCATACATTATCCACATGAGGGCCAGGAAGTACCTCTTAGCATGTACATGAGAAGTAGACACTCATCATAGTAGTAGGCACACATGGGGTAACTCACTGTAGAAAGCTATATATAAACTGTGGGAATTGACACATGAATACAAGTCCCTTATTCCACATCATTACTGTATACAGAAAATGTTTCTTCTGACGCTGTGAATATCAACGTTCATGAATGTAACATGGTGCTTTACAGTTTTTTTTTACTATATATTCTTCACACTCTAACCCATAGAACCTCTTTGAACTTTGAACCTCTTTGAAAATTAAGCAAAAATGTTTGTGCATTGCCCACTGGTTTCTGTCTCAAAGGTGGCCAAGCTACTACACATCAACACTCCCTGACTATTCAAGAGAGGATCTCCTTACACACCTGAGGTGTGACTGGCACTCTCGTTTCAGAGGGGTCACACTCACTTATCTCTGCTTGGGTCCCTCTGGTGCCGCCTGCTCCGTGTCTCCCGCTTTTGACTTCTCTTCATGCTGTTCTGCGGGTGCCTCAGCTGGGATCCCACACAGTTTCCTATAGTGGAGTCATAGTGGAACAGGGCTCACCAACCATACGCTTCATCCCAGTGGATTGCCTATGATCATGTCTTACTATTGACATCAAACTGTTGCTAGCAACAACTGGAATAAGTTTGTTTTTCTTGAATATGGGTGTGATGTCTATTAAAATTCTGCTTTATGTATTCAACATAGAATTTTAATTCTAAAGAGAAATTCTAAACAATAATTTAGCCCATGCTTTCATTCAAAGACAAGCATTTCTGTAGTGTATCAGTCAAAGCATTGGCCTCAATTTTCCTCTGGTAATTGGTGTCTTGTCCAACCAGTTTGCACCTTGTAATACTAGTTTGGTTACTAAGTCTGTACAAAAAAAAAAACAGGTTTTTATCAATGTGGACAGGATTAAACTCCGGCACCACCATGAGCAAATTAACCATGCCCAAAAGAAGCATTCCCAACAGCCCCTCCTGTCATTTAGATTTTGTATATGAACACAGGGAGCTTGGAATACTGAATAAACCTACCTAGGAAGAATGCCTGATGGTCTTATAGTTTGACAGAACTCAAAACTGATACAGAGGACTACTGTAACAAGTAAATCTTTAGATTTAAAACTATACCACATTGAGTATTTGAAATTACCACATGTAAATACAATCTGTAAAAGATCTCCTCACAAGATTACATGACTAAAACATAGGCTACATTTAGATCCGATCTGAAAAACAGAGATTACAGTTATCATGGGAAAATATAGCTGTACCAACCTTCCTTCATCAGACGTCTTAATGATGTAATTGCATACTTTGCTCTGTTGATTTGTTTCTTCTTTTAAAGAGGCTATCTCTTTGGACCATTCTGCTCTAGCTGTCTCAAACTGACCTGGGATTGAATTGAAAAATTATGAGGCTATTCACTTATTTGCACAAAAAAGTATAAACACAAATATTGTAGGTTCAAGTATGAAAAGACTGTGTACCTATACGAAAAGGTAGGGTTTACATGAGCATAGGAACAACAAAGAAAATGTACTGCTAGTGATTTAAGATGACATTCATCACATTCTATTTACATTTACTCTATATCCTCAAGTACAATGTGTAATGTAATGACAGTTGTCCACCACAAGATGTCACTCTCAACACAATTGCACCTGAACACAGATATATTGTTTCTTCCCCCATCTCATTAAGATGTTAATGCAGTGAACCTCTTGTGACTAGTAGCCACAAGTAGCCTAAATGCTGTCAGACTTACTGCTTAAGATGTTTTTTTCTCCCTCTAGGTTAGCGAGTGCATCAGATGAACTTTTCTGTTAAAGAAAATAACCCAAACAAAGAATCATCACTGAGGAAATACAGACAGTGCAGAAGGTAAACTGTAGACCTGTTTAAAATCCATAAGAGGAAGGTAGAGGTATTTGCAGTCCATACTTGGGCTTTTACCAGCCTCATCATTACATTGGCCCAGATGCAGAATGCATTACAATGCAGATGCAATTATGCCATTTTCAAAATGACCTATAGCCTACATAAAAATTTACTTTTATCATCAGCCGTCTAGTGGAAATGTTGTACATATTTCTACCGCATTTCTACCTAGCACAGTGGAAATATGATTTACATAGGTTCACAATTCACGAGTACACTTTTCTTGAGTGTGAAACGTTTTTCCGCCCTGCTTTTATTGATTTTATGATGAAAGAGAGATGTCGTTTGTTTAGGTATAGGCTACGTCTGCAAAACTACTACACGGGACTGATGCTTACACACACTCTCTGCCTCTTGCTTCCCTTGTCTCACCGTCACTCACTCGCGCTGCTGCGGTCACTTGTTCTGACAGCTGCTCCCACTCGCAAATGATATTTACGCGATCGCGCTATTTAGGGAAAATTTTATATCACTCGCGGGCGTCCGAGAGCCACAATAAATACGAAAGACTCCTGGATCTTACGTGAGATGTGGGATGTCTGACATTTTGAGATATCTCTCATGTGCTCACCAGAAATGTATGAGGCACACGCCTTATTATCTGGGGAACACTCATTTTCTAGTGTTTTGGGGACTGTTAAGATTATCTTTTTAAATGTAGGGGGTATGTCGCTTGGGCTGCTGATCTCTAGGATAGCCTTCCTTTGTTTTGCTTTACTTTATAGGCTAAGATACTAAAAATGATTAATTATAGGCCTAATTAAACAAAATTAGGTTTAATACTACATTCTCACCCATTCCCTACCGAGCACCAACGAGGCTATCAACTGTTCTGTCTGTGGCATAATTTACTTTCCCCAGCTATATCGAGCTTCTTTCGAACTGTCAGTCCTCACTCTCTCTGCACGGCCCCCAACCCCAACCCCGAACCCCAAACCACTTCTTACCGTTTCTCCGTTGCACTGTTCTGTCTCTATCTCCAGATTCTTTGCCTCGGCCTGCTGGATCATAAGTTTTTCTCTGAGCTCATCTAGTTCTCTCTTCATTGTATTCACCAGGCTTTCTCTCTTGATCAACTCCGCCATGTTTTCTGTCATTACATCTTTGGTCACCGTTGTCCTGATTTCCTCAAAGTTGGCCTCTTTAGCTAGTCGTCCTTCTTCCCCTCTTCTCTTGTGAATGATGGTAGTCAAGCATAAGCTCACTGCCACCAACAAAATAATGCAAATACCAGGGTAGTTCATGGCACTGAACTTTCACAAGTTGACTTTCAGTGACAGAACTCGCCTCATTCACCTGGAGAGCTGTGTAGGTTACCCTAAGTAACCGTTCCTGTGCAATGACAGGTGCGTCTTCATACGGATATCGTTTTGCTGAACCCGAATAACACGTCGACAATTTAATGATGTGGTAATCAGTTTTTTTCTCTCTTGAAAAGATACCGTGATTTCGCATATGCCTAGCACCTTCCTGTTGTCTTGTCCTGCCACTTTGTGACGAAGTGACGCATGGCGTTGCAAGAGTGATGTTAGAGGTGTGACTCTTGGACTACCTGTCCACTCCTCTCACCTATATTACTTGTAGAGCGTATGGCCCATCTTTTAAGTCTACATTTGTTCCTAACCTGATCGCGAACCTCACGTAAGGTCATAATTCATGCAGAGCTATGAGCCTACTCGGCGCGATGCAGCAGCACAGCTATGCAGATCTGATTCCCTTTTCTGTTTTTCTTTGTTTTTGACAACTTTTAGGTCTGTGGTCAGTGTGAACATTTGTACATTAAAGGGCTAAATCACAGGTAAAAAAAAACACACACAATGTGATCCTTTTTTTGACATGTGACATTCAGATTCAAAATGGCTGGTGCAATTTTTATATCAGCTTTTGATAAGCTCCAACACAAATTGTGAAGTGTGAGACTCGCTGTAAAACTGAGCTCAAAAGCCTCTAAAGAGAAAAATCAAACATAAAAGATGTTTTGCGTGCTTTACCCATGGAAGTAGTTTTGAAGCATTTCAATACTCATTCTATCTCTGAACATGGAGCTGTAGTTTGAGGTTTTTACGGTTTAGTTTGTACAGTCTGTGTAGACTATAATTATCAGTGAAATTACTTGTGACCAACAAAGTCATCAGAGGTAGCAAGAGAATGGCATTGCTGTGTGTGTGTGTGTGTGTGTGCGTGTGTGTGCGTGTGTGTGCGTGCGTGCGGCCGCGTGCTCTGGGGCTGGGTGTGAGTGAGTGACTGAGAGACACACAGACATAAGGAAATAGGCTTGGCTTTGCTCACCTGCCTAGCAGGTGGAACAGGCTTAGCAGACAAGTTTGGTGAGGGAGAAGGAAAGTAGACCCAAGCGGGAACAGCACAACAATCTCCATGGCCAGAGAGAAGAGGTCTTACCATGAAACTGTGGAGATAACAACAGGAGAGAGATAGAGAGACACAGAGAGCTGGCAGTAAAAGCTTCCAGCCAAATCACTTCTGAACTCAATATCTGTGACTCTACGTGGACTCCCTCCTACCTCAACCCTCTCTCTCCAACTCATTCACTCTCCTGTCTCTGCTTAAGCAAGGCAGTGAGTTTTTGATGATGAGGGCTATTTCGGCTCTGGTCTTTCTCGCCGTGGCTCTGCTGCTTGTCATGGGGTACCAGGCCGCCATGCAGGAGCTGTCCATCCACACCTACATGACGCGCCTTAATCGAGCCAAGAAGCAGGTGCAGGCGAACGAAAAGGAGATCGTCGTTGCTAAGATGAAGCTTGATGGGCTCAACTTGAAAGTCACCTCACTTAAAAGCAATCAAGATGACCTGATGACACAGATGCATGCATCAGAGAAGCAAAAGGCAGACGGTGAGGCTTTGCTGAAGAGCTGCAAAGAATCGAAGGTATGCCTAGCTAAAAAAATCAACGCATGCATGCACACACATGCTAAGATATTTTTTATAGTAATTATTTAGAAATTAAACATCCTTCATTTATAGCCTAAATGTGTTTTATACATCATGACATTAAATCTTCTTAGTTCAGGTCATGATAATGATTAAAGATTAACCAGTGTTCGTTCACAAGCAAGAGAATGTCACTGTAACTTGGTGATTGTGCTGGCTATCATATGGGTTTATCATGACCCTGTGATGTAGGCTAGCCTAAACAAAAAAGACAAATGGATTGTGGTATTTATTCTACACTGAGCTGTCCTTGCCCCTCACCTAGGACCATGGTTTTGGTCATATAAACAAGTATTTACTTAATCTGTGCAGTACATTTACCTATCAATCCCTGTTTACACGTATATAGATATTTTTATAAACAGATATGTTTATTTTTTGATTGCGTTTACATGTATACAGTGGAATCCAGCGTTTTGAAAAATCTCCACTTTGGAGGGGATGGGGGAGAACATTTTAGTATTATAATTAATGTTTGGGGGCGGGGCAAAATCATTTTATATCACAGGGCCCAGAAATTCTTTTTATTTTAGTGCTTTTAAGTACAACTTATATACAGGGCATTGGTTTAAATTGGTTTTCCTTGTAGTTTTGAAAGATGAGTGTATAGATGAAAATTTCACCAGGACTGAAAATGGAACTGTATTGCCAGGGAGTAGAGCCACAGGCACACAAAGAGATATGTGCTAGAATGTCAGAGTGAGGGAAAGACACATTGCAGATTCTCTGCTCACAGCACATGCAGTCAAGCTTACATACCAACGAATGTTAGTCACCGTATTTTGTCAACATTGCTCTGCCATCTGCCTATATTTTACCCTTCATTGATTCTCTTTGCTGACCTACACATCTATAACGTAATTAATTTATTTCCTCCTGTAAGTCACATGCAAATCAGACCCTCATATTCTGATTACAGGATGCAAAGGAGAAGAAGAAAACAGAGATAACGGACATTGTGAACAAGATGAAAGGTAACCACAACTTTTTCCATTTATTTGATAGCTCTTAAGTCACTGCAACTGCTAACACTATCTGTCTTTCACACACATACACAGCCAGACTCTCTCACTCTTTCTTTCTCCCTCTCTGACTCCCTGTGTTTTACACAGCCACATTTCTTGTTTTTTGATGCTCTCTCTGTAGAGACACAGGAGGCAGAGAGGGCTGAAGCCCAGATGGAGGTGCAGAATTTGAAACAGCAGATACTGGACAGAGACAAGGCCGTCTGTGCCTTTTTGGACACACAGCATGAAGAGGGAAGGTAAGGAAGTACTGCAGCTTCCTGTAAGAGCTGTGTGTGTGTGTGTGTGTGTGTGTGTTTGTGTGTGTGTGCACATTGTGCCCATTATATCTAGAGTAAAAGTCATATAGCTGAGGATATGCTCATGTTGACAGTGTGGTTGGAAGCAGACGAATCATAAAATGTAGTAAATGTTTTACATGTTTTATGACAACATATAAATGTCACATACACAAACAACTCATGGCCCATTTATACTTTTTTTTTGAGCAAGGATTATGCAGTGGAAAATGTAGCTGTTTGTGTCTATAGCTTGACACCCTGATCCATTACAGTTCTATTACATTCATCATCTTCTTTCCTTTCAACTTTATAAACTGTGGGTGTATGTGGGTGTCTGTGTGTGTGTGTGTGGGGGGGTGTCTGTTTGTGTCTGCTTATGGAGTTGGGGGTGTATGTGGGTGTCTGTGTGTGTGGGGGGATGTGTGTCTGTTTGTGTCTGCTTATGGAGTTGGGGGTGTATGTGGGGTGTATGTGGGTGTCTGTATGTGTGTGTGTGGGGGGGGAGGGGTATGTGGGTGTCTGTGGGTGTGTGTGTGTGTGGGGGGGGTATGTGGGTGTCTGTGGGTGTGTGTGTGTGGGGGGGGGGGGTATGTGGGTGTCTGTATGTGTGTGTGTGTGGGGGGGGTGTATGTGGTGTCTGTGTGTGTGTGTGTGTGTGTGTGGGGGGGGGGGGGGGTGGTGGTGGTATGTGGGTGTCTGTGTGTGTGTGTGTGTGTGTGTGTGTGTGGGGGGGGGGGGGGGGGTATGTGGGTGTCTGTGTGTCTGTTTGTGTCTGCTTATGGAGTTGGGGGTGTATGTGGGTGTCTGTATGTGTGTGTGTGTGTGTGGGGGGGGGGGGGGGGGGGTGTATGTGGGTGTCTGTATGTGTGTGTGTTTTGCATATTATGATGTCTTCTTTTGTTTCTTTTTTCTTCCAGGAAACTGTGTGGTGTGTAGCAGTCATTCTACAATACACCATAATCAATACACACATGCACACACATAGATTGTATTTTTATTCTTTAAAGAATGCAAATATTTTTCATGGGCCATGATAGAGATATCATGTGTTGACCTTGCTAAATGTAATATGTCAATAATAAATGATTAACTTTGTTTTTCTATTTGATTCTTAATATGGCAATGGCAAATGACAATTAATATGGATACACGGACATGCATATGGTTACTGAGTGTAGAAAATGCAGTGAAATTGCATCTATTTCTCAGCCTGTTTGTGCATGGGGGGGGGGGGGGGGGGCACATATAAAAGTCAGGGTTGTGCAAAATTCAGACTTCAATTGAATGGCCTGAATTTCAGTTGAATTTGAATTGAGGTAGAAAACAGAATGCAGAACTGCAATTCAAATTTTATTTAAAAGATGTAAAATTAAATGTAATTTAATTTGATTCCACTTGCAGTTCCTGAACTAAATGAATTCTAAAATTATAAATTTTGCACTAGCAAGTACAAGTACATCTAACAATTTCAACTGGTGCTGGATGTAAAATAATAAGGACTATACAAGAAAAAGAAGGAAAAAGAAAAGAAAAAGAAACAGAAGGCCTACCCTCACAAATTTCCGAGCTTCCGAAACATGATTTAATGGAATGTTTCAGCCTGTGTGGTTAAAAGTGAGGACAGAGAGGCAGTATGTCTCCAATCATGTGCTTCTCCAGTAGACTGGCAAAAGATCTAATATATGTGATGCAGGAATCACCAGTTCACTTAAGTTCAAGTAATTCACACATTTAGGAACGGCTGTGTGTCAAGCCTAGTACATGAGGATCTTTTTGGAAAACTGTACTGCTCTTGTGTAATGAGAATATTCTTCTAATATCACTATGCTGGATAAGAGGTTGTGATTGGTTCCTAGTATTATAGGAATTTGGAAACCGGCTGCAAAGGGCAGACCTGCAGAGCGACTTCAGATTTGATAACAGGTTTATCTCGATTTACCAAGCTACTCATTTACATTTATGCACTTAGCAGGCATTGACTCTTATGGCTGGGTCTGTCATAAGCAAACAATGCTACTCTTAATCTTAATTTTTTCCCTTTTCCTTGCATGAGCATAATGTAATGTCAGCAAGGCAGAGAATCTGGATTCATTAAAACAGTGGAGGAGCACATATTGGTAGAGACAGCATGTATCTGATCCCTTGAAAAGCAAACGTTCGGAGACTTGCTTGCCATTCTATAGTCAGTACTGCCTAGAACTAGCCTGGTGGACCAGACTCTTTCCATTCACTTTGTGTGCGGAGTCTGGACGCTTCACAACGCGCTACGATTACTTTGTGATGGGTGTGTGGGCACTCTGAACATTAAACCACTAGAAAGTAGGGCTGACTTCACTACGGACACACCCTGCAAGTTTGACATTTCTTCCTAATGTTAGCAGGTGTGTCTCAGCAGTATCCTGTATTGAAACCCGGAGCCTCTGCACACAAAAAGCTAATTACAGTGGTGATGCCAAAGCAAATTCAATAAGCAGTCAGATGCCAAAATCTTATTGGTCTATTTGTCAGTGTCAAGCTGGCATATGCAATGTCTTGAAAGATGTTATTAAAAGAACTTCTTGGAACTGTCGTGTGCTCTGGGCGTTGATGGTAATAGAAATAAAAAAATAAAATGACTAAGAACACAATTCAGTTATTCACTGTGTACATTCTGCCTCTTATCTGAGTTTACCTTATTCCATAGACGGGCTGCTACACACTGCTTTCAGAAGCAGTGGCTCGCTACTATTTATTATTTATTTAATGATGTATGCAGCTGAAGTGTCTATACCTGAATATGTGAATCTCTTGTCAACCACACCTGCTGGAAAGATACACAAGTTGCAGTTGTGGACATTCATTGAGAGATGGTCACACATTACCAGCATGCTACGTCTTTTACAAACAGACCTCACAAGTGGGGGAGTAGATCAAATAGAGCGCAGACAAAATGTATGATCTATTAATGCGGAACTACATGCCTCTGGTCATCCTGTGTACATATCTAAGTAATCAATGCTCCAACTGATAGTCAGAATTAATTTGATATGTTATCTATTAAAGTAGACCTGTGTGTGTGTGTGTGTGTGTGTGTGTGTGTATGTGTGTTTAGACTCTCTGCTTGTAGATGACCAGGCCTTTCTGTTGGAGCTCTCTGTTGTACTGCTCCTCTTCATGCTGTAGGAGGGTCAATAGAGCAGCACGCCGCACCTGCAGAAGACATTTGGCCAGATATCAAACAGACAAAAGGACACACACACATACACACACACACACACACACACACACACAGAGTAAACACCCTGCCTTCTTCACACACACACACACGCCCCTGAAGCAAGGGTCTTCCAATCTATTTGGCACCTCCTGGTGGTAGCACTGAAGTACGTTCCACTGCAAGTTGTCACTACATGCCTCCCTGCTTGAAACCTGATCTCAAACATGTAAAATATCTGGCAACATTTCCATGTCCAAGGCAAATTAAACAAGCATGCTGTTGTGTATTCAGTCAAATAAGTTCTGTCAAACCATGGCAAACTGGCTGTGGGTGTGTTATCATTAGAAAGCTAGATGAAAATGGTGATGTAGTGGTGGTGTTTGTGAACTTCTGGCCATTATACAGTAAGGAACACAATAGGAAGAATGAGTCAGCATGTACCTTATGCCTGTGCATTCACTCACACTACACACTATTCATGTTCACTATTCACACACACACACACACACACACACACACACACACAGAGAGAGAGAGAAACAGCATGGTTTAGAAGAGAGAGGCATCTAGAAGGTAGAGCTCAGTAAAAATAAATAATAAACGGCTAAAGGCCAAACATAAACGGCTAAAGGCCGTCATACTTTTTTTTTTAAAGGCGGTTCTGAATTTGCAAAGCATTAGCCTACCAAAGGTACCAACACCCAGCATCCAGTTGCTGTATGTGATTAGTTTAATAAACAACAAGTCATCTCTAACTCCAACTGGTTAAACTCTAATATGATTGGTCCTGCAAGCCCTTGGAAACTCTCCTACACAGAGTTGCGCATCATAGGGTCACAGATTAGGAAGAGGTATGTCACAGAACCAGTCTAAAACAGGTTTTCGCACCAGAGTAAGCGCTTTGATAGCCAGCTGGTTTTCTCTGTGTTGGCTATGCTTGTGGAGTTTCATGGCTTTGAGAGAGGATGACTGTGTGGAGCATTCAAACTCAGCCCTCTGCACAACATTCTTAATGCTGAAAGCAAAAGCACATTAAAATACATTAACTGGCACTGCAGTAGAGCAGAATCAGATCTCTATTAGTAGATCAGTGGTGTACACAAATTAGGCCTAACCTATTATATACCCACACCATGTTAACAATATCTCTGACATGCACTGTATTATTTGAAAAGGGCTTGTCGTTTAGCCTAATTTAACTCATCAGACAGCCTGTAAATTGATATAATGGCTCTTATAAAAGATTGTGGGAAATGCAGCCTAACCTGGGCATAGGCCTATAGGCCTAACCCTCCGAAAAATGATCTCGCCTTCTACATCTTAAACACTCTCTCATAGCCTATGCTATGACATTTGCTGTACTGGTTAATCGTACTGCCATTTTACATGCCTAAACATATAGCCTAAACACAGAGTAGGCACTCACCTCTCCAGTTCCGTAACTCTGTCTGTCATTTCCTCATCTTTCTATGAAAATTAAAAACATGACAAGGATGTTTATGAAACCTGAATAGCCTATGGCCCTCTTTTGCCAAATGAAAACAATTTTAGTTAATTGAATTAGAAGGCCCCTGATTGAAATAGTTGGCAAAATTCAGAATTTAGCTTCAATAGGTTCATTAACTGTTGTGAGTTCACTGGGTCCAAAACATGATGACTTATCAGACTGACAGCACAGGCTAGTCTACAGGATCACTCTGTGTTACCTTAATTCTGTCCCTCTCGCGTTGCACTAGTTTGTTTTTAGAACGACGCTCTGTTCCAAACATTCCTGCTTTCATCAGATTTTTGCCGTATTAACCGAATATAACTTTAAGTTTTAATTTAAAATTTCATCACCAGTATGGAAATTATGTTGACATGACAACGTCAACTATCGTCGCTACAATAAAACCGGATATTGTCAGTCATCTAAAAGGCCAATCAGAGTGAATTTAAGCCATGTGACAATGTTACGCATGTTTTTCTTCGGCAATCCCGGAAGCCTAGCACGTTCCATACATGTCACTTTTTGTGTGAGTCACAGAAACGGACACAGGGTGAAAACGTGTAAAAAAGATTACATGTACAGTTTGGAGAGAAAGGATTTCTTATTTCTAGGATGAAAATTTGTTGCAGGTTATGTCTCGCCAACTTCGCAGGCAAAGTAACGTTCCAGATTTAAGATAGCCGGCGGCGGCTAGAATATAGTAGGGCTTGATATTAAGATTGTATGCTAAGTAAGTTATCGTTCTTTACCCTAAATCTTTGTAGTTTAGACACGGGTTTTTCTTAAAAGATAATAAAGGCTGGAAGAGCCACCCCCAAAACATCTTGGAAGGAAGGCGCATTAGCGAACGCGTCTGTTGGCGGCATGATGATGCGACAAGGTTTACATGTAGTACAAGGACTTTGTCGAATTGGCTTGAAATGGAGTGGATTCGCCTATCGGTCTACGATCAACCGAGTGCCAGCTTTACAGTTTATGGGTGTTCGTGCTCTGACGGTAAGGTGAAATCTTTTATCATTTATTTCGTCGGTTAATTTGTCATTGGCACATGCGAGGGATTGAATTAATGTTCAAAGCACAGTTGTCTTGACCTTTTACCCATTTCCATGCTCATACACGTGATTGGTGATGTGATGTCATCTTAAATTGTTAAAATACTCTATTTTTGCTACAATACATGGTTTAGTCTTTATACTAGGGTATTTACGGAAGTCTATTTTAAAACAATTAACACAATATGTGTTTGATGAAGAGGCCGCCTCTGATAGTCATGTACCGTTTTGGCCAACAGATGTCGTCATGGCCTTTCTCTTCACCACCGCGTGACTACAGCTTGCCTAATGAGTCTTGGAGTCCAGAGATGCTGAATTTGTATGAGCACTACAACGCGTTCTGCGAAGTTGAAGAGGAAGGAGAGAAGAAGAGGGGACCATGGCGGAGGTTACCTAGTTACAATCGCACTCTTAAATATGCTACTGGTAAGCACACAGACCACAATCTACAGTTCACACGCACACTTACATGCAAATGTAAGTACTGTAGAAATCTCCCTTAAGATGAATTACTAGTTGTACTAACTCAATGCAATGCCACCTCTTCATTTTCCTGTAGTATATTTAACTCTCCAGGATCCATTCAAGCCGTCCCAGTCACGTCGTTACTCTTCCTTTGCTCTTCAGGTGGCCGGTGCCTCAGTAAGGTTCTGCAGGCCAAGGCCAGGCTCTTCACACGGAACATTGAACAGCCGGGGGCAAGCTTTGAGTATGTTGTCTTCTTCAACAAACAGGAGAAGAGCTGTGTGTGTATCTTCCAAGCTGGACATCTTCTAGAAGGACCACCAGGGTAACTACTAAGCCCTAATATTTACAGTTTTACATTTTAGAGAAAATAACTTGGACCAGCACAATCTGTATTTGAACATATATGTATGTGGTGTATGTTCATGTGTTCATGAAGTATAGCTGCACACATATGTGTATTTTTATGTATATTTAAATACAACTAAGGAGGATAGGTATGTGTTGTTTAGCCTAATTTTATGTAATGACCAGGATGTGTGAGGATTGTATTGTGTGAGGCTGTATTGACCTATTTTGACCACAGCCATTGTGTGATATGTAAATATTGCTTGGCTTCTGTCATCAATTGCTAGACATGTCCATGGAGGAGCAATCGCCACCATCATAGACTCTGTCACCGGAACTCATGCCACCTATGTTGCAGGGCCTGTGATGACGGCTAACCTCAACATTAATTACCGCAGGTAAATTATAAGTACCGTAATTTCCGGCCTAAAAGACGCACTGGCGTAAATGCCGCACCCACCGTTTTAAAAAAAAAATCAATAACAGTACACGCATTGGCCGCACCGCCTCACAAGCCGCAGACAGTCAATGTTACAATGTTTTCAATGTTTTCAACTTCTAACAATGTAGCTAATTAGTTCGTGTTAAAAAAAACGCAATGTTTCAACAGTAGCCTACGGGATTCAATTCAAACTTCTCATCAATTCCCCTCAGCTCGCCTCCTAAACACACAGCCATTCACAATTCATCCATTCATTATTGGTATGACGCATCTATATTAACCAGCTCACGCTTCAAATGCTCTTAACACATAACCAGCATTTTAACAGGCGTACAAACGTATCGACCTAAAATCACATTGAGAAACTTTAACAGAAACTTTCACAAGCACACAGCCATTTACACAGGCTAGTTTAACAGTTAGCCTACCAGACGCTATCGTCCTCGTTCTCAGAGGCACTGAAACCACAGGCAGCCGGTAAAAATCCATAAATTGGCCGCATCGTCGTAATAGCCGCAGGGGGCAAAACGTGTGACAAAAGTAGCGGCTTATAGGCCGGAAATTACGGTAAACAGGGATTCTGTAAAAGTTTTATTTTACCTTAAAATAACAACCTCAAAGTTATTCTGATTGTGAACTAACTTTTAATAAAGAAAGCAGTGCCTTAAATTGACCCTCATATACAGAAGGTCAGTGACGATATTTACTTACATGCATTTAGCAAACACTTTTACCCAAAGCGACTTAAATTTGTCAACTATCAGTTACTTCAGGGCGAGTCTCCCCTAGAACAATTTAGGGTTAAGTTCTTTCAGTCTGTAAACAAATCCACATGACGTGACAGTATCCAGTGGTGTAAAATGGCTTACAAGGGTTGAAACGGGATATTTGCACCTTAACCCAGTGGTCACTCTCATGAAAATAAGACATTTTTCTGAACAAAAGCCCCTCCAAAGCACCATAACCATAACCATGATTGATCATAAGATACAATTAATCTGCAACTGTAGGGGGAGCCCAGTAGTAAAAAAAGAGAAAAAGAAATTGCATTGGATGTATTTCACTACTCCTTCACCATGGTCTCAGGAAATGCATTGTGGTGAACGGTTTACAAGCGTAGTAGCACAATCAAACATGTAGGAAGGAAAGAATGTTATGGATAATTCTCGTTTGTTTTGTGAATTGTGAGCTGAACTAATCATTACCTTAATCAGGGAGGTTGTGTTTTTACCTGCATCTGTTTGTTAACAGTGTAATGAAGAAATAGACATGGGTGAACTTTTATGTTTGTTTGTAACCATTTTAATACTGTTAGTTTCCCAAGTAATGATGCATAAATCATCTTGAATGGTCACAGAAACAGTTAAGTGATCAATGAACGCACGCGTGAAAACATAATCTCTTTGGTGGTGGTCAAACCTAGCATTTTAGGGCACTAATGTTGCTTTAAAGGGGCCTGATGGGCCTTTGGTTGACACATGCATGCTAAAGTACCCTTCTAGATAATCTACATTTTTTTTGAAAGGTTTGAACTCTAACTTGCTCGATTTTAAGTAGTTATTAGTTTTGAAATGAGACACATCACAACAGTAGTTATTTTACTGTTTAATCCAAGGAATAGTTGTAGAAGTCATAATTATTTGTAATCAAAAATAGTAATAATTTGGATACAAGACCAGAATTTTTTCATATATATTCAGATTGCTGGTTATATTCTTATTTGTTATTATGCTACAGATGTGATAAATTACTGTTATAAGGGCTCTATCCACAGTAATTAATTTAAAAGACTGCATGGGTGAGTTTAGAGCATCAGACTGTGTTTAAAGAACATTGTAGAATTGGTCTAAACAAACATCTAAAATTTAGTCAGTTTAATACAGCGTCATGTGTTGTGAATTTTCTGCTTTTAGATTTTAAATATATCAGTGTGACAAATATAATTAGTAATGATAAAAAGGCTACATTTAAAACATTATACATTTTCTTGTTTTATGTGGCTTAATCCTATAGGAAAATATAGTAATATATGGAATAATAATATAGTATTAAACTGCATGGTAGTGTTTTGTGCCAAATTAAAAAAACATTCACACTCATATGTATGTTGATGACAACTTTATATTATTTCGTCATAAAAAAATACTTCATGTGATTAGTGGTGTCATGTGCATGGAGTCAATATGGTTTCATTATAATCATTTGAAAGATGTACAGCCTTCATCACTCATCTACAGCAACGGTTTAAGCTTTAACGGTTTAAACGGTTTAAAACTAAATGCAAAGAATAAACAGTCCGAAAAAAGTGCATTCCCTTGTATAGCTTGCCCCCATGTAGCTGAAGAAATGTTTCAAAATCGGTGGGAAACTATAGTACCATCAGATTGAGAGGTGGCCAGCTAAATGTGTAATTTCTCTCTTGTGATCTTCACTTCAGATCTTTCTGATGGCTTTACCTTGGTACTTAATGTAGAGTAATGATGTATTTTTGGTCTCAGCTTAAATACAATTTCAACCCTTTTCACCAAGCAAAATAAGGACTATGATGACTGTTTTTGGATATCAATATAAATTATATACTTATTTTCTCATGAGATTTTTTATTTTGAGAAAAAAATGATGAGATGAGATTTTTTTTATTACAGGTATCATGTTAGAGTTAGGCTTGCATTTTCTGGCTGTCAAGATTCTGTTATTACATGATATCCCCTGAAGAAAAGAAATTCTGTTTTCTGTTAAGCTGATGAGGGATATTAATTCTGTATTCGGACCCTTGACCTGTACTTTGGCTAAGTAGGTCTGGGGAAAAAGTTGCTTTACCATCCCATCAGTGCTTGTTTGAATGGTTCAGTGTTTAAATTATAGCAACCAAAGTAAAAGATGGTCAAACTAGCAAGCAAGCTGCATGACAATGAAATCAACTGTACCTAGCCTATTATAACTGTCATCATTGTCATTGTTAATGATCTAAGAAAATGGTTGGCTTTGAATTTCAGAGCCAATTTTTTGTTGTTAGATTCCTCTGACAGTTTTTACACTCACATCTGAAACTTATGCCAGTAAATGTGGATTTGATTAGAAACCAGAGGAACCAGCAATGGTTTTAAAAGGGTTATGTTGACTGGCAGGGTTCACAATTTCATACAAAGGCTATTTTGTAACTCAGTGTTGGTGGGGCAAGGTCAGCAAAGTTGCAAGGCTGTGTTGTGGCAAGATGGCTCAATTATGGGAACAGGCGTGTTGCCATTCTTCCCCTTACCAGTTAGCTCGCCATTAAAATGCCCTGTAAGCTATTATTTCAAGGTAAAAAAAAACTTGAACCCCGTTTCCCAGTACTCATGTGTAGTGCATGCATACAGTATATCGGTGGCAACCTGGGGATATGCAGAATAACAGCCCTCAAGATATAGAATTAATGGACTTGTTGGAGTAAACTCCTCTCTACTTTTTGTTGTGGAGTTCTTTGCTTCCGCTTCATCACTTCATTCTGCATGTGAGCACATCTTTGTGCCCATTATTCCTGAACTCATTATACTTATACAAAAAGAGAATATTCTTTGGTTTTATTTCCTCAAATTTGCAGCGTTGAGAACGGACAGCGTTAAGTACTGAAGTGAGGAAGTGAGTGGTCTTGGGCCCCCATTGGCCTCTTTGGCTCTCTTTCCCTTAGTCTGGGAACTAACCAGTTTGGGTGATGTGTGCTTCCCCTTCTCGTTAGTATGTTTGCTTGTTTGTTTGGGTTGGGTCGGGGTTTTTTTCACAATGACCTCCCCCCCCTCTTCAGCCCCATCTCCTTGGGCAGTGTGGTGTTGGTGCACAGTGCGCTGGAGAAGACAGAGGGCCGCAAAACCTTCATTTCCTGTCGGGTTACCAGCGCAGATGGAGCCAAACTGCATACGGATGCCACAGGTATGGAGTCACACAGCCCTGCTTATCTCTGAATGATGATTCTTCTCACATGCGCGCACACACTTACGCATGCATACACATACAAATACACACTCTCACACACTGACACACGCATGCACACAAACACATATCCACTTATCATGTATGGCAGTTCCTACATGCTACACATTTATACACTTATCATGTCTCTCTTGCGTGTTTATCTACAAACACACACCCTATGCTTTTGGTTGTTTTTTAGAGGTGGGGGTGGTTGGCTTGCACTGTGGTTTTGCATGTTCTGAGCACACCCACTGCATATGGGACCAGTGGTCTGGTGCCGAACAGAATGAGGTTTTCCTCTTGCCATTTCATATATTGGTGTACATTTTGCCCTGTTTTTAAGCTTTGCCAAATAAACTTCACATCTTAACTGTGTGTGTGTGTGTTTCTGCTCACAGGGCTATTTGTGGCAATCAATGTGGGCCACCTATTTGGAGCATGATGCGCGAACCGTACTGCCTCTGCCACCGAAAAAACGAAAAAAAAAAACGGACTCAGTATGTGGAAACTTACCTTTCAGCCGAAGCAGAAGCCTTCAGAGACTGTATGAATGTTATAGTGGTTTTTTTTTATTTTTTATTTTTTTTATTATTATTAAGTTATTATGTTGCTCTGTGCATATGACAGTATTTGCGAGTATGTGAATATAATTGATTTTTAATATATAAGGGACGGATTGACCAATCCAATTAACAGTTTACCTCTTGGACTAGAGAGAGACATGCCTGACGTTCCAATTTCATAACTGTATGTGTGTTTTACCAGCATACTTTTAGCATTTTGTCTTTCAAGAGTCTCACTTGCCTAAAATGTCCTTGTTTAATACATCACTAATAACCTTTGCAGTTTTGTGTAATTTTCTCCCTCCTGCTTCACCAAAACACCTGTGTTGTTCATCCTACCTCTGATGTTACGAGGAACGTACAAGGCTGTTCTCCATTTAGTTACATCTGTACATTTATGAACAATTCATTTATTTTTCAGTGACTGTATTTTCTTTCACTATAGATTTTAACTTTGACTTTATGCTAATAATATTTAATATTTATCCAGTGGCCTTTTTCTGATGATGCATAAATTATCATGTTTTACAGATAATGTTTAATGTGGCAGTGGGGAATTGGTAATAAATATTTATGGAATATTTCTGTGACTGCAATTCATCACATTTGCCTTTATCCCTGAGACACATTAGAACGCACACAGTTTAGGAAACGGCCTATTGCAGTGAACTTTGAGCTAGAGTTAAGCACACAGAGATTAGGGCAAATTTGTTTGGCTCCTCAGTCTAGTCATGTGTTTAGGGCACTTGCGTCCTCTACTGTTTCTGAATACGTTTTCCAAATGAAATACTACACTAAAGTTAAGTTGACTGGTATTTAACAGATGCATTTATCCAAAGTGACACAGACTTGCAACATGGCCTTTGAGAATCAAACCTGGGTCGCCAATTGTCAGTTGAGTGATGTAACTACTGCTCTACCACCTGTAGAAATGATGATTGTATGCAGAGTTGTTCCAGATCAGGAGAGAGCAAACATTTTGGCTGGAGGGTCATACTGGGTTTTACAAATTGGCAGATGGGCTGAGGTGACCCAGACCACTAGTAGATGCAAGGTTAAAAAATTATTTAACAAAGTTGTTTGTTTGGAAATGCCTAGATTTATATATAGTCAGGAAAAAAATATTTTGCTGAGCCTGTAAATTTGCAGCTAAATTTGAAACCCTTTGAGAAGATGGATTACTCTAGTAGTTACAGTTACTTGGTGGAAAACTGGCAGCTGATTGTAGGCCATTCCTTGAATACTGCACCCATTCTTGACCAACCAGCCTTTTCACTGGAAGGAATATTTTTGCCTGTTTTAAAAATGTTCTGTGGGATGGTTTCAAGAGCCCAGCCTGTGGCATGTGGTCTGGGCCTTAGTCTGTCCACCAGTGTCCTAGATCCACATCAGAGTTTGGACATGAACATATGACTATGAAATCGAGGTTTGTTCGACCTTTTCACCTTAAATTTTTGATTAAAAGTCCCACTGACTCACAATATAAGATGCAAAATTCACAGAAACAAAAGAGGTTGTTTTAAGTCTGTTTCTTCACCTTTTTCAGACAATAAGGGTGTCTGTTCTTATGAGGCTAATCTCGGGCAATATTTCAAAGGCCAATGGCTCTGTTGTAAGAGTTGCTTTTTCACCAGACTTCCACTACTCAGCTAAAGAAAGCAGGATTTGAAAGTTTTTGTTACATTGTGTTTAAGCAAATTACTTGCTGACACATGATTTTACCAGTTCCGTGTGAATCTCAGTATTGAAACCTCTGGTCTGCATACTTTTTTGCAATGATGCATACCCAATGCTAACAATTTGGACAGAATGACAATGCTTTAGTCATGAATACATGCATCGGTCCCAGTACCTTACCATACAGGATATGTGAGTGTGCATGTAGAGCATTTTAGATATAGGCAAAGTATTACATAAGTATATAGTTTATAGTTCACAAGCAACCAGACTGAATGAGTCCATGAAATTGATTTCGTTTCATTTCAGTATCGTCACGTTTCATTTCATCTCACATTTGGAGTTATTTAGAATCATGGAGTTATTTTTCCCACCTTACTAATATTTATAATTGGTCTGGACATTTCTACCTGAATTACTACCACACATGATTGAAGTAAACACGCTGTTGGCGTGGCGTACATAGCCTGGGCTGGTGTCTGTGTGCGTCCTAGCTCTCCGCAGATTCACACTCTGAGGGTGAAACGCTGGCCAAAATAGGTCACAAAACAGAGACCACACCTCGGTGGGTTTCTACTGGAGAGACCTATGGTCAAACGGGTAGAGGAGATTGGTTTTTGTGGAAGGAGTCCGACCTTAAATCGGTGTGGTTAATTTTCCAGGAGCCGCCTACAATGTTGAAAAGCTGCTGTCCACCCTCTCTCTCCTGTAGGCCTACGCATTTTCACCACGAAATAAAACAGGTTATTTTTTTTTATTTTATTCTGTTGTGCTAGCAGGCTCCTATCAGTCTCCAGCAGAGATGAAATTAAATCAAGACTGCCGATCATCTACAGAGCCTATTTAACAGACCAGCTTTAGTATTTATTTTCATATAGTGTCCCAGGAGCGGTTCGGTCCCGTCCATTATGTTGTTCAAAAATAAGTTTGTTATTTCATCAACTTGAAGAGAGTAAATCTATCAGATTGAGAATGAGCATTATATATATATATATATATTATTTATTATATTTTTTTATATTTATTTATTTTTTTTTTTTAATGGGCCTGCATTGACTTACAGTAATGTCCATTTTGTCAACACAAACTCTTTCTATTGGCATCATCAGAAACATTTAGAAATACGAACTACTTTGGTTTAACATTTTAGCTGTTCTCTTTTTATCACATTAAGACGGCCTCACATTGAGTCTGTGTGGGCTAAATGCAACATTTTTACAACCTAGTGTCATGTGCTAGGCCTACCATTCATGTTATGTAACACCGCGATCGAGTGCAGGCCAAACTGGATTAATACAGACCTGCTGTCCTATTATCTCCCAGGTTGCCAAAATAGACATTTAAAGTCAGATTTTGTTGAGCTGAATAAACAATCAACATGCACGATACAGCTTCCAAAACTTAGCGAGAAATAGATAGTTTTTGCTATAGATAGATAATTCCGGCATTATCATAAATGGAAAGATGTGAAGTTGGAATCAGATAGTTAGGCTGTTTGAATTTTAATTGCTAGTCTACTAATATAAAACTTTTACCAATGTCTGCTTTTGATTAATGCACAGAGTTTACCAGTCATAAAGTGAACCATGCAAGTGCCCCACGACTCTGAGCCCGTTACATAATCGTCGGTGACATAACCGAGGAGCTGGGGACTGCGCGAGAGCGCCGCAAACGGGACAAGAGCGCGCGAGCCGGTGATTTTCCAAGCGCGCGGTCAACGGTGTCCTATCCCGACCACTCGGCAATCAGCTGCTTTCCCCTCTTCGAAATGACTACAGCGGCGCGCCTGTCCAACCACAGACGTCCCGGTGGCGGCAAAACAACTTTGGCAAGGAACAAAATTTTGCTTTAGCGTTAGAATAGCAAGAAATTGTAACTTTTGAATTCATATATAGACCATATACTACATAGGCATGGCGATGTGCTTGCTTAAACGCTTGCGTCGCCCGGGGCGCTAGCGCAGCAGGTGTATAGCGCATACTGCAACGCAATCAGAACTTTATAAATGCCATTAAATTAACGAGGAAAGTGAGCGACTTTTCCTGATAATTGAAGTGGGAGAGTCTTCCTCATAGAATTTGCAGGTGAAACGGTGGGGAACCAGAAAACAAGTTGCACGTCAAGTTGGTTAAAAGTTATGGAAAATGACTATCCTAATTCGCCGGAGGGATATATCAACGACGCGCAAAACAAATCTGGTAAGGACCAATTCTTTAATAGGTGCTGGACATTCAAAACATGGCGAAGTTAAAGTAACAACAGAGATTGAATACAGTATAGGTCTAGATAATAGTGGGTCGCTCTCAAGAGATTGATGTGTGTGTGTGTGTGCAATCATGGCTGTATATTGTGGGGTGATCATACTTTACGTTAGTACTCAACCAGCAGGGGGTTGTCATTTTGTCTCATTAATAATAGATAATTGAAGGTATAAAAAATTTATAGATTTTTACATCCATGTCTTTACTGCAGTTACTCCTACACATACAGACACATACATACAAGGAGAATATGCATGTAAAATTTTGTAAGTCGCTGACAGAGAATTCACGTTTGTTGATGAACAGGACTTTGACCAATGAAAGACCTCTGACCAAACAACTAGGTCTTTAGGCCGATCAGACAAAGGGCTTGACAGCATAGGCCTATCAGAGGGTAATAAAACCACATATACCACAAGATTTTTTTTTTGTGTGATCTCAAGAATTGATTTCTTGGTATACTGGCATGCTAATCACTGTGTTTTAATTCTCTGTTCTCTCTCTCTCTCTCTCTCTCTCTCTCTGTGTGTGAATGGTGCTATGTGTTGTAAGAGTGCTTTAATCAGGATTAGAGTTGGGATTAGGGGTTAGTGTGTCTGTTTGGACTTCACCTCTATTTCTAGAAGGTGATTGGCTAATTTCAGATCCACTGCTTGACCCCTTTTAACCTACTGCTCAAATTACTTTAATATGGAGTCAACTCACAGGCCCCAAACTATGGCACACCCAACACAAACCACTTTCTAGCCTTAGGCCTATAGGTGCTTTTGTTTGTCTGCACTGAGTGCTAGCTGTTTGTATAGCCATAGCCAGGTTTTATAGCAATGGAATAGCTATCAGATAGGATTACAGCTGAAGCACAGGTGATTGTCCTGAATGGTACAAAGTCTATATAGTATAGTAGTTCTACGAATAAAACAAGAAAAATGAACGCAGAGTAGAGTTGTGGACATGATGTAAATAATCACATTTCTTTACTGAAGCATGAGAAGCACACAGACTGTAAATCACATTTGAAGAGGTAAATCAATAGATTCTTGGCACAAAGTACGTAACAGCGATCCAGTCAAACATGCAGGAGCATGAGGTATTGTTATGTATTGATAAGATGCATGATTTCCTTTACCATAAGTTAAGATGTAGTAAATCAGCAAAGCTGGATAACATTGCAGTTGCCGATGCAGCAGATGCCTTTATCCAAAGCAACATGAGAACATAGCTGAACCAAAGACCAAACTAAATACACCAGAGAGGTTTACCCCTCCCCTCAGTGCTGTGTAGACATCCATAAACACGACAGAGAATCGTGTCAGTGCCGGTTCCTACACCTAATATCGAACCAGCCGACATGTTCACGACGAAAATTAGAGCGTTTGGGAACCGAAAACTGGGTTCCAGATGGGCACCAAGGAAAACTTGCTTTTTCTAAATGAACCTGATGACGAGTGGGCGTCACCAGGTTGGTCTGGTTGATAGCAGAAAAATAAACAAACCAAGAAAAGAGTGAAAAGAAAATGGTAGTTGGTGGAGGAGACAAAATATTTGCTTGCGGTTTGGACATCCACAGATTTCTAGCTGAAGCAAGACAGCAGCACTACAAAAAGTAAACTATAGGCCTATGCTGAACTGGCTGAGGAATTGGAAAGGGCTGGGTTCCACCACACAAAAGAACAAATCACCATTAAACTAAAAAAGCTCAAGAAAGACCATCGAGACACTACAAAGCATTTAAATCTGATGACGCATCTCTTTTGATGACACATCTTGGGCTCACATAATGGTATGAACGCAGGCTGTTCACAGGCAAGCACTTCAGTTCCCAGTGTTGCTGGTGCGGGAGCCGGCTCAGATGCTGGAAAAGCGTCTCAGAAATTCCACAGTGTTTCGTCACTGTTTAGGGGCCATGCTGCTCCCCACATTGTTTCCAGTCTGCAGAGCAGGGCTGTGAGAAGACTCGTTTTGTACACTGTACTGACAGAGCTAGCAGATGCATAGAAGATATTTGCAGCATGTCACAAAAAAGATGTGTTGGAATCTCAGAAGATGCTTAAAGCATAGGTTGCCTTTCCTCTAAGTGAGTACTGGGCCAAGTCTGAGCAGTCTCATCCCATTTCTCACCATCCTCCTTCACTCCTGAATTGTGTCAGATTCCATCTGAAAACTATGCAACTATGTGATTCCTTGACCCGTAATTGAACCCGACATCACTTTGCATAAAAGTGTCGTCCAAATATCAGTCAACTTGACTTTTTACTTTCAAATGTTGTTGTAATAATGCTACATTTTAAAAAACATGAGACAAGAGGATATTTCTCTTTAAGTCTAACTGTAAGAATAATATGGAAATGTTTATTGTACAGACAACGCATAGGCTAATGCAGCTGGATTGGAAAAAAAAAAACGTTTACAAGATGGTTGAAGTTGATAATTACTTTTTGGCCATGAAATCGGCATGTAGTAAAAAATGAATTATGGATTATCTTATGAATTTTAGACATATCTTACAGGATGAATCCACTGTCTGTTGAATCTCGGTATGGTATTGGTGAGAGTCTTCGACTGTGTCTGCACATGGAGAGCATGTAAGAAGACAGTGGGCACTGACAGTGGGTTGAACTCTACCGAATTTAAAGGCAGGCAATTAAAGGAGACACCTCGAGTGGCCGTAGCAGGGGTCCTTAAGGATTATATAACGATCACTCAGCCCAGCTGCCGACACACACACAGTGAGGTCCACAGATACTCAGACACATACACAGTAAGGTCCATAGATACACACACATGCACGTGCATGCTGATAAACTAAACTGACATGTTCATTCTTTATCACCATCTCACATACACTCAGGGGCAGTTGAGAGCATGCTGTCAAAGATACTACACACACACACACACACATACACTATACACAGTGCATGTTATAGAAAGAAGAGCAGGTCACAGCAAAAAGACAGCGGAAAAAGAAAAGAGAGAAAACATTCTAAGTATGTCACCATGAAACACAGCTCCATGAAAGGTCAGTTAAGGCATTGTTAGGTACAGTGCTTTACCTATCACGGTTGCAGGCTATACAGATTGCACCTCATTGTATGAATTATTTGTGGAATGAGACTGAGGTGAATGGTTGACGAAGGCTCCAGTAGGGTCGGTTTCTGAGTTGTGTGTGTTATGAGGTGAGGCCAGTCTGAGTTCTCTGTGGTGGATGAGATTCAAGCAGAATTTAGGGATCCCAGACTTACTCAGTTCTTCCTAAAAGACCTTAGCAGAACCTTTCTCTCTCTCTCTCTCTCGCTCTCTCTCTCTCTCTCTCTCTCTCTCTCTTTGTCTCCGTCTCTGTGAATATAAGTGTATGTGTATATATGTGTGTTAATGTCCATTTGCTTTAAATGGCTTAAATTAGGCTAGCTGTGCTGTTAGATAAGAAGCATTAAGGATTCAATGACCAAAGGCTTGAACTTGACAGGGTTACCCAACCTACACTTACAGTAGATTACATGCGCACACATACACACACACACACACACGCACACACACACACACACACACACACAGATAGAGAGAGAGGGAAAAAGAACGGCCACAGTTTCAGGAGACCCATGTCTGACTTCAGCAACATAAGACAGGACTTTTAATCATATTTCAGTAGTGAAGTCCCTTGCCTTTTTCGTGCTACTTTGTACCTGTTTTCAAAATGTCAACTTTTTGTCTTACGGTTATCCTGTCTTAAAATGAATCCTTTCTTTTTCTCACACTTTTGAAAGGGGTGAAGTGAGGGGCAAGGAGAAGCTATAGTTAAGGTTCTCAGAAAAAGGTGTGTGTCTTGTAGCCTTATTGAATGATGCAAATTGCTCCCAGCATTCTGGATATTTCAATTACTGCAAAACCATAGACTTGTTTATGTTGTCTACATGGATAGATGCTGGTGTATTGGGAAGAGTTTGGTTCACAAAACACTATATCCACCCTTTGAAAACAATAGTAAGGAGTCAATCAACCCAAAGCCCTGTTAAAAATTTTATACAGCATAGACTGATTAGTGAAACGGCAGCCATTGTTAACTGATGAGTGTGAGGAAGCTCAGTTTAATTTTTTCCCACTTGTATCCTATTCAGTCAGCGTAAGCTGCCGATGTTGTACTAAATTTTCATTTAATTTCTTGAACAACAGGGCTAGGGGTTTTAATGCATGTGTAGAAGTATATGTATGTTTTTTACAGAATCAAAGCAACACAACTGTAATTTGATTTGAACACTGTAATTAGATAAAAAAAAAAAAAAAAAAAACACTTTTTGACTTTTAATATTTCGCATTTTGGAACCAGAGTTTTTTGTTTGTTTGCGTGTGTGCACATATCCATATGTGTTTAATGTGTAGGCCCTCATGATGTCATAAGTAGTAGTAATTTTGACCGACTTGGAGTAATACAATGAATGGCCTTTATGGCTTTGATTGTGAATTGAGTTGTCCTTCAATGCACTAAAAACTGTCCAACTTCTTTGAAGAAGTCGTTGTATATTATTGCTTCAGGCCGGTTGTGTGGTTAAAGACTTTCCCCACTGTTGGAGACATCCTGCCCTTTGTGCTTGAGGTGTGACCTGTGTGTGAGACTGAAAAGAGATCTGAGGAAGGAGCTGGTGTGTGGGTTGATTTCATGAACGCTGTCATCTTAGGTGCACTCCCACACTCTTGATTGAATTGTACATGAGCTCAGTGGAACTCTTCTCTTCCACATGTCAACATTTGAAAGCTTCCAAATGTCATTTGATGTAGTGGGATACACCAGTCTATGTGTAGTTATGACATGACAGGGTTGTAAATACACAGTATTTGCGTGTGTGTGTGTGTGTGTGTGTGTGTGTGTGTGTGTGTGTGTGTGTGTGTGTGTGTGTGTCTGTGTGTGTGTGTCTGTGTACTCGTTTGTGATGTGTTTGCTCTGTTATATATTGTATATATGCTCTTGGCTGTTCATGGATGTGTACAAATTGCTTATATGATAGATGTACATTTGTTCCACAACAGATAGTATTTTGTGTGATTATATGTGTTTGTGTGTACACTGCTTTGTGCATGGGTGTATGTTTTTGTCTGGCTGCATTGCGTGTGTGTATTGTATGTGTATTGTGTGTGTCTGTACGTGTGTGTGTGAATGCATGTGCGTGACTAGTACGTTAGCAAGTCGCCCCCCTGAATGGCGTTTACATTCCGCTACATAAGCAAAAGTGATTTTTATG
Organism: Tenualosa ilisha; assembly: GCA_015244755.2. Taxonomy (NCBI): domain Eukaryota; kingdom Metazoa; phylum Chordata; class Actinopteri; order Clupeiformes; family Clupeidae; genus Tenualosa; species Tenualosa ilisha. The sequence goes on from PYXC01001172.1 coordinate 515,126, forward strand.
AAAGGGAGCGAGTGAGACAGAGGAGACATAGAGGAAGAGTGTGAAGCCACAGAACCCTTCAGAGAGAGGGAGAAGAAGAGAAAGAGAGAGAGAATGAAAGAAAAGAGAGAGAGACAAAGGGAGGGAGAGTTACACAGGTCTCAGCCCACTGATGTTTATCAAAAGCCCCCCAGACACACAAACTCTCTAAAAATAAACATCGGAAATGAATTTAAAGGTTCAAATCTGAACTTTCTCTAAAGTGCGGTCAAACGTCAGAAAAGGTGTCGGTGTGGACATGTCTACCACAGAGTACTGCCTACCCTCCCATTTCTCTCTCTCCCTGTGTGTGTGTGTGTGTTTGTGTGTGTGTTTGTGTGTCTCTCTCTCCGTCTGTCTGTCTGTCTCTTTGTGTGTGTGTATGTGTTGAGAGTGAGAGAGAAACAGGTGAGAGTGAAATGATTGTGATATACCACTGAGGTAGAAGCACTCAAAAATAATCATCTTAAATAACTGATCTGTGTGTGTGTGTGTGTGTGTGTGTGTGTGTGTGTGTGTGTGTGTGTGTGTGTGTGGTTTGACTGTAGATTTCTAAAGGGCTATGTTATGTTTTTATTTATCATTGTTTTCTCCTTATTTTTACAGAGAACCCAACACCCAAGAAGACTCATTTGAGTAAGTCCAACAGAACATATATGATCCAATCTCTGTCTGTGTGTGTGTGCGGTGTGTTTGTGCACGCATGTGTTTATGAGAGAGCTCATTGGTTTTGTTGTTTTTTAGTTGGGTGCAGATTTCTCTGTATTTCCTGTTTCACATGTATGGGGTCCCTTAAGCTCTAACCTGAAGAGTTGGTGTGGTTTTACTTTTCTTAATAAGTGTGTGTGTGTGTGTGTGTGTGTGCATGCGTGCATGTGCATGAGTAAGTCTGTGCACATATGAAAGTTTGTGAGAGTTTGTCCATAGTGTTAGTTAGAGTTTGTTAATGTAGGCTAATAGCCCCTGATAGCTGTCTTGCATTGGAGCCATTTACTCTGTCAACACCTGCTTAATAGTATAATGCATTTTCATGAGTGCACGGTGCAGCACACACACATACACAGAGATATACATACACAGAGACACACCAATGCTCAAACACAAAGACAAAGATGGTATGCACCTGTTTGTCTCTGAGTGTGCCCCTGTGCCGGAGATTGTGAAAGAAAAAAACAGAGAGTGAGAGAGACAGAAAGAGACAGAGAGGGGAGAGAGAGTGAAAGAGAGAGAGAGAGCGAGAGAGAGAGAGTGAAAGAGAGAGAGAGCAAGAGTGAGAGAGAAAGACAGAGAGAGATAACAAAGTAAGGGTGCTCACCACCTGAGTTCTGATAACATCTCTGTCTATTTGTGTCAGAGGGCCTCTTTGGTATGTTGTGCCCACGTGTGCATTTGCGTGCCCTGGTTTGTATGTGTGTGTGTGTGGTTACATGTATATGTATTCTGTATGTGATCAGTGTGCGTTCATGTTATTGAATAACATGTGCGTTCATGTTATTGAATTTCTCATTATTTGAGCTCTTTATTTCTGCTGCAGAATAGTTGTAGAATTTTGTAAGGTTTCATGCGAACTCTAAGTGACCGATGTGTCACGCGGAAGTAGATTTGAAATGGGTTGCGGAAAAAATAGACACCGCCAGTATAATAGCAATAGAATCTACTTATCATACTATAGTAAGTATACTATAGTACTATGACTGTTTTTTAGCCTGCTTCATAATACTGGTTGATACTTAGCCTAATTTCAGCTTTGCTATTTAGCAAATGGTAGAATTCACAGTCAAATGTAAACTTTGGATTTTAAAGTTATAATTTCCACATAGTGTGAGACAATGAAATTGTGTTTTGAACAAATGTATCTGGTCACCTAAATTTAGATATCTAATCTTTTAGTGGCTTCTTTAGTCTGATTGCTAAAGTCGCACCTATTGGCTGGAATAGCTGTCAGTCAAAACTGTCTGCAACATGGCATCCAGCTGTTGTGCGTGTGACTACAAAGAAGTGGGTGGGGTTAGGTCGAATTCCCCCACTTTGTGCATCAGATGCAGGTGTGGTGAGCTCTGCAGACTCGCCAAAAAAGAATAAGAGAGAGGGAGCAGAGAGAGAGAGGAGGGGAGAGAGAGGAACAGGTGTCTTATCAGTGAAGTGTGGTCTGGATAAAATTTAACAAGTCAGGTGTTGCGATAACAGATGAATGAAAAAATAGAATGAGGCTGTGAAGGAGGGAAAGAAAGAGATAGCAATAGAGATAGAAAAAGAGAAAACAGAAGGAGAGAGAGAACGTGTAAGCATAGCACTGGTGATGAGACAGCTCTAAGGGTATGGAAAGGTGTACAGAGAGTGACTTGTGTGGGTAACTTTTGAAGGTTTCGATAGAGAGTGAGAAGACAATATACCTGTGTGTTGTGTTTTAATGTGGCAGGGACAGGCCCATCTTCCTCATCTGTGTGTGTGTGTGTGTGTGTGTGTGTGTGAGAGAGTGCATGCGTGCGTGTTTGAGTCTGCTCGCTTGTGTCTCACTTCATACATAGAGGTGACAGACAGAGAGACATAACCTGGGAGAGTTTGTAATTTCATTTTTTTTTAGTTTCTCTCACTTGTCAACTCAAGCTGAAGAGGGAGGGATTGTGACAGAGTGACAGAGTGACAGAGAGGGATAGAGAGAGAGAGAGAGAGAGAGAGAGAGAGAGCGATAGTTAGACGGTGAGACAAACCCATAGAAAGGAAGACGGACAAGAGAGAACCCCAAAGATGATGCGAGGTAGGATTACTAACTTTTAGTGTTTATACATTGGTATGATTCTTGTGATCTTCACTTGTATGTATGTGTGTGTGTCAGCAGTTTGTATGTATATGTCTGTAGTGTGCTTTATGCCTGTCTCTAGAGTGTACAGTACCTGTAGCACTTCACAGTGGTTGTCAGTTGTGACCACCATAGCTGTAGCATTAACATATCAGCTGTACAAAATAGTTTGTGGGGAAACTGATATTAGGAACTGATATCATGTCTATTGCCCATCTCAAATATCTAATGCACAACATTTTATGAAGTTGATTTGATAATCATTGTCAATATGTTTCAGCTAATATTCCCTAGTCCACAAACACTAATGTTCTGTGTTTGTGTTTGAGCCTGTGCACTTAAATGAATGTGTGTGTTTGTGTATGTGTGTGTGTGTGTGAGAGAGAGTGTGTGAGGGCCCACTTTGATCAGTTGTCCCACTTTCTGTAGTTTCATTCACAGCATCCTCATAAATGTCTTTCAGTTGAGCTTTGGAAGTCAGAGACTCCAGTTGTGTGTTCGCTTTGAAAGCACGAGTAGAGCCTGTATTGGTCGTCACTTAGTCGAAAAGCGAATTCTTTCTATGTGGATTTTTCAGGCCTGTGAGTGAAACTTTATAGTATAGGATGTTCAGTGGCAGCCGTGTCAACCTGTGTCTTACAACAACATATTATTGGCAAGTTGAGAGAGACAGAGAACATCTTTTACCAGTGTCACCGGTGTATTTGTCTGTCTGGTCTGTTTTAATGGCACATTGTGAGGGAGTGACAGAACAGAACAGATTAGAGCACATAGTTGTGAAACTGGCGGGTTGAAGTGAGGTCAAAAGCTGCTTTTATTTTCACCATGTCTAGATTTCAATCAAGTCTACAAATAGTCTGTGAAAGTTCCAAGGTTGTCTAAATCAAAAAGTATCCAAACTTTATGGAAAGTGTGCTTGTCAGGATTAGTGCAACCAATCTTTGTTAATGATTCCTTTTGTCTATCTATCTATCTATCTATCTATCTATCTATATATATATATTTATTGTTCAGAACAATGTTGCATTTGAAATATTTTTCCAAATATTAAAAAAGTAATTTGAATTTAATGAAGGTTAAAATCTTTGATAGTCTATTGCAGAAATCTATTGCGATAATAGAAGTAATAATCGACTACAATTTTGGGTAGACTTGAACTTGGATTGAAATTATTTGTTTTTAGATTACGACGTGGAGTACTTTGTAACTGGTATGTACTTTATTTGTAATTATGCGAACATTATATACGAAGTCTATCCTTGATACTTTTTGTTGTGGCGTTCTCATCGACTCCATACCCGGTACTTCATGGGTCGTAATATTTTACGACGGTGGTGATCTAAAGTGTTACCAGATTACCTTTTTGCAGAAAGACAGCAGACATTTTTCAAGTAAGAAGTCTATGGGCAAAGAAATGGAATGCAAAGCCAAATGTGCAGGGCAGACCCAATCCTTCGCTCCACCTGTCTCGCTGTGTCACTTTTATTTTCACTTTTCAGTTATCTCCGAAAAATAATTTACAGAAATACCACAATACTTTTATCTATAGCCTGCAAGTCAGAGGGTACCAGCTTTTAAATATTGAACTAGCAGCCGCAATTGGTAAAATTTGATAAAAAAAGAATCTCAATGGTGCATTTAATAATGGTTGGGGATGTTTAGGATGATGTTCTTGAAGAACCTGTTTTACATATTTCCTCCTTTGACAGCTTCTCCCAGCCTTCAACATGCTTTCAGTTCCAATTTATGTCAGTACCAGAATTAAGCAAATGCACACAATATGGAAACCATGGACTTTCACATCAATCGCATATCACTGTGGCAATTCTTATCTTGCTGTGTATTTGATGAAGCTTTTTGTCATTTCTCAAAAGCGATGATGGCAACAGAGATGATTTCCTGTTGGGCATTTCGATTGTCTGTGTTAATGTGTAGCCTTTAGTGGCAAATATCTGATAAGATGTGATCATTTTGAGGAGATATTTTACTGTTTTAAACCGTGTGACCATTATACTGAATGAGTGTGTACCCAGCAATTTTCCTCTGTGTAAGCCTTCTTGTTTCTCTGAGATCTTAGAGGTTAAGACAGCGATTCAACAACAGGCACTGCTCTGTCAGAGAGTGAGTTGATCAACAGCCACACACACGCACAGACAGAAGTTTAATCTTCCATATGTGTCAAAGGAAGAAAGAGCAAATCTCAACGGTTAGATGTGTGTTTGTGATGTGAATTTAACCTCAGGGATTTCAGGGGTTGTTGTGTTGTAGCGCTGTAGGGTTTTCGTCTGGCACTGCAGGAAGGTGAGTCAGTGCTCTCTGTGGCTGTTGTGTTCTGGAGATGACTCTCGCTGCTAAATCACAATGTAGCCCCCTGGGACACAAACTTTCCGCACACACACACACATACATGCACGCACCAACACACACACACACACCTTTCTCCTTTTAATGCGAAGCATGTCAGAGTACTCAATAATACTACAGGATTTATCACAAAATTGTACCTGGGAATAAATTGAGGCCTGATGCTTTAGTGTGTGACCATATGTATTTGTAACTTAGCTTAGCTTAATTTACAATTGATGGAGTGACTCCTCAGAATTGGAAAAAAACACACACAATGTAAGAATTGTTTTTTTTAAGTTTTTGTTATGGATTTTCAATGAAATGTTAGCCCAATTAGCACTAAGCTAACAATGATTACGTTAACAGCTGATGCAAGGCCGGCTCTAGCCTTTTTGCTACCCTGAGCCAGATTTAGCCAGTTTTATCCCCTCTTTTCTAGAAATACAAGTGAAAAACTGAAGAGAAAAAAAAGAGATACATTGCGATGCATCTCAGAAATTTGCCACCCTAGGTGATTGACCTAGGTCGCCTATGCCAGGAACCGGCCCTAAGCTGATGAAAACCATAGCACAAACCAAGGCATTATGGGCACCAGTAGAACTGGTGCTATCCGCTAAATTACAAGTCATCAGAATGAGTTTGAGGCCATTCTTCCAAGGTGAAAGAACTCCATAGTGTTGATTCAATAGCAGTTACCCCTACTGATAATATGCCTGCTTCACATGCCTCAATAAATACCTCCCAGGATCTCAAATACCTTCTCTTGACCCTGATGAGACACACAGTTTTGACACACACACCTCACACATCAGTTACTGATTCCTAGACAATTAGTCCTGCTGACTCCTTAAAGTTAAAGTTAAAGAATATTGTTCTGTGTGGTAAGCACGACTTTTTAGCTTCTAGTGCCTTGGTAGCCCTTGAGGCTACTGGAATACTAGAGTGCAATCTGGCGCATGTAATATTGCAGTGACTTACATCATTTAGGTTTGTGGTAGCTATGTCTCAGTGGTGCGACCAGAGTGAAACATTTAGCATTGTACATTCTTCTGGGAACATGAAGCCACTGACAGCACTTAACCGATGGGCCAGAAGACACATATCTGCACTGTTTTTGCACATATTATGAGTTTGTGCATGGGCGTGTGTGCTTGTGTCTGTATGTGTATGTGCACTGTGAGATCGCTTGTGTGCGGCGATCAAAGCGCTCAATCAGTGGTACTTAAACGGCCAGCGAGCATACAACAGGGGGCTGGCACGTCTGAACAGGAAGTGGGCTTACACGATAGCAGACTACTGTGCTGACAAAAAGAGAGTGGAAAAGATGGTATAGATATAGCCAGAGATTATTCAAGAGCATGCACGACATAATACATTCATGCCAAGAAAATATAGTTTTATTGGATACATTATGTTTAGTATGAAATATGTTGGTAGACTTAGAGTGTTAGACCACTATGGACTATGGCAGACTGTACCCTCAGTGTCAAATGGTGAAATTCTATTGTGATGTAGATTTTATTTATTGTGATAAATGTATTATGTTTGATTAGACTCCTATGCAAATTTCATGTATATTTTTGTTTTTCAAAAATGTTTTTCTTTTAGCATTCCAGAAGTTTAGATGCACTTTTAAAATAATTATGATGACAGATCAAAACATAACATTTTAAAGAATGGCCATTGTGTAATGCAATCTCATTTTTACTTCAGCCCGCTGAAAGAGTCAACTGCAAAAAAAGCTACGGAAGGGAATTAAAATTGATTTGTAGCCCACGAAAGGTTTCCATAACATGTTCCCATTAAGCCAATATTTAAGCCCATTCACATATATGGAACTTTTCTTATTGCCTGTTGCTTTAAAATTATTTTAACTTTGTTGAGGTGCTTCGTGGTGTATGTTGTTCGAACTTTAAACTTATTGGTTCTGCCTTCAATTCCGATTAGTTGCTAGAAAATCTAGTTGGTGAGACTGAAGTCCTAGAAGAGCACTCTGACATAGTACTGTGGCAAAATAAAATGTGTGCTAAACTGGCTAATTGGTCATTTCACCTATCATCAGTTAATCACACTGATATGACACGACTGATGTTAGAGACTGATGTGCTTGTAGTGTGAATAGGGCTTCAGAGAGGAAAGGAGAGAGAGAGAGAGAGAGAGAGCACCTATAGGAAAGAGAGATGATGCAGGAGGGGGAAGAGTGAGAGATGAGGAGACGAAAATCAGGCGGACGAGTGGAGTAGAGTGATGCACCAGTTTCATAGGCTGCCAGCTGCGTACTCATGCTGATCTGTGGTCTATATCCGATGCCATGCAGTTTGCCTGTGTGTGAGTGTGTGTGTGTGTGTGTGTGCATGTGTGTGTTTACAAATAGAGTTCTGTGTGTTTGTGTAACTGTCTGCCTGTCTATCTTGTCAGTGTATTCGCGTGTGTATGTGTATGTGTATGAGTGAGTTTTTCACGTGTTCACAGATAGAGTTTTGTGTGTTCGCCTGCCTATCTCTGTGTGTGTGTGTGTGTGTGTGTGTGTGTGTGTGTGTGTGTGTGTGTGTGTGTGTGTGTGTTTTTCGCGTGTTCACAGATGGAGTTTTCTGTGTTCGCCTGCCTATCTCTGTGTGTGTGTGTGTGCAGATGTAGTTGTCTGTTTGTGCATATTTATTTTTGTGACAAGTGGTGTTTGCAGGTGTCAGTGTATGTGGTTATTTGTTTGTGTCACTGCAGACATTCTACAGAAAAGTTTTACTCAAATCGGCAAGATACCAGGAATGCTTAACGATACCTAATGTGTTGCACACTCAACCACGGACACTTGACTCTTGTGTTTCAATATGCTCATGCAAATGGTTGGGCAGTTCTGAGCTTTTTCAACCTAACATGTCACACATAATAGTAACAAATCCACAAACACACACACACACACACACACACACACGCACACACACACACACACACACACATACAGTATATACATACATATTCATAGCTGTGTTTTTGTGTGGATGTGGAGACACTTCTTTTGGGGTCTCTCAGTGTGTAGGTTTAGTGTCTTACATCAAAGAGATAAAATATCCCCTATTAACCTACACAGTGACACCAGTGACAACAGAAATGACACATTGGTCTTCAAAAGTACCAAAACACAAACCCAAGAGAGACAAGTAGATGACTAATTTGACTCGGCATATAGTGTATGTCTTATATCAATGCATTTGATTCCTGCAGACGGTAAGGGACATAGTTGTGTTTTTTGTCAGTTTGCCGTTTGTTATTATTCTGCTTTTAGTAAATCTGTTTGTGTGATAACAGTTGATCAAAAGAAAAAGACAACACAAGTTTTCCAAACTCACAGATTGTTGTGCATGCATTCTTTGCATGTATGCTATCTTTAATGTGGTGGGTAGGCTCAATTATAATAGGGTTGTACAACAGTGCTCAAAAGAAATTCTTTAATTAAGCAAAATAACTTCATTGCAATTTCTTTTGAAATACAAACTTGCTTTTACGTTGTTATGTTGCACAGGATTAGAGTAGGCTTTTTGTAAATGCTAACTTTTAATATTTCATTTGATAAATATGTACCAGAGATTCCTTACTAGTGTTTTTAAGAAGCAGATTTACAAGTAGTCTGCATGAATCTGTTTTAGTTTAAATCAACAAGATTGACTAATGAATTTTAAATTTACAATGTTTAAAAATTACAGTTTTTTGCGTTTCTTAGACACACTGTAACAATCTCAGTTGAACAGCTTTATTGGAATTCAAGAGTATTTGTTTATTTCTTTGTATTCCTCAAAACTATCTTTATTGCAGCATCTGCAGATATTCTATTTTTTTTTTGACTATCTAGACACATATCCAGAGGTTATGGATTATTGACATATATTTTCAGTGGTTCCATTACACCAACAACTGATTAACTGATCAGTGCATGTTATCACACAGCTAAAGAGTTCATTCAAATTAAGCTTCAACAAATGTGATCAAATTCACCTCATTCACCTAATATGACTAAAATAATTTGGATGCTAAACTGGACAAGGTGATGGTCTATTAAATCACAGTGACAAAGTTGCTGGAGGGATACAGGATGCTTTTATGACCAAAAACTATTGTAATACCTTGGTGTTCTTTTGTGCATGTGGTGTGCAATTTTTTTTTTCTTCCTGTGATGGAAGCTTGAGGTTTTTCACCCAGTTACTCTGCAGATTGCTGACAGAGGGAAAGACATTTTTGTGCACAGAGCACAATGGAAAGATGCTGAATTCTGAGAAGACTGCGGCGACCACGTATCCAATGACATGGGCAGTTTGAAAAAAGAAGTTTATAAGGGGGGATTTCAGCAAAAACATGAGATGGAACACCCTTAGTAAATGACAAGGGAGACATAGGAACATTCTGTGTTTGATGTAACTGAGTGAAATTTGCCCCTCTCTATGTGTGTATATGTGTATGCGTATGTAAGCTTACTGTTACTATTTGATTATGCACACTCCCTAGTTCACTTTCCCTTGCTCATTTCACCTCACATTTGCTGTCTCCCTGTTAACCAATCAATCAGTCAAAAAATCAATTAATTCTTCCTATCAATCTATCTATCCATTCATTCTGTTGCAAAGAGCAAGAATGGTGTTGTGGAGGATAAAGCGATACAGATAATCTGTCTAGAGAGAGGTGTTGCATAACAGAAGCTCTTATCTCCATGTTGAATCCCAAGCCCATTGCTCTGTAGGACATTACGGCAAAGAGACAGACTCTAACGACTAATGACACAGTTAACATTTCACATTGTTTCAATCCAATCATTTAGCTCCAGCCAAAGATGCTTTATCTTTCAAAGAGATCAGGTCTTTGCCCTAGTAGTGCTGTCGATCGCAAGATCCGCTGAGTTTACCTTTTTTTCGCTCATGGTCAGAGCGTTTGTGCAGTCAAGACAAATGTACTCTTTATAACATTAGAAAGCACAAAGAAAGTGTTCTTCATATCGTTCACATAACGTTTGCTGAACTTGTGAGATGCACTGATCGACTGTGTTGATACTGAATATCAGGACAAGAATCAGAGAGAAGCCTTGCTTACGGTATTTTACACCATATGCCCCGTCTTGCCTGATAGTATCTCACTACTACTAACGAAATCAGCAGAAACAGACACACTATTATTTTGTGTTAGAAAAGCCTCACAGTTCCACCATCATATGCAAAACAAAACTCATGAACACTAGCAACACAGAAACAGTATCCCTAAGGTGAGGCTAGTTAAATCACTGTGACAGAAAATGGTATCTACATCTGTGTATGCATATGCATTTGTATTTGTCACTTGCTTGTCACTGTTTGTGTATGTTAGCCTGAATATATTTGCTCACGTTTCTAAGTGTGTGTGTGTGTGTGTTAGCATCACATCATAGTGCATCATTAGTGTGGTCTATATCAGATCATCAGTGCCCACCCCTAGTTTCACTCCTTTTTTTTTGTTGTTGTTGCTCGGTCTCTCTATTCTCTCTGCGTGTGTGTGGTTTTGGATGGAGGAGATAGCGGGAAGTGGGGCCCGAGGAGAAAAGTGCTGATTATTTTCCATATCAGCATGTGGTTTTCTCCTACACTGATAGACATAGAGTTGAGGTGGGAGACAAAGATAGAGATGTGGAGACAGGGAGATGAGTGGTCAGATAGACTGGTAGAGACAGATAGAGACAGATGGAGACAGAGAGAGACAGAGACACAGAGGGAGCGAGAGCGCGCGAGAGAGAGAGAGACCGAGACCAAGCTAGATAAAGAAATGGAGAGACAAAACAGCAGACAGGCATTTATGTGCACTTTTGCTTTCTATGTTGCTGTTTGCACTCAGCTCTGTCTTTCACACACACTCTCACAGTCTCTCTCTCTCACTCTCTCTGTGTGTGTGTGTGTGTGTGTGTGTGTGTGTGTACATGCATGTATATACGTATGTGTGTGTGTGTGTGTGTGTGTGTGTGTGTGTGTGTGTTTCATGACAGAAAGAGGGGATGGAGAGGCAGAGTAAAACGGGGGATGGGGGTGGAGGGTAACAGAAGAAGCAAAAGGAAAGAGAAAAGAGAGAGAAAAAGAAAGGGAAAGAGAGAAGAGAGAGATGAAGAAGGGAAAACTATGGTCAGTGGCCTCTCTCTCTGTTCTCATTAACAACCTCAAACAACGGGAAACCAACCTAGGCCACAGACACACACAAACTAAAACTTTCACACACTGTCTCACAGCCATACACAGACTGCAATAAACTCTCCCGTGTCGCTCTCTCTCACACACATTTTTCTGTTGTCACATCCCTTAGCTACTGTCTTTACCCTATCAGGCACATCATCTTTAAGCAGTCACTCATTATCTTGAGTGTGAGTACTGCCACGAACTCAAGCTGTATCCTATAAGTTAAACATCCAAACTTCTAAAGAGACTGAAGCAGTTTTCCTGGCATTATATTGACATTTTGACAGGTGTTAATATTAGGCACAGTGTCAAGAAATCTAAAGTTGAAGTTAACTGGTATTTAGCAGATGCTTTTATTCAAAGCAACACAGACTGTCAACACAGCATACGGGAATCGAACCCAGGTCGCCCAATTGTTAGTCAATCAACGTAACTGCTGCTCCACCATGCAAGCCAATAGTACAATGAAGGGTTCAATTCCGCTTGTGTACTGCAGTGGCTATGTGTGCTCTGACTACAATCAGGACTACAATTAGTCCTATTTCTAATCAGTCCCTCAATAACTCTCTTTATAAAATCCTATGCTTACACAACTGGACTAACTACTCACACAGAAAACATAATGCATTGCAAAGACACAGTATTGAGAGAACACAACATATTCTAATTGTGATAACTTATTGTGATGGTAGTTTGTCTCATTGACAGTTTTCTGTCGTTAACACGAGCCAGACATCGAAGACACTGAAACATGATGCAAGCAGAGATGAAGGACAGATAGAAATAGTTACTTTGAGCATTTCCTCCTTCGGTTTCTGCTTGCGCACCAGTCAACATACAGCACGTTCAAAGCATGGTAAGCATGTTTGTGGAATGGGCCGCAGGCTACTCACACCGTCTTGGGCTCCTCACCAGTTGCTCAGTCCCAGGTAGTGTGGTGTTGGTAGCACGTGTGCTCACAATTCTCTCACGGCTCGGTGCTCAGCAGTAGTGCTGTCCCAGGCTTGCTCCTGCACCTCTTTTCAGGTATTTTTAGCCACAAATCTTGAGAGTTCCGCCCGATGCCCAAAATCAGGGCACACACTTTTGAATGACACACTAACTTTACAGACTGACACACATACAGCACACTACATCAGAGTGGCTCAAGCACGCCTGCGGGCGATTACAAATACTAATCTCAAACAAAGTACCTCGAAACAAAGTGCTCAATTTTTTTCTCTGCATGAAATGCCACAGGTAATGTTTTAATTCAACCAGCCAATCATATTAATGTACATGAATGTATTCATTTGATGGATTGAAACTGGAGAGTGACATATTAAGCCGTCTCTAGTGGCATACAGGGGCTTAATCTGAGTTGCTGGTGATCACAGCAGAAGCCACTGACCAAGAGGCTCTTATAGAGTATAATATGTAATGTAATGGAATACTGTATATTAATTCATTTTATAGCCACATTTTGGTTTATGTGGAGAGAGAGGGAATTAGTGAGGGGAGACATAGGAGGGAGAATGAGAGGAAGAGAGAGAGAGATGGATGCGAGGATAAGGAGAAAGAGAGGGGGGGAGAGAGAGGGAGAAAGAGAGGGAGAGCGGTAGAGAGGGGGGTGGAGGTGGGGCAAGGGTGCTGGGGGTTCCTGGCAGCCACAGATGAAAGAGCTAGTTACTGGCATCCACATCCTTTGTGAGTGAGATAGAGAGACAAGGAGAGAGAGAGAGATCACTTGAAAGAGGGATAGTCAGAGTGAAAGAGAAGTCAGTAAACCACTTAAAAAAGCTCTGAGGTTGACACCTCTTCGTCCACCTCCTCTCTTCCCCTTGCAAATATTCCCCCGCCACACGCCTCTCGCTCTCCCCATGGCTACTCTGATGGCTGCCGGTCTGCTGTCTCTGAGTCGTGTACCCTTTTATGTCTGTTGTTTTGTGAGAGAGAGAGAAGGAAAAAAGGAGGAGAGAGAGGGGGGGGGGGAGAGTAAATGTCTCAGTCTGGGGTTCACAAAGGAGTTTCATCTCTCGTTTCAGACTTTGTCAATGTGTGAAAATCATGGTTTTTACACCAGCAGGTCTTTTCCACCTAAGCAACTCTCTTTGATCTGTCTCTCACTAGATTGACCTCATGCTTGCATACGTTACAAACGAAACAGGGGAAATTTGTGATTAACACCAACAAGAGCATTGGCCATTTATTAAGGTACTGAGTCTGGGAAAACAACCATTCTCTATCACAGTGTATCAGTGCATTATTTGCACTATATGCTGCTCAGTGGTCGCATTATATCACTGCAGAGTATCATTTCATTATTAAATTTCTGTAATTCAGATTGAATGATTGAAGTTGAGTGAATATCTGTGTTTGTTCTGCATTTTTTTTGTAGGGTCTATCTGTGTATGTATGTATGTATGTATGTATGTATGTATGTATGTATGTATGCATGTATGTATGTATGTTTGTGTCTGTCTGTCTTACATGTGAAGTGACATATCTCCAGCTCACATTTGAACTGGTCAAGGTCTGTTAGGGCTTTGTGATAAAGCCACAACTTTAGCGTCATATCAGCACTTTTTTCAGTGTTGTGCTTTCACTGACCACACCACACAGCCACATAACTAGCTTCCAAGAAGTCTACACACACACACACACACACAAACACACACCTTGTTTTGCTACATCAAACTTTCAAGATACCCCCCACCCCCCATTCTCTGGAACCTCTTCTTTAGAGTCTGAGTCTGTGTTGCTGTGTGACACAGGTTGCCTAGTAAGCCTAGTAAGATGAGGACAGCCTCTGAAGTCACCTGCGTTAGCCCTCTTTGTCTGCTGTGGTCAGGTGTAAGACGCATCTGATCGCAGATTGACTGTGAACACAAAGGAGCGACTGAGAAAAACACCTTTTAATGACGCCTGCATAGATGTTGTACATTATACCCTCAGCAGCCATATTCACCGTCTTGCCTGTAGAAACATTATCGCTCACCAGAACTGTACTGAACTGAACTCACCAGCATAACAGAACTGAATTCACAGGGGGGCATGTTGTCTATTACAATTTTCTTGATTGATTTCACACGTCGGTCAGCTCTTAACACCACGAAAGTGTTAAGCTGGGGTTCACATAGGAGTTTCAGAGTTTTCACGTGTTCAGATGAACTAAATCACAGGTCTAAACAGAAGCACTCAGGCCAAAGTGCTAAAACTTCACCTTTACATCGTCCCTCTTATGAAAACCTACGGAAATGCACATCTTGCAATTCTGCACTTCAGCCGCACACACTGCAGTTTTGCCAAAATGCGACATCATGAAACATACTACGTCATGGGGCACATTTCGAGGAAATTACTCCCTGTTCATCTTTGTTCATCTAGCCCACACTGCTTTTATCATCTTTCTCTACACCTTTGACCTCTTTGACCCATACTTGCTAATAGCAGCAGGGAGCAGATGTGTTGTCTTACAATGGGGTAAATAAGGGTTGGACCTGTCAACTTTTTTTCAGTGAATATAAACCTAATATGTTCTTGACATGATCTTACCTTTTCAGCTGTGCTTCTGACTATCCCTCTTACTTCCTGATAGAATTTGCACACAGCTTCTGTGTTTATCCAGTTGATGGCGGAGTGAGATTACATCCATCTGCAGATAGATGTTACCCATTATGAGATCATCATGTGTAACACTTTTGCACATCTTTTTGTAGCCCACCAAAATGTGTTAACCTGACTGATAAGAGGTAGAATTACCTTCAAACTACTGATAGATTAAAGCTGGTTCCTTGCTTTGATGTATCCAAAAAAACTTTTGTGCTAGGAAGCTTAAGATAAAAATTGTGGCTGTCAAAAATACTTAATAGAAACAGACAATAAAGTTGCATGTAGCATATTTTAATGTAGGAGGAATAAATACAAATGATCATTCCAGTATTTTTAGTTCTTTCCATGTTTTTGACGTGGCTTTGTGCAGTAACAGCTTGATTGCTGCACCTTGATTGGACCTTGGTTAGATTCAACCAGGTGATGTTCTTTTTACAACAATGGCAGTTTATAAGTGAAAGAACTTTCTAAACCTTTAAGAAAATGAAAAACATTTTGAGTGTTTTTAAGTCAAGTTTATGTAGCTGATTCCAGAGTCATTCGCTGCTTCTGCAGTTAGAATGTTTTTCTGTGATGGAGCCCCTGGACCTCAGTGCGGATAAGTGCACCTTAGAAATTAAGAAAATTGGCAATTTACAGTTTTTCTCTATCACTTTGGTTCATTTCTCGAATATAGGCCTATATGGTTAGCATTTCCTCTATTTGTTTAAACTACACCACGCAGTGGATTACATAGGTAAAATTATGCTCAAAATGCTTTATTTATGTCACAAAAGCAAGTCCTCATGCTAATCAATAGGTCAGTGTCATAAGAATAGATAGAATAATACCATGCTGTCAAACATGAATTTCAAGAGCAAACGAGACAGATAGCCTATTTATATCTACAGGAGTAATACGTTAATATTAATGGCGGAATTACAAGGCAGATAAAAACTGAATGGAAACACTGTTACGTCAGTGAATCTATCTATCTATCTATCTATCTATCTATCTATCTATCTATCTATCTCTTTTGCTTCATTTGTGTCATCACATTTCCACTTCGCCCTCCCTCCCCCCTCGGCTTTTCCTCTATTAGATTAAGATTACTAAATAGAGCTTTATAGATTATCGCTTTAGTCTGTTACAAAACAAGTGTGTGGTTGGTGTTTATACGTGTACATTTGTGTGTGTGTGTGTGCGTGCGTGCGTGCGTGCGTGTGTGTGTGTGCATTTGAATGCTTGTTTCTATGTGAGTATGTTGTGTATGCTTGTGCAGTGTGCTGGTGTTTGTATAACTATTTGTGACTCGCGTTTCTCTGGCGCACAAATGGACAGCGTATGGTACACATATGCATAAGCCAGTTTTAGCCTGTCTGTTTCACATAGCTCTAAAGCTGTCACCCAAGAGACTGTCTCAAAATATTGTGAACACCTGCCTCAAGCCATTTCTTTATCGCTTTGCGTTAATTTTGTGGTCTTCCCTCTCCATTTGTCAAACAATTACAGGTAGGCTACTTTGCTGCCGTTATTGCTAAATTAGTCCGTAGCTTTGGGTACCTGAAGTTGTAACCTGAACTAGGCCTTATGGGCCATCTAGTTATTACTAGAATGGCCTCGTTTATATGAGCGTTGTTTAATGTCAGATGTCAGGCAGATCAAGGGAGAAAGACCGGTGTGGTGACTGTGGACGTGAGAGGACCACAATAGCACCAGATCAGTGCTGCCCCCTTGTGTCGATACATGTTAACTGTTTATTTCTCTCATGCATATTTCTCTCTCTCTCTCTCTCTCTCTGATCTACTCTGTTCATTTCTTCATCATTTTTCCCTGTCTCTTCCACTTGTTTTCTCTTAATTCTGAACACAGCTCAGATTGAGGTGATCCCATGTAAGATCTGTGGAGATAAGTCATCGGGGGTTCACTATGGAGTCATCACGTGTGAGGGCTGTAAGGTGAGCACCGTTTCTTATCTTTCTTATCTTTCTTTTTTACTCTCTCATGTTCTCCTCTGTACTATTTTATTTCTTTCCTCCTCTTCACAGCTAGCTAACTGCTTCTGTCTTTTCTCTTCCTCCAACTTTAAGTGAAGTTTTAAGACATTATTTTGCTTTGTTGTTTTTTTTTGTCAACTCTGTCATTATTTTTTCAAGGCATTTTCTTTTTGAATGGTATGTAATGTATTGTAATGTTATGTAATGTAATGTATTGTTTTTATTCTATTTTGTGAATGTTTGCCTATATGAATGTTCTGGCACTCGCTGTGGCAAAAGTCATTTCCTTGATGAAACAGAAGAGACAGTGGAATAAATGAAAGTGTAATATTAAGTAGTAAACAATATTCCATTCTACCCTACTACTGTTTCTCTCTCTTTCTCTCTCTCTCTCTCTCTCTCTCATCATGTCTGGCAGGGCTTCTTCCGGCGTAGCCAGCAGTCCAGCGTGTCCTACTCATGCTCACGACAGAGCAACTGCCCCATCGACC
Source organism: Tenualosa ilisha (assembly GCA_015244755.2). Classification (NCBI taxonomy): domain Eukaryota; kingdom Metazoa; phylum Chordata; class Actinopteri; order Clupeiformes; family Clupeidae; genus Tenualosa; species Tenualosa ilisha. Next base: position 532,527 of record PYXC01001172.1, read on the forward strand.
GTGCCAGCCGTACCCGCTGCCAGAGCTGCCGTCTCAAGAAATGTGTAGCCCAGGGCATGAGCCGAGATGGTGAGAGCACAAGAGAAAAGAGAGAGATAGAGAGACTGTGAGGGCCAGAGAGAGAGACAGAGAGCGAGCGAGAATTTGGAAGATCAGAGGCTATGCAGTCTTTCCTTCCTTGGAATGTTTGTGTTAGTGTTGTTTTACTGTTTTCTTGGCCTTAGCCCACTGCACTCCGCACCCCTCCTTTAGGAACCAGACGTAGAGAAAGGAAAGGGACCACCTCACTGCCTCTGCATTGTTAGAGTAATGATGTAGCACATCTCCACAGAGAAGAAGGACTATGGAAAAAAAGGAAAAATGGAAAAGGAGAATATATAGATGGAGGAAAGAAAAGGACCTGATGAGTATTTATCCTGAACTAGTACTACATTTACCAGACGCATTTATCGAAAGCAACTTACATTTCTATCAACTATTAATTGTTCAGGGGCAGTCTCCTGTAGAGCAACTTAGGGTTAAATACCTTGTTCAAGGGCACAACGGTGGCAGCCGGGATTCGAACCAACAAGTTCACAGGCTACTGGTGTGCTAGCCAGGTTCCTTAACCGCTACACTACCACTGCCCACGTAGGCAAGGGAAAATGGCTCTGAAGTCTTTTCTCCCATTGCAGTCATATAACCAGATGGTGAATTGGGGGGGTCATCTACCTAGTTAAGTCTACATGTAACTGAGTTCATCCTGCGCAGTCCACCTTAGGGCTTGAACCCATGACCTCACAGAAACCTTGGATTGGGAGTCAAGCATCCTAGTCATTGAAAAGACCAGGCTGTCAACTGACTTGGAGGCTTTTCAGAAGTGGGGTCTACAAGCGTTCTACATGCACAGCTAGACTAGCTGCCAATAAATTAGGCAGTTGTTGGAACAGTATGCACCGTTATCCACAGGGATGGTAAAGTTATTGGTTTGCCAGTGTGAGCATATATCTCAGTATACTCTCACAGCCTGTCTGTCCTTCTGTTTAAAAGCTTCTGTGTGTGTCTGTGCGTGTGTTACAGCCGTGAAGTTCGGCCGCATGTCTAAGCGGCAAAGGGACTCTCTGATTGCTGAGGTGGAGCGCCACCGTCAGCAGCAGCGGCTCCAGGCCGGCGCTGCGGGCGCCCAGGCCCTGGGTCCCACCTACTGCCCGAACAAAGACCTCTGCGGCGGCTCACCCCACCTGCTACCGCCCCCGCCTCTGCCCTACACCTACCCCGAGGTGCACCCATACCTGGTGTGTCCCCCAGGTGAGATCCAGGCAGCAGACCCACCCTACAGAAGCTCCCATAGGAGGGGGGACCGCAGTGGGTTCTCAGGCAGCAGGGGTGAGCCTCTCACACAGGGCCCAGAGCTTTATTTAGCACACTCCATATACTAATTAAAGTAATACATTTTATAAAGGTTTATAGGTTTTGTAACTTTCCTCAGCTATGAGGTTACAGTAATACACAGGCGTGAGCTATTCATAGGAATACATTTCATTTTTTTCATTCTTCCATGTTCTATTCTAGCTTTTTTCATTTTTATATTCTAATTCATTATACTGCATGTAATGTTTAATGTTGTTAATTTATGGGTGCTGTTAAACACGTTATTATTATTATTATTATTATTATTATCACTATACCTGGCTGCTACTACACTGTCCAGCCATAATTCTTGATAGCCACCTACAGACTGACTGCCATGTAATGCTATGGGACAATTTTTGATATATATATATATATACATATATGATAATACAACTTGTAGACAACTTGTAGTCTATCATGGTTACTATTGATTGTACTTTTCCTGCATGACCCCTTGCAGTTGGGTTAGCAGTCGTGTATCTGCTCAAGGTTTCTTCCTAGACTAACTAATATAAGGGAGTTTTTTGTTGCCCCTGTTACTCTTGGGAGCTCTTTGCTGTAAAGTGCCATGAGACAATACTATTGTAAAAGGCGCTGTATAAACATAATTGAATTAAATTGGATTGAATCATTATTATTATTTGCAAAAAAAACACTATGCTGTTGTTTATACACATTGTGGATAATATTCTGGGATTTACGGTAATTTCTTTATTATATGATGACCAGTAGGTTGTTTTGATTACATTTGTTTTGGTCCTGTCTGTCCTTCTGTTTACTGTTTGTTGTGCAGAATGTCCCAGTCTGTATGTACCTTCAGGTCCTTTATCTCCTCTCTCTGTGTTCCATTAGTTGATTCCAGGCATCCCTCTCCCAACCAGGGAATTCCAAGAATGCCTGGAGCTGAAATGGACCTACATGCGTATGATCCTGAGGACCCCTATGGCCTCTATCCTACCTCACTGCTGCACGTACACATAGGTAAAATGCCTGTATTTAATCAAATGTAGGCCAATAATCATAACAAGCAACAATACAATCTTAATACTTACATTTACTGTAAAATTTTGTTTGGTCAGGTACATAACAGATGTAATAATAACGATTCTATCTGTGTGTGTGTCTGTCTGTGAGTGTGTGTGTGTGTGTGCATGTGTGTGTCTGTGTGTTTGTGTGTGTGTGTGTGTTTGTGTGTGTGTGTGTTTTTGCAGAGGAGTTGTGTGACAGTATAGTGCGTTCTCACCGAGAGACTTCCCAGGAGGATCTTCAGGCCTTGCGCTGGAAGACCTTCTCCAGAGAGGAGATCCAGATGTACCAGAGCAAGGTAGCACTGCACACCAAGTATCAGGATACCAGCAGCAATTACAGCACACATTAATCCTACCAGAGAAAGGTAGCACTGCACATCCAGTATCAGGGTACCAGCAGCAATTACAGCACACTAGTCCTACCAGAGGAAGGTTGCACTGCACACCCAGTATCCCGACACCAGCAGCAATTACAGCACAGTAGTCTGTGACACAGCATCATGCACTCTGTACACTCACAAACATTGTTTTGACACTGACTGAGTCCCCTCCCCTCCCCCTTGTTTTTCAGTGGTTAAATCAAGAGGCCTTTGAAATTCTGACAGACTCTCTCTCTCTCTCTCTCCTTTCACTTTCTGTCTTCTGCTGTTCCTCAGCCTTTTTTTCATTGTTGTTTATTCTCTCTCTGTCTCTGCAGAATGTGGATGAGATGTGGCAGCTGTGTGCTGACAAGCTGAGCGATGCCGTGCAGCTGGTAGTCGAGTTTGCCAAAAGGTTGCCAGGGTTTCGCCAGATTCGTCAGGACGACCAGATCAATCTGCTTAAGAATGGTGTGTGTGAGGCTCAGAGCCTCATGTGTGTTTAACGTGAGCTCAAGAACTTTGAGTCTCTCTGAGTAAGAGATTGGGCCTTTAGTACATCAGTCAAGCCTAGGAGTGCAGGTTATTGGTCAAAACAGAAAGAAGGAGAAAAGAGCTGATGGAATGGGTCTGGCCAGTAGTCTCTGAGCAAGTCAAACATTTGAGAGCTGTACAGTTGAGACAGTCAGAGACCATCCAGGCAATGTTTTATGAATCTGATCCTTCCTGATGCCTCCTATTTGATATCTGCTTCGTTCCTTTGTTCCTTTGTTCCTTCTCTCTCTTTCTCTGTCCTTCTCCCTGACTGTCTTTCTCCCTCTGTCTCTCTCTCCATCTGTGCCTCTCTGTCTCTCTCCTTCTCTCTGACTGTCTCTCTCTATCTCTTTCTCCCAGGCTCAATGGAGGTAGTTCTTGTCAGGATGAGCAGGTTGTTCAACACGGACAACTGCACCGTGTACTTTGATGGGAAATTTGCTGGGACAGAAGTTTTCAAATCCCTCTGTAAGTGACTCATGGACTGTCACCATGGAATCCCCCTGAACTCACACACAAAATATGGCTGTTTTCTCTCTCTCTGTCTTTGAACCCTCAATAACTTAACTTGCATGAATCAGCCAATCATGAAGTTATAGTTGTAGGTGAAGAAACTGTATAATAATGAAATATTCAACACAAAATGAGTGATATTCAGCTATTTTACCAAGTGTTTGGGGTGAATTGAATACTGTTGTTTCTTTTAATATAAAGGTCATTAAATAATTGTTTTCTTTCTCTGTGTGGTCTAGTGTGTCCTGACCTTATAAGTGCTGTGTTCGACTTCGCTCATAGCATGTGTATACTGAGGCTGACTGAACACCAGGTGGCGATGTTCAGTGCACTGGTTCTCATTAACCCTGGTAAGAAATTTTCCAACCTTGCCTGGCCACAGTTTTGGCAGGAATGGAATTTGTGAATTGTTGTTTGTGGAGCCCAAAAGGAAGTCCCTCCATTGTTCTTACAAAGTCGAGTGATTAGGTGGTCACGTTAACCACATTTCCCCAATGCTCACAGTCTGGCAACTGTGCTGAATATGACTAAAGAAATGTTTTCTGTTCAACTTTGTACTTCATTATATTCTTGCTTTATTGATATGTGTTGCTGATGTGTGTGTGTGTGTGTGTGTGTGTGTGTGTGTGTGTGTGTGTGTGTGTGTGTGTGTGTAGACCGCCCTGGACTTGAAGACAGAGTGCGAGTGCAGAGGATGAGGAAGGACATTGAGTTGGCACTGACTCACATCCTCCAGAGGGATGGCCAGGAGAGCCTGCTGAACAGGGTAGGAGACACACACACACACACACACACACACACACATACACACATAGGGTGAAGGCATGACGGGGCAAGGAAAATTGACTTTTTGTCATGTCGATAACGTCAAGTAAAATTGCACCTATTTGTATGATGGGAATGAAGAGGTAACAGTGAAGAGGCTAAAGCGGTAACAAGAAAAAGAAATATTTGAATACTACTATATAATACTGCTCACGTTCTGTCACATCCTTAACATTGAATTGTTGCAGAAGAAAAGAAACTTAAAAAACGTAAAAAAGCCAACAAATCTTCACACATATTAATGCATCAAATCCTTGAATCACAGAGGAAGCGAGGGGGTTTGAATGTCACAGTGGTGCACATTTATACCTGCCTGCATTGCGGGCAGCACTGTTTCGTAAAATAACATGGCAGGCCTGCTACTAAGGTTTGTGCACTGACTGTGTTGGTTGTTGTGTGTGGACATTTATTTTCAGCTGTACCAGAAGCTGGCCATGCTGAAGGCTCTCTGCTCACTCCACATGGAGAAGCTGCACTGGTTCCAGCAGCTCTATCCCCTGACTGTCATCTCAAACTTCCCTCCTCTCTACAAGGAGCTGTTCGCATCCGATCTTGAGAGACCGGGGATTCCCCCACCCTGAAACCACAGCTCATATGCAACACGCACACACACACACACACACACACACACACACACACACACAGAGAGACACACACACTGTGATACATACATTGTTCTAATCTATGGAGCAACTCCTAAATATTAAAATCTATATTTTTCTAATTGTGATAACAAGACAAAACAAAAATTCTGTAGATACTCATACACATCAGATTTGGAAGCTATTTTTGTGCAGAGACTATTTTGTAGAAAATAACGCAAACAAAAGTCCAGGTGTAGGGCAACTCAATATGACTATTTCCATAGCTTGGCTAGTGTTTCTCAAGCTGAATAAATGTGTTCTTTTTTGTAATTATTTTTAATTCTTAATGTGTGGATAAACAGTATGTACTCTATGTCTCCTTGTGAATTAGAACTATCTGTTATACTTATTCCTCGGTGCTAAGAGCTGATTGAATGCAGGTGAGGAAACAGACCGTGCTCTGTGCTATAGGCTGCGAGCCTTGAGACTAGTCAGTATACAGTACAGTACATACAGTATGTGCTCAAGGTCCTAACGATGGTGTGAAATTCTCACATTGATTTTGCCCAGTTACGAAAATATCTTTCCTTAGACTTAGGACTACACATTTCACCCTCAGTCAGGGCCCAGAGACATTTTAATATGAACAAGTACATTTCTCAGTTAATGATCTAATCCAGTAAAAGAAATGCAAGCTGTGTATAAATTAATATACAATCTAAGTTCTAAAACTACTCAATCAAGCAGTATGTAGGCAGCTTGAAAACTTGTTGAAAACAGTTTATCAGTGTCCTGATGCGTCGTAGCAGAAAAATACTGTTTTATGGCATATTGTAATTTCTGACCCTTAGACAGTGAGCTGTTTCAGGAATTGTGATGAGAAATTGAGTGTATCAGGACTGAGCTGTGCAGCATGCAACCTTTTAGTGGCTAAGTCAATTTTTTTTGTTTTTTTTGTCTTTAAATAGCCTGGCCATGCCTTCTTACACACTTCCTCTCAATTATCATCTCCGTACAGTGCTTGTCTGGATTTGATCCCATTGAGCTTGTTGTCTCAGGAGGCATTTTAACCTGACCCAATCAGCGGAGGGAGGAGTTGTGAATGCAGAGCTAAAATGCTATCTAGTCAAGGCACGATAGGCTGATCCAGTCTTTTTCAATTTAAACACCTCCAGCAAGCAATTGAATCTCACTACCGAATGTCCAGACCCTCTGTATGAAACGAAGTGGAGAACCAGGGGCTGATTTTATCACCAGGCTAGTCTTTATAGTCTTAACAGTTTTAGTTTCTAGTGTGAACACATCATTTCCTGGCCATGGCAAGAATGAAAATGGGCAGTATCCCAATCGTTACTGCCTACTTTCACTGGTGTGTCTCTTTCCTACTTTGCCCCTGATGTCTGTATGTTTTTAACCCTTTACATGCCTGCTACTCACATTTCTGGTGAATACAGTGGATGAGAGAATCAATAAACTGTTGCAAAGATGAGTGACAATGAGTGTTTTTTTTAATGTATTAATAATACAGTGTTATGCTGCATCAATAACGCACTGTATTATACACGTTGTGTCGATGATACACTGAAAAATTGTGACGACATCATGAGATAGATGACATACAACAGCACATAAACAACTCTAGGCAACTGAAAAGCCCCCCCCCCCCCCCCCACTCTCAACACCACCGACCACCCACCACCCACCCCACACACACACAAAAAAATTTAACAAAGTTAACTAGTTGTGTAATCACATGGAAGTGATCCGACCTGTACGAACAATCAACCCACTTTTACTAACCCCGATCATACCCCCCCACCCACCCCACCCAATGGCAGCAGGCACGTTTCATTATGCAATACTGAAACCCTATTCTCAGAGCTGGGCTCCATAAAGAGATCAGTAGCAGAGGACTGGTCAGTGACTGAGAGAGGTAGAATGACAGGAAAGGGATGTGTTAAGAGCTCAGAGGTCAAGGAGTGGAGAGAGCAGTGGGGGAATGATACAATGCAAAATGAATAGTGTTTCCTAGTGTTTGTGTTGAGTGTTTAAATAGCATTAAATAGCAGGTGTGTCATCAGCAGTGGACAGCTGTGGAATCCTGCAGGTTTGGCAGCAGCGTCACACTGACAAAATACACAGGTGACTGCCTGGAAAGCATCATTTCAGCATTAGCAATTCAGTCCAATAAACTCCAATTGCTGTGTGTGTGTATGTGTGTGTGTGTGTGAACTGTTCATGTGTATCAGTGTGAAATGAGTGTGCCTGCATGTATGTGTGTCTGTGTGTGTGTGTGTGTATGTGTGCATGTCCAGGATATGAGTCAAATTGTGTCAGTGAAATCTCAATAATATCTCCCCAGCTCAGTCATGGCACACACCATCTCTTCACACAGTTACAAGAGAATCTCCCTGGCAACAACTTTACCTGCCCATCTACCAGCCAGTCGTTAATGGAGTACTGCACTAAGTACTGCCAGACTAAGTGTCAGGATGACAGAGGAGCCAAGGCTGTAAGTTAACGGACTGGCAGCTCCCTTCTCAGGGTTTTTTTCAGTTTTACTTGGCTTGCTGACCTCCGCAGTGATGTTCTTTGTTTTGATTAGCTCACAAGCACCAGGCATGCCTATGATCTCTCCCATTTCTTCGCTCATGTAGCGGCCAATAACATACGCTTTGTGTGTCGTCCCGTTGAGGTACCTCTTGATGACCTGCGCCCAGAAGGTCATGCTGACTTTAGTCATTTTGCCCATCATCTTGACCCGACAGCATTCCCCAGGTTTGATGACGGTGGTGTGCTCCAGCCTGAGAGAAATGTTCTGGCGGTACTTGTAACCGCTCCAATTAAACCTGCCTGCTTCAGATTTGGACTGGTTTCCCCTTCCCAAGACGATTTCCGGAATCTTCGCTGAGAAGTTTGTGGACAGCATGTGTTGCATACTGAGGCTGGGTTCCCAAATGTTCCGTTTCTCGTGTTTCGTCTGCATGAACACCTCTTTGACCAACTCCTTGCTGTTGTTGTTGGCCAAGCAAGTGGACTCCATCAACTCCACCATTGGCTGAGAGCTGACATTTAGCTTTTTGGTGTCGTAAGAGATCTCAACAACAAGCAGATGATATTGTTCACGATTGACAGTCAACACTTCATATTCCCGATACCAGTATTCCTCTCCTTCCCAGGGGAGATAGAAGACTTTCATTGACGAGTGCACGTTTCCCAAGCCATATCTATTTCTCCCAACAAAATTATGCCTGCAGTTGCGGATGCTGTATTCTGGGATGCTCCCATTCTGAGCCGGTTTCCACTCCAGCAACTCATAGTTCTTTCTGTTCTGCAAAAACTGAAAATTACTGGTCAGAAGCTGGCGGCCTTGTAGTGAATAGTAGCAGTAGAAACCTTTTGCCTCAGTCATGAAGCCAAAGGCACAGATGCCCTTGGGTCGGCACACATATTCTTCGCGGGAAGTGTAATTGTTGTAAATGCTGAATGAGTCGGGCGGAATTGAGTTCTTTTTCTCTGGCGTGATCCACCACAGGTTGGTTGTTTCACCTGGCGTAGCGAGGTCCACGGGCTCAGCCACTGGATAGAAAGGTATGTCCAAAAGAGGTTTAATTTCCATCAGGGTGGGATCCAGAACACCGCCTGAGCAAACGAGAGTGAGAGGGGGGACTGAATAACTCAGTGACAATAATTAACACACACACACACACACACACACACACACACACACACACACACACACACACAGGCCCATGCACATGCATGCATGCACATGCACACCTTACAGAATTCCATTTCTTATTAAAAGAATTACCAATGTATAACAACACACTTAGTACACAGCAATACAAAACTATGCAGATGTGGGCCTTCTGGTTGGGGTTTTGGGCTTGTAACCAAAGGGTTGCCAGTTCGATCCCCAACCAGTGGACCATGGATGAAGTGTCCTTGAGCAAGTCACCTAACCCCTCACTCCTTAACGGGTGCCACTATAACAGACAGCCAACTACGCCGGGTTAGTAGTGCTGTGTGTGTAATTCACGATTAGGTTAAATGTAGAGACCAAATTTCCCTCATGGGATCAAAAAAGTATAGATTATTACTATTATTAGATTCCTCTCTGTGTGTTACATAGATATAACATGTATCAGAAGAACTGAATACCTTCACACAATCATGCAAAAGTAATGTGTTTGTATGTGTAAAAATACACTTACAAATGCATGCATTTAGACTACGCAAAATAGGCCTCATTTTGCTTAATTCTATCATTCTTCCCTCTATCATTCCTTGACATTTTCACAAAAGCATCTGTCCCCCTATGAAGGAGGGCAATACCAGAGCTAAACCATATAAGGGCCTGCAGTTCTCTAATGATAAAACAAGAGCAGCAGTTTGACATATCAGAAAGAAATGGAATGTGTGATATATTATGTCTGTCCAATAGTTATTATGAGCTACACTAAGCTTTTCCCACACAGCAGCACAGTGCATGTCTGAGATCTAAAATTAGCCCTCTGAGCACTGAAGCATTCTGGAGTTTTCCGTTAAGGTTTTATAACGTTCCCATGTTATGAGGCATACAAGAAAGAGGATCAAATCCTTACAGTGCTTACCAAAAACAACTCTAGAGTAAAGTATGTTTCATACCCTCCACAGATAGGGAAAACATGACAGTAATACTTGGTTGGGGAATTTATAAAGAATGTTTTTTGTAGTGAGTTAGTGACTAACAAAGGGTGCGGCTGAATTGTCACTATGTGTGGGAGAAATATAGCCCACTACAGACATCTAAAAGTACGAATACATTCAGAGAGACATTCAGGAATTGGTCTTTTTCAGATTTTCACAATAATTCACTGGTTTGCAGCAAATTAAGTGGTTGTTGTCAAAGACTACATTAAAAATATTTATTATTGTTTACCAGGATCATTCTGTTATTTGCAGTTACAATTAGTGTCGCTTAAAAACTTTTTAGCAGGAACTCTGGCCATCCATGTGTTTGGACTATTGTAGGCTATTTATTCATGTACAGGACTTTATTTTACCGGAGCCTGACATTGTTTTAAGACCTACACACCTTGAGATTCTCCATTCATGTTACTAGCAACTCCACTCTTCATGCTGTTGTTTTAGTAACTTACGGTCTGGCTCCACTGGAAGACTGGCATTCTCCTGTGATTTCGCAAGATGTGAGCAGAGCATCAGAAGACAAAGTGCCGTGAAATTCACTAACTCCATCTAAAACAGATAAACAGTTGTACAGTTAAAGACAAACTGACTCGCCCAGCCAGGGCATATACTGTATAACTGCCAACTAAATGCTGCCACATGGCATATTGGCAAAGGCACTCTATAGCAGCCCTAATTACTGAAAGTACATAAACAAAGTTAGCACTACAACAAGCATTCTCATTAACATTACAGTAAACAGGCTTTTCCTACCGTATTATGGATTCATTCGAGTTGAATGCTGATTGTAGACGCAGCATCAAGGAGCTTGAGCAGGAAATTCCCAACCCTTTGGAGATTGTAAAGCGCAGGAAGGATATCAAGCCATGATTACACAAGTTTTCCAAGTTGAGAGCCAACAGTAGACAATATCATGGCAGAGTTCCACTCAGAATGGAGGATGGAGTCACTTCAGTTCCACACATCGGGTGGCAGTCTCTTGTGGCAGCACCCTTTTAGGAGTTATGCAAATGTATAAACATTTACTCAGCGTTGAGGTCGCACAATAACGGCGTACTCCCAAGTAATTGTTCACAGGAAAGACCACTGCAGGTGACTCCAGATTAGTTTTCCATGTGGATGACTCATACCAGCTTTTGAAAAACTGGGATGCATGGACTTCCAAAAAAACAAGAGTCAAAATGTTACACACAGAATTATGTGGTCAAAACCACCTTGGCACACCCAGATGGGAGGAAAAACTGTGGCTTTATTAAAGGACAAATCTGGTGTGAATCAATTCATCCAGCTAACACTGACTGAATTGGGCACAGTAACTTTTATTCAGTTTCGCCCTCTTATTCCCCATTCAGTTAACGTTCGCTGTGGGTTTACAAGTCGGTCTATGTTGTATCAAATTTCCTTCTTGTTTTTTTTCCTACAGACAGCACTCAGCGACCTCAAACAACAGGGCTATGGATTGAATCGTGGCGGATTTCTCCTTTAACATGGCTGGAAAATCTGAGTAGCGAAACCTTGACTGTGGGCTGAGACCGTTTTATACAAGGTCTTTGAAAACATAAAAAAAAAAAAACATTCCTTGTACATGTTGACATCCAGTTCCCTCTGCACTGCACACGAGCCACAGACACCATTTGACATCCCAGCACACAATATTTTTCAGGCCATGTACAAAACTAATTTTGTATGTATGTGTGTGTGCATGTGTGTGAGTGTGTATCTTGTATGTGTGTGGAGGAAGGGGGTTGTTTGTGTGATCACCAAAAATGCAGTAGAGTGCACTTCATGCACACTTTTCAGTGTTTGACTCTTAAGACATTGCCAAGCTGTCTGTGGCTATTTTAGGCTTGTGTTGACAGTCTGTCTGCAGTGAATCTTGAATCTCTTTTAGTCATGGATGGACAAACTGTCTTGTCAGAGGCAAAAATTACAGTCTCAGTATCTTAGAGAAGACGTTCTTTAGCCTAATATATCACGAGCGGGACTGTTCGTGGAAAGTGAGTGGTATCTTACATGACCCCCTCCACACATGCAAATGCATGTGTGATGGAGGACAGAGATTGAAGACAGAATGAATCGCACCAGCAATTCTAACCACTAACTTTAATTCATTATAATAGGTTACAGACCTTCAGATTTAAAAAAAATTATGCTTCTCACCGGCTACACAAATCATGAATGAAATTACTGAAAATTCTGACTATGACTGTACTGAAGAAATGGCACAACACTAAAGGCCTGCAAAGGAGCAGATGCGAGGATGTTATGCTACCACTAGGGAGCAGCGTTATGGTCTTATGCCTTTGGAGGTGAGTCACAAAGGCAGTGGAAGAAAGAGAAGGAGAGGTATATATATAAAGTTTTTGTATGTATTTCAAACATTCATGCATTCTTCCCTTTTTGTATGTATGGGAGCACTAAACTGAAAAAAAAAAACACAAATGCACAGATGCATTATTTTGCACCCACCCACAGACCTTTGGAGCACTGAAGTAGGAGATCTTTTTTTTTGCTGTTCAAATATTAATCGCAATAGTAGAGTAATAGTAAAAAGTTCGAATCAGTCCACATTTCTGTTGTCTGAGGTCACCAAGTGCTGTCAGCAAGAAAAAGAACAAGAAAATCCGATACACCATACCGAACTGGCAACTAACACTAATTGAATGGGGCACAGAAACTCACTTTCAGTTTTGTTTTTCAATGTCCCATTCCATTTACGTTAGCTGCTGCCTTGCTATTTGGTCCATGTTGCATAAAACATTCTTTTTCTTGCAGACAGCACTCAATGACCTCAAAAAACAGGGCTATGGATTGGATTTCTCCTTTAAAGCTGAATGTGGTATAAGTACTATGACTTGTTACCCCACTGCATTTGTTGCTCTGTGATATGAAGGCAAAAAATGTTGGCAAGGTCACTGAGTGGGGGAGTGGTAGTGTAGCGCTTAAGGAGCCTGATGAGGGTGCAAGTTGCCTAAAAAGTTGTGGGTTCAAATCCCAGCTGCCACCATTGTGCCCCTGAGCAAGGCACTTAACGCTAAATTGCTTTAGGGGAGGCTGGCCCTGAACAATTGATAGTTGACAAAAAATGTAAGTTGCTTTGGATAAAAGCGTCTGCTAAATGTATGTAAATGAGTGAGTGCACTATACCTAAGCTATGTATTCACTATTCACTTTGAAGTGCCCAGTGTGGTAAATGAGTGGATTTTGTGATTGTAATTTTGTCTGTATACTTACTTCTGTAAAATCTGTTACATTTGATGCATACACAATGAACGATGTATGAATAAATGAATGAGTGATGCATGCATGAATTAATGAGCCTTAAAGAATTGCATATATTTGCCATTCTTACTGTTTTCTGTTTGGTTTCAATTGTTGTACATACTTTTGAGACCATTTGGCAGTGGATAACTTCCTGGATCTTCTGCAGAGCATTGTGAAGCAATTAATTCTAAGAGAAACTAAAATATTTCTTGCATCAATCCAAAATATAAGTCATTGATTGAAGCGCTGATGTCTTTCTATACCAATTCTTTTTATGGCTATTTTTACTGTTTATCTTTCATCCTGAAATTAAAAAAAAACAAGCAGGGTAAACAAATTAAATGGGGCTATTAAGAGTCTATCTATGACAGACCAGATAACATTAAAGAGAACAGAGGAAACATTCAGCTTACAGTTTGAAAAAGTTTAGGAAGTCCCAGGTCCTGATCCAACAGGATGCAGTATACAAGATATATACTAAACCTTGCAGCAGACTTTCATACTTGCAGGGATATTAAAGTGGTTAGTTTCTGTTAGACTTGACTCCATTTGTGTAAGGTCTTGATTATGGCTTATGGAAAATAGAAGACAGTACAGAGTTAAATCACACCCCCTTGTGGAACAGCATGGTCAGTCACAGACAGACATTACAGTTTTTGCAGTTTGTGGGACACTAAAACTAGAATTTGTGGCACAAGTAATGAACCACTTACCCAGGTTGTCAGGTCCGCATCGGACCTGGTCACGGCCACGCCCCCTCACTCAACGCCACGGTCTCACAGCTCATCTCCTCGTTTGCACTCACCTCCTCAAGCATGATCACCTTCACCTGAGTTCTAATTGGTGTCACCTGGTCTCCACCCTACTTAAGCCTCCCTCCTGCTTCACTTGGTGTCTGGTCTCGTCGATGTTACCTTGTTTCCTGCATGTTCGTGTGCTTCCCTCGTCTCCCGTGATCTCCCGTATCTCCATTCGCGTAAGCCTAGACTCCCCAGTTATTATTGTCCCTCTCCGTGTATTTTGATCTTTGAAGTTAGTACTTTTGTGTTTGACTCCCTTAACTCCTGTGTGTTAGCTTTTCCCGAACCTCTGAGCGTTGTTCTTTTCCGTTTCCTCCGTTATAGTAACGGACGCGACTTTTGTTACCCCTTTGTTCTTTGCCTTAATAAAGACTCTTGTGTTTATCTGCTGCCTCCGCCTGTCTGAGTCTGACAGAAGACCAGACCGTAATATAATCATGGAGGCTCAGAACCCCGACCCCTTTCGAGCCTTGGTCGACGAACTGCGCCGTAGCTTGTTGACTCATGTGACGCCGCCAGTCAGCGTCGTCGCGCCCACTCCGGATCCCCCGCCTTACTCCGGAGACCCGGAGGCCTGTGGTGGGTTCCTGCTGCAGTGCACTCTCGCCCTGGAGATGGACCCGCGCCGTTTCCCCACTGAACGTGGCAAGGTGGCGTATGTCATCTCGCGCCTGGACGGCCGGGCCCTCCAGTGGGCAGAGAGTGTCTGGCAGCAGGCGGGACCCACCACACAGTCTGTGGACGCCTTCCTTAAACACTTCCGGGAGGTCTTCCAGGCTCCGGTCGGCGACTCCGCCATCCAGGAGCAACTGCACCACCTGAAGCAGGGTAGGACCAGCATCACCGAATACGCTCTCCGCTTCCGGACCCTCGCCGCCGCCAGTGGGTGGAACGAACCGGCCCTGCTCACCACCTTCCGCCTGGGCCTGGAACCCGCCCTGCGCCTCCACCTGGCGGCATACGATGATTCCGTCGGCCTGGAGCGTTTTATCCAGCTCGCCATTCGGGTGGCGCACCGGAGGGAGGGCTGCCTGCCACCTGTCTCCCGTGCCACTCCGCCTCCCCTCCGACCCGCTCCTACCGACTCCGCGTCCGAGACCCCCATGCAGGTCGATTCAGTCAAGCTCACTCCCACCGAACGACGCAGGCGGGTCGAACAGGGCCTGTGCCTCTACTGTGGGGCCTCAGGACACCACATCCGCGCTTGCCCTGTGCGCCCGTCTCGCGTCCAGGTGAGTGGAGCCAGTCTGCAACCGTCAATTTTATCACCCCTGTTGATGACCATAACCCTGTCTGCCACCAATGTCTCCCTCTCAGCCCGGGCCCTCCTCGACTCTGGCTCCGCCGGGAACTTCATAGCCGGCTCCCTCTGCCGACGCCTGAAGTTACCGCGTCGGGAGAGCCCCCACCCCTACGTCGTGCACTCCGTAGTGGGTCGGCCCATGACGGACCATCCGGCATGCCGTGGGGCCCCTGACACTCCAGATTGGAGCCAGCCACAAGGAGAGTATTGACTTTCTGGTCCTCGAGGAGGCCACCGTGGACTTAATCCTGGGCCGCCCATGGTTGGTTCAGCATGCTCCGGTGGTGGATTGGGCCACCGGAGAGATCTTAAAATGGGGTGATTCTTGTCATGATCAGTGTTTGTCTTGTCTCCCTGTTCCTAGGTCCCGTCTCAGTCACTCCTCCCTGGTGGTGGGGTCAACCTCTGTCGAAAGCCCACACTCGGCCCGTAGCACCGTCATTCCCCACGACTACCGTCACTTCGCCGAGGTGTTCTGTCCCGCACGCGCCGCACAACTCCCTCCACACCGGCCCTGGGATTGTGCCATTGACCTGCTGCCGGGGGAACCAGTGCCTAGGGGTAGGGTCTACCCGCTGTCCTTGCCTGAACAAGCGGCCATGGAGGAATACATCCGGGAGGCCTTGCGCCAGGGGTACATTCGCCCGTCAGTCTCGCCCGCCGCCTCCAGCTTCTTCTTTGTAGCCAAGAAGGACGGAGGACTGCGACCCTGCATCGACTACCGAGCCCTGAATCGGATTACGGTAAAGTTCCGCCATCCTCTCCCCCTGGTCCCGGCCGCTCTGGAACAGCTTCGTGGGGCGGTGGTGTTCACGAAGCTAGACCTGCGGAGTGCCTACAACCTCATCAGAATACGAGAGGGGGATGAGTGGAAGACGGCCTTCATCACCCCCAACGGCCACTACGAATATCGGGTCATGCCCTACGGGCTAGCCAACGCCCCCTCTGTATTTCAGGCATACATGAATGAGGTGTTCCGGGAATATCTCCACCGGTTTGTCCTAGTCTACATCGATGACATTTTGATCTATTCCCGGAACGAAGCCGAACATCAACAGCACGTGGCACAGGTACTCCGCAAGCTCCGTGAACACCACCTCTACCTCAAGGCGGAGAAGTGCGTCTTCCACGTGCGTCAGGTCCAGTTCTTGGGGTACAACATCTCCGCCCAGGGCGTTAAGATGGACCAGGGGAAGGTTGACGCCGTACTCCACTGGCCGTCTCCCACTACGGTCAAAGAACTTCAGCGTCTGTTAGGCTTCGCCAACTTTTATCGCCGCTTTATCAAGAACTACAGCCTAGTGGTCGCTCCACTCACCAACCTGCTCCGGTCCAAGCCCAAGACCCTCCAGTGGTCCCCCGAGGCGGCGCGGGCGCTCCAAGACCTCAAGGCCTCCTTCGCTTCGGCTCCTCTCCTCACGCTCCCGGACCCTACCAAGCCCTTCGTCGTGGAGGCAGATGCCTCCACAACCGGAGCGGGTGCAGTCCTGTCCCAGGAAAGCGGGTCTCCAGCCAGACTACATCCATGCGCCTACTTTTCCCGCAAGTTTACCCCGGCCGAACAGAACTATGACATTGGAAACCAGGAACTACTCACCGTCAAACTTGCCTTGGAGGAGTGGCGCCACTGGCTGGAGGGAGCCCAACACCCCTTTCGAGTCCTCACCGACCACAAGAACCTGGCATACCTCCGAGAGGCCAAACGCCTGAACCCTCGTCAAGCCCGGTGGGCGCTATTCTTCACCCGTTTTGACTTTGTTCTGTCTTACAGGCCGGGGTCCAAGAACGTCGTGGCCGACGCGTTGTCCAGAGTCCACGGGGATGCGGACTCCCCCAAGTCATGCAAACTCGTTCCCATGAAAGCTATCCCCTCGGCGGCGGAGGCCGCCGAGGCGGTTTTTACCCACGTCTTTCGCCACTTCGGGTTACCTGAGGACGTGGTGTCCGATCGGGGACCCCAGTTTATATTTAGGTTCTGGCGGGCCTTCTTAGGGCGCCTGGGTGTGGCCGTCAGCCTCACCTCGGGGTATCATCCACAGACCAACGGCCAAACGGAGCGTAAGATCCAGGAGATCGGCCGGTTCCTACGCACCTTCTGCTCCCAACACCAGAACCGTTGGAGCCGAATACGCGCAGAACTCCTTACGCCAACGCGCCACCGGACTCACCCCTTTCCAGTGCACACTCGGCTACTAGCCACCCCTCTTCCCCTGGCACACCGAACCCACCGCGGTGGTCAACGTGGAGAACTGGTACCAGGAGAGTGGTAGGGTCTGGGAAAGAGCACATCAGCAGCTCCAGAGGGCAGTCCAACGCTTTCAACACCACGCAGACGCGCGGAGAAGACCCACACCCACCTATGAGGTTGGCCAGAAGGTCTGGCTCTCCACTCGGGACATCCGCCTCCGACTGCCCTCTAGGAAGCTCAGCCCCCGGTTCATCGGTCCCTTAGACATCCTGCAGCAGGTCAACCCGGTCACGTATAAGTTACGTTTGCCCCCTCACTACCGCCTTCACCCCACTTTCCATGTGTCCCTACTTAAACCCTATCACGCACCTCACAATGTCTCTCCTCTCTCCCCAGCTCCCGATGCGCGGCCTGAGCCTCCGTTGCCGCTCCTGTTGGACGACGGCCCGGCTTATGTGGTCGACTCCGTCCTCGACTCCAGGCGCCGTCGAGGTCGCCTGGAGTATCTGGTGGACTGGGAGGGGTACGGTCCGGAGGAACGCTCATGGATCCCGAGGGAGGACATCTTGGATCCCGACCTGCTCACCGCCTTCCACGCGGAGCATCCGGACCGTCCCGTTCCCCGAGGTCGGGGTCGTCCCAGCCGGCGTACCCGGCGCCCGGGTCGTCGTGCTCCAGGAGCGGCCCCTGAAGGGGGGGGTAATGTCAGGTCCGCATCGGACCTGGTCACGGCCACGCCCCCTCACTCAACGCCACGGTCTCACAGCTCATCTCCTCATTTGCACTCACCTCCTCAAGCACGATCACCTTCACCTGAGTTCTAATTGGTGTCACCTGGTCTCCACCCTACTTAAGCCTCCCTCCTGCTTCACTTGGTGTCTGGTCTCGTCGATGTTACCTTGTTTCCTGCGTGTTCGTGTGCTTCCCTTGTCTCCCGTGATCTCCCGTATCTCCATTCGCGTAAGCCTAGACTCCCCAGTTATTATTGTCCCTCTCCGTGTATTTTGATCTTTGAAGTTAGTACTTTTGTGTTTGACTCCTTTAACTCCTGTGTGTTAGTTTTTCCCGAACCTCTGAGCGTTGTTCTTTTCCGTTTCCTCCGTTATAGTAACGGACGCGACTTTTGTTACCCCTTTGTTCTTTGCCTTAATAAAGACTCTTGTGTTTATCTGCTGCCTCCGCCTGTCTGAGTCTGACACAGGTAGCATGATTTCCTGGATTTGCTAAACCTTACAGGTGACCATTTTCACCTTGGCTTTATTGAATTAGAAAAGGTTGTGCATTGCCAAAGAGCTGTCACGAATGTGAAATCACAGATGTGCCCTCTGTCATTTGTGAATCTTGAATTTAGAAAAAGCCAGCCACTACAAATGTGCAAAATTAGAACAAAGCCTTACTTTGATGCAACAGAAATCAACCACAGTTTGCCTGTGGTTTCCATGGAGGGCATCCATTAACCAAAACAGACCATTTCAATCTACTGCCGAAATATTGTAAATGGGTTTGTAAAATTGTTTAAAACACGTTATCCATATATAGTAACCAAACACTGATGTCAAGACCTAAATAAATGTATATATTTTTTCTGATTGCTTAGGCACAATTTTTGTCAAAACTTTTGTCTATTTTTGCAAAACTCTTTACTCAAACCTTCCACCCAACTGCACACTGAATAATGAATAATAATAATAATAAAAATGAAAAACACATTTGGCTTTTGCTTACTCCGTGCGCAGGGCATGTCAGTTTTCAGTAGGCCTCCTATAGCTTTATAGCTTTGTAATACATGGAGCTTATAGTTTTTTCTGAATGCTTAAACACTAACAGTGATTCTTTTGGTGCAATTTCTGAAACTATTAACAGTTGCAGCCAATCAATTCACAAAGTCTGCAAAACTAAAAGCCCAATTAGCGCTTTACACCCAGTTTGAAATTTTGTAACACAACACAGAAAAAACTGTAATACACGTGCTTACCATACTTGCATTCAGAATATATACATAGCATTGCGAACTGGTTTACATTTACATTTACATTACATTTATGCATTTAGCAGACGCTTTTATCCAAAGCGACTTACAAAAGAGGATAACATTCAAGCTACAACACAATGAAAGAAACTAACAAAGAGTGCATATTGCTAACATAAAAACTGCACTATTTTAAGTAGAAAGTGCAATAGTGTAATAAAAAGTGCAGTATAAAAGAGAAATTAAGCGTAAGATGTTTTTAAAAAATTTAGGCTAGGAGGTATTCTTGGAAGAGCTGGGTCTTCAAGAGTTTCTTGAAGGTGGAAAGGGTATTAGTTGATCTGGTAGCACTTGGAGGGTCATTCCACCAGCATGGAACCAAACATGAGAAGAGTCTCGATTGACCTGCGCAAGGTGTTGGCCGTGCTAGATAGCGTTGTTTGTAGAGGAGCGAAGTGGTCGGCAGGTGACATAGGGCTTCAGGAGAGTATTCAGGTATATGGAAGCAGAGCCATCAATCACCCTGTTGGCCACCATTAATGCCTTGAATTTGATACGAGCAGCCAAGGGTAACCAGTGGAGTTCAATGAACAGAGGTGTGACGTGTCCTTTTTGGCTGGTTAAAAACCAGACGTGCAGCTGCATTCTGGATCATCTGTAGCGGTCTCACAGCACAGGCTGGAAGGCCTGATAGGAGGGCATTGCAGTAGTCAAGACGAGGGATAACCAGAGTCTGGTTATCACAGGTGTGCACAGAAGTGGAGGCAGTCACTGGCATTACACTGCAGTAGCCTTATGAAGCTTTTGTTCCACAATCTCACCTATATGCAGCTCTAAGTCTATTTCTATCAAGACAATTCCCCCAGTACTTGTACGAGTATGGCAACAGTAACTATTGGTAACACTTTATATTAATACACACAGATCCGCTATTAACAAGTTGCTTATTAACATGCAAATTAATAACATACTAGTCATTTGTTAGTCACTTATTAATACCATATTCTGCATGAGCTTATTCTACCCATAGTAGACTATAAACTAAGAAATTGTCTTATAAGCTCCACACTAACCAAAGCATATTAAAATCATAATGCATATACAACAACTAACTTACTATCTGTGAATAAACAGTAATTAGGAGATAATATTAGAAAAAATGAATTAATGGTCTATTATGGGTAGAATAAAGTCATGCAGAAATAAGTGATTGGTAGTCACTAACAAATGGCTAGTATGTTATTAATTTGCATGTCAATAAGCAGCTTGTTAAATGCGGATCTGTGTGTACTAATATGAAGTGTTACCTAACTATTTTAGTAACCTAATCACATTGGGATTTAGTTTACAAAAAAACACAAATAATCATGTTTTACGTGGCACATCTGTGTACAATTTAGCTTGTGGAATGTTTTTTTTTGGTAAAAGTGATGCAAAATTTTCATTTTAGGAGTTAGTGTTGAGAGTGATGTTTGTGCATTTGTATTTGTTTAGTTTTTCTTTAGGTTTTTACAGTGTCCTAATTTCAGAAAATGCACTATAGCATTACAAAACTGCTATATACACTGGGTTAGCCTCCACCCTCCTTCAGCAACTCTCTGATCCACAAGACAAAGCTGCTGATGACATTTAGGTCCTTGAAAATATTTTTTTACATTTCATTTTATGTTACAGCAGTGTCAATACAAATAACTTCAAACTTAAAACAGTTATTTTGGGATGATTATTCAAGTGGTTTATTTGGTAAGAGTCAGATGCTTCACATGTACAAGCGCTCACAGACAAAAATGTTGGAATTTACATACTATGATAATTATATAGACCATCCCAAACATTTTTTTTTTTACAGTGAAAGGCAAATCTTGAATCACACCACAAAATAGCCACTCATTCTGACGTTAAACTGAGCTTAACATGAGCAGAATTTTGTAATATGACTACAGTGGTTTCTGGAATGGATTTCCAAAAGCTGTGCAGAACATGCTTCATCAATGTCCTCTCCAGGTGGCGCTGTGGCACAACTGACTAAGGGAACTGGAAGAGCCTTGGTATGATTCCCACTCCCATCTCTTTCTGGGGGTGGTGGTAGCGTAGCGGTCAAGGAACCTGGCTAACATGCAAGTAGCCTGAAAAAGTTGTCGGTTTGAATCCCAGTTGAGTTGAGTTGGGTTTGAGTCCCACTGTCGTGCCCCTGACTAAGGTACTTAACCCTAAGTTGCTCTAGGCAAAACACGTAAGTCGCTTTGGACAAAAGCGTCTGCTAAATGAGTAAATGTAAATGTAATCTCTCTCTCCCAGTTGTTTCTCTCTACTGCTCTACCAGAGAGGGCAAAAATGGAGCAAGAGGCACAAATGTTTGTTAAGTTCCGTGTTCTATTTTTGGAAAATCCCCCTTTATGCAGACCAGTCAAGCCCTCAAATGCTGACACAGAAGATCATTGAAAAGTTTATATTGTGACATTCTGTGACACTCACACTTACGCAGACCAGAATTATTCACATTTACCCCCATTGTAACATATTATGTTGCTCTATCTTGGTCAGCATTTTTTGCAAATTGCAGATTTTTCCAAAAAAATCTCAAAACATTTTAAAACATTTCTCATACTAACTGAATAGGGCTATGGGAAATTAAACTGAAAGTGAGCTTATAGCCCCAGTAAGTTCATGTTTATTGTAGGTTCAATATTTGTTCTATGGAAAGAAAAACACTTTCTGTAGACACAGCCTAATACAGCAGTGGGTTGTAAGGCAAAAGTGGCTCAGTGCTTTCTGAAATTCCACCTGATCACATATTCATTGATACCGAATTTAAACCACATCTTCGTATAGAGCAAAAAAACTACGTTTTTTAAAAAGGTTCATTCGATTGTAAAGTGCACCAAGCAGAACAAGAACACCAAATACAACACACAGCACTATGAGTAGGCCACTAACATTAAAAGTGGCTGCAGAGTTAGCTCCTAGTTTGAGTGTTGGAGCAGGTGTTGTTAATGGTTGGCAGCGCTCCACCTCGGAGTTGATCTCGCTTGTTTGAGTACCGCTGTACACACCAGTGACAGCAGTTCTCAGCTTCTTGCCATCTTTGTATGCTTTGATGACGTATCCTCGGTAGGGAATGGTGGCCTCCACCTTCTTCCCTTCCATTCTTACCACACAGTAAAAACCCGGCGGCACTTTGACCTGCACATCCTGGGCCTGAGTGATGGACTCGCTCTCCAGGTGGCCATCAGACAGCGCCACGGTCACCACAGCACCGATGCTGACTGTGGCACTTGCAAAGTCCGGAATACCAGCCGAGATGGTTGTGGACTGTGCAAGGGATGAAGAGAAAGTGCTGTCCCATGAGTTGGCTTTCACTGTGGTCACCTCCATGTGGACTGTTTCTAGCACCTCTTGGTCACCATGGTTTTCAACGCGAGACGCCTTGATTGTGAATGGAAGATGGTGTGTTCTGTTAACCTGGTCAATGCTGTACGTCACGTTTGAGTACTGCACATCGAAGAGGTCACGATTGATGCTCAGTACGTCATAAGAGCTGTACCAGATTTCTTTCCCTTGCCATGGAAGATAAAAGTAGCCTTTAAAAACATCTCCCAGGCCATATTCGTTTTTTCCTACAAAGTTTTCCTCACAGAACTTTATGCCAGGGTCAGACACCGTTGAGCCAGGCTTCCACTCCAGCCGTTCAAAATTGTCTTTGTTCACCAGCACGTCAAAATGGTCAGTTTGAAGTTCATACCCACGGAATGGAAAAAAACAGAGATGACCTCTTCCTTCGTTGAGAAAGCCAAATGTGCAGTAGTCATTTGCCCTACAGACAAAGTCTCTTCGAGACGTGTAGTCGTTAAATATGCTGACTGCGTCACTGGGGATTTCTTTGTCTTTAAGTGGGACCCACTTTAGATTTGAAGTGTCGGCTGAGTAGTCAATGTCAATCCTGAGTTTAGACTCTTCAGCAGCAGATGGATTGTGAGAAATCTGTTTAAGGTGCTTCGGAGGGGGACCTGCACCCTTCCAACCTGACAAGCCAGACAAATGTCCTGTCACAAAAAGAAAAACATATATGAATATCAACTATTACAACCTGTATGTACTGAACTGAAAAAATACATTTCCAGGCAAATCCATGTGTGCCTAATAAATACATTTCTACTGTGTATGACCTCTCCAAATACCTTGAGATCATCAAAATTACCAAAAAGCTGTACAACTGTTTTTTTTTTTTTTTTTCACACGCCCTGTGTTAATAAAGTATACTGTTGAATGAGAGGAACTTTTACAAGGAGGTTAACCAGATAAATATTTTACCATCCACAATGGTATGATCATGTATTCTGCACTACAAAATCATAACACTATTCATGGGTACTCCACACTGAAATTGCATAGGCTTTATAAATAATCAAAGTGGATTTGGATCTCTTTAGATCTTTTCCACTATCGGACCTGACAGGGAAAGTCTACCTTTTGGACCCTCCGTATCCACTGATGTGTTTCTTGGTTCTGCTGCGATGTGCTCGGAAATTATTAGCAGATGAGACATCACAGTGACCTTAATTGGAAATAAATAAGCACACATCACACACATTAAACACATGAACTTGCATTCACCATGCATTAAGATCTGCATAGTCTGAACTGCAAAACTTTGCTTATAAGATTAGGTAATTCCATTAAAGGCTACCGTTAGGATAACTAGACTGCTGAGTTTACTAGCCAGTGAAGAATCAAACGTTGCAAAGTCATTCTCAAATAATGCTACTTTGCTAAACAACAAACAACATTTAGCATGAGGCGGTTTATTTAATTTCTCGAATCCATCTCAGTAAAATAGACGTCGGTGCCATGTAATGTCTTGTATTTTTCGCCAATAAGTTAAAGAGCTGGATGGATAACACAACCTAGGGGTATTATTGTATCAATCAATAACCCACTTATTAATCAATAACCCAATGATTACTGATAAGGACTACTTACCAAAGAAATTTGCACTGCATTCATCCTGAAAAGTTGTCCATTAGCGTAATACATACTTTGAGCTATCGTCTGTAAACCAAATCAGCAGCATAAACCCATCACAACAGCACAACAAAGTTTCGTTTCCACGTTTCCTTTCGTTTCACTCTCCGTTTGGGTCAGTTTCGTCACGTGACTTTCCATCCTTCGGTGAGTAGCGCCTCGCTCGTCTACGAGTGCACAAGTGTCCGCCCACCCCTGCACGAAATTATTTTTGTCATTAGAGGGCGGTCGCGCATTGTCCACAGATTGTCGTTTGCCTTTGTCAATAAATGATGGCATGACGTGCCCAAAGTCTATACTAAATAGTTTGTAGGATACATCTTATTCTGGGTTAGTCTCCAGTCATCATTAATTAGGCTAAGATTTGCTGGGGGAACCAAAATCCTCATAATGTTGTGACGTGTTTGGCAGCATGATGACCATTTTCTGATGGATAGCCTACCATCTTGATCCCTGTGAAAAAAATCCTTGTCTGACTACATTGTAAATAAAGACAAAAAGAAATGATTCATTATCTATTACTATAT
Source organism: Tenualosa ilisha (assembly GCA_015244755.2). Lineage (NCBI taxonomy): Eukaryota > Metazoa > Chordata > Actinopteri > Clupeiformes > Clupeidae > Tenualosa > Tenualosa ilisha. The sequence continues at coordinate 557,527 of PYXC01001172.1, forward strand.
ATAGTTGCTTAATATAAACATATATTTCCGTAATTATTTTTACAAATAGTCTGTTAAAAAACACACAAATGAAATGTTACATACCATTTCCTAGTTTATTTCCTACATTACATTTGTCAAGATAGAAGACAGACAATGCTCTTTCAGGGTGCTATCATCCTTTCATTCACTTTCTTTTACACACTGGTACACACTTAGTCTATGTCCTTAAACAAAATATTGTAGTATTACATGAAATACATACATTTTACACAACACTGTAATTGAAAATATAGTTTGCCTTTTTAATAAGCCCCATATATGATCAGTTATAATGTGCAACTTTCAATTTCAAATATCAGTCAAATTAATTTATATAGGCTTAACATAACATACTGTATCTTGTCTATAGATTAAAAAAAAATTGGAAAAAACTTATGACATGTTGACAACAGCCACACCAAAGGACAAGGCAACCAGCGACATGAGGCCAGGAGCTGGAGTGTGAGGATAAGCAGCGGCCCTGGGTACCATGGCCAGTTTCAAATGGACAGGAACACATTTGTCCACCACAGCGTTTATCTCTCCCACCTGAACCCCTCTATACATGCCAGTTATATTAGCATTGTGTTTCCTACCACTCTCATAGGTTTTGGTGACATGTGCTGTGAACGGGATGGCTGCCTCCGTCTTGGTCCCCTCCATCTTCACCTCGCAGTAGTGACCGGGGGGAACTTTGACCTCCAAGCTCAAGGAGTGCTCCTCAGATTGGCTTTTGGAGTTGCTTTTCGACAGATGGGTGCTTGTTTCTAGCCCAATACTGACCGAAGCCTCGCCAATGGTCGGAATTCCAGCAGTGATGGTGGTAGTCAGCGAGAGGGACATAGAGAATCCTGTCTCCCAAGCACTCACTGTCTCTGTGGTCTCTGTCAGGCTTACTGTTTTTGTGACTTCCTCATCATGATTGTTTGTTACTCGTGATTTCTTCAGTGTATGCGGTTGGTGTCTTGTGATATTTGCTTTTTCAAATTGATAACGTACCTGGGATAGATCCTGACTGTAATGTTCATGAACAACAGTCAGGACTTCATAGCTTCTGTACCAGTATTCTTTTCCATCTTTTATCCAGGGCAAGTAGAATACATTTGTCTCAGTGTTCACATTTCCCAAGCCATATTTGTTTTTCCCCACAAAATTTGATAAACAGCTCTTAATGCTGTAAGGGGGGACTTTCCCATTTTCTCCCTGTCTCCATTCCAGTAATTCAAAGTTGTCTTTATTGACCAAAACCTCAAAATTATCTGTTGTGAGGACTTTTCCTGCTAGTGAATGTGTGCAAAGGTATCTATCCGATACTTGCAAGTAACCCAGCACACAGATCCTTGAAGGTCTGCAGACATATTGCTCAGGAGGACCATGTATTTTGACCATGTATCCAGCTTTGAGGTCAAATCTGTCACTAAACGGTACCCACTGCAGAGATGAGTCAGTTTCTGAAACCTCAAAATGTCTTACACTGAAATCATCATTAGATGTAATAAGATTAACTATTGAGAAGGATACATCTTTTTTCACTTCCACTTTCAGTAGATCAGTTTCATTATCCACTGTGTCTAGGTCGGGCTGGAGAGTCACCTCACCAAGAACAGGATCCAGGGGTGGTCCTATGGTGACAAAGGATAGAGAAATGTGAAGATGAAGACTCGAGCTATACAAACACAGCGGTGTGTATGAGAAAAGATTAAAATACTTAATCTTTTGAAATCACTTTTATACCACTTATATATATAGTTGTGTGCTGTTTACAAATTCCAGGTAAATAGTGAAGGTGTAGAGGTGTAGAATGCTGTGGTAACAAGGAAAGTGCACCATTGCGTAGAACAAAAGTGACAGTGCAATAAGTGCCAATTCTCTGCCTACACAGAATTTAAACACAACATAACTATATAGCAATAAGTAATAAAATAAAAGACAGCACGTAAAAATCTAGAATAAAAGGAGAAAAGATAAAGAAAATAAAAAGCAGGTTTAACTTAAGACAGTCAGTCCAGTTTAAAAACTATCCTACAGGGGCTAATATTGGGAGTAAAACACAAACACAACTCAGATCAGAGTGACTATATACCATATTTTGCAGAACAGCATAATCAGGTATCACTCTAAAATGGGGGTAGACATCTAAGCTTAGGCTACACTAGAAAGTAGAATATTCTAAGTGTTCAATAAAATCACTTTGTTTTTAAAATTGTGTTGCATTACTTCTCAGCAGCACTTTATTGGCAATAATGCTACATAACATGCATGTGGAACTTTAACTCTTGATCTAGTCACTTTAGGATGGGAATTGGAATTGCTCCAAAATTAACATCAAAATTAAGAATTTTCTATCAACAAAAATATATATTTGCAGTAAATTGGGTTTATTGTGTATGTAATACAGGTCTGTTTTCAGATTGCAAGCCTCATAATGCATACTCACTTCTTGGGTCTTCACGCATTGCTGACCTCTCTGGCAGTGAGAGCTCCTCTGATCTTGTAATATGCTGGAGAGACATATTCAGGAGAAGAAGGAGAGCTAAAGGCATAGTCTCCATCTCAAAGAGAAACAGTTTCATCAAAGCAACAATCGTACACCACAAATAGCCTTAGCAGGTTGTGCTGCTCCAAATGCTTATGCCTGATGTCAGATGCTTCACCCTTTGTGAGTTACAGTGGTGTGCTTCTTGACTTCTGTTTATCTGTTTATTTCTGCATAGCAGATCAGTCTTTGAGATACTATGTTTAAGCTTCAGGAAAAGAGCAATTCACAGTAATGGCTAGCCTTTCCTGAATCCTGAAAGATAAATGATTCCAATGAAGATGTTTGTTCCCACAATAATTATGCCAGACAGTTGGCAGTTGGCCCACCAACTTTTGACCAAGCCCACCCTAAACTTCTTGTTTTAAAAAATAGAAATCTACATTAATCACACCTCTTGACACAGTTGCATTGTCAGCTTTGCTTCTTCCAACACTTTAAAGTTTTGTTTTTTTTATCAGAATCATCACATTTTAAGTTTTGCCTTTGCTTACACAGGAAAATGTATGCTAAAAACATGAGACAATCTAGACAACTCATACGAAAGATATACTGTATTTAGTGACAAACATATTGGGAATCATGTTATAACCTTATGGCAGAGGTAAAGGTATAACTTAAGAACAACATAGTGTTAAGAGGGCTTTGAGAAACTGGCCTCAGGTCATATTGTCCTATGTATCTGTCTAGCATGTTGAAATGTGCCATTGGGTTTTTGGAGTAATGTCATTGTAAAGTTCATGGCAATAAAGCTTTCATGAATTCAACTGAATTTCATCATATCACTTCACATCTCATGTCAGTCTTGTTTTTTTTTTTTTTTTTTATTAAATGGACTCTCAGTTCCCCTCCTGCAGTTGCACCATCATCGCTTTTCAAACAGCATTTCCTTCAGGATAATGTGATTCACTCTGATATTAGTTGTATGGAAAAAATGATGACAGCTCCTACACAACTTCTCCAACTGCTTCGCAGGCAACTGGCAGGGTTTCCTGTGGGCAGTCTTGCGAAATAATCGCGCCATCTGGTAAGATGTATAAGTGTGGAGGCTGGACAGGTCTCTGGTCTGCTACTGCCTAAAAATCACTGTTTCTCTTAGTCAGCACAAAGCTGTACACAGATCAGCAAGGCCTTAGGAAATATGCAAACAAAAGACTATAACTCCAAAATGTGTAGGGTTGTGTGTCTCTTGAGAGCGCTTGACTAAGGACAATATCTCTATTTTTTTGTTCTTTTGTTTTTACGTGGACAAGCTGAAGTGTAACGTTACTGTAGGAGTGACTGATTCAGATACACTTTGACATGTATAGGAATTGTTATCATGTTTTGTTGTCCTGTGTGTGTGTGTGAAAAAGAGACAGGCATAGACTAATGAGTAGGCCTATAGCACAGAAGGTGTAATGAGGGATTGATTGTTTTTTTCTCTCTTTCCTGTTCCTCTCCTCCTGACTTCTGAATTAAAGACCTAATGTGGTTGAGGCTAGGGTACTGATGAATCCTGTGCCGTGCTATTCCATGTGGGGAAGGTCTTCAACAAATACCACAAGTTTTTTTGCCTGTGGATGAAATTTCTCTTCAGCATTACATATCATAATTTATCTCAACAAAAATGACTTTGAAAAATCTTTGATTTATTAGGCCTAGTTACCAAACAATATGAAACACATTTAGGCCGGTGTACCCGAAACGGCCTCATCAGTGCAGTTTTTATCCACGAGGTGGAGCAATTACATTTCTGCTAGTCACAACATAGCGTGTGTGTGTGTGAAGGTAAACATATCCATGCATTTTCAGTCATACAAAATGTAAGGGGTAAAGCTGCATTCACAAAGCGATTTCGACTAGACAAAGCCGACTTTTAATCACTTTGAGAATCAGGTCTATTCGCATTTGCGCATTCGCATGAAACAAAGTTGAAAATCTCCCATAGACCTATCATTCAAATTCTTTCCTCATCTGGTCTAAGGGAGGATGGATGAGACCATAGAGGGACTGTATCCTAAAAACGAGAAGAGAAAAGAATGTGGTTGCATGGCAGCAACACGAGACCAACCTTCCATGATGGAATTTCTCTATTAGCCGTGAAAAACGAAATGTTAAAGAAACATGAAACATGCCAGTGTTTTCTGAACACATGCATGTAGTATGTATGGTGAGTATGCTATGTCACTATGGGGAAGCGAGTTTCGCGATATTGGGCCATGGCCATGTCATGAGAATTATTCAGTCGGCTTACCCACTGTTGATGAGTTTATTATGAGTCAGCCTGTAATGCATCTGGAGACCTTTGCACAACCCAATGGACGCTACCTTCTGGAGGAGTTGCTGTGACTCACCCCTCAAAACTCACCCTCCCTCTTCTTCCCAACTTCACTGAACTCTAAAATATGTGCGCTCTTAGTTCAGTGATTGTGTCTGTGCCAGACGCAGGGAACAGTTTAATCAGACTTCGGTTGCTTTGACGTGCGCAACACTGACCTAAATCTGTTTCCTGAACTTGGGCTATCTGTGGAACAGTCCCTAGTTGGCTTGGTCTGCCAGAAACTTTGGAAGACAACTCAGCTGTTCGCTGTGTTTGGTTACGAAGCTATGGCTCCGACAAAGACTTTGGAGCATATGCTGGTCATTATCTGGCTCGGGGTCTCGGTCAGTGCTTTGAGCGGTATGTAGTCTGTGTTCGCATTTTCACTCGGTCTTTGTCCAGCGGGCATTTCCCATAGTTATTTTTATTCGCTAGGTCAGCCCTATAAATAATGCCTCTAGGCTGCATCATGGTGTAGCCTACGTTCTTACAACTATCCGAATACAACTTAAAAGCTAATATTTCGGATATAGGATATAGAATGTCAGCCACCAACAATTTTCTAATAATGGTTTTATGCAAGAATGGTCTCATTTGTTCATTCATTGTTAACTTTCATGTTCATTTACTTCTACAATACCTTGGCCGCTCGTTATATAACGTATTTTGCAGATGTAAAACAGACTATGTCACATGTTCATCTCCAGATGTTGAAGACCTGGGGCAGAGCGAGGCTACTTTTGACATGAGTGAACTCCCTGGACAAGCAGGTTAGTGGTGAACGTTTTATTTGGATGTGTGACAGAATGTGATAGAGCCAGAGGATATTTACAAGTCTACTGCCTTACAGACTTGCTACCTGAGTGTCAAAATGCCTCACTACAGAGAACAGACTGTGATTATTCAGTTAGCCACAGTTATTCGTATTAATTGGGTTTGTGATACAATGATCTAATTTGAATAATGCAAAATGAAAGACAATAACAACAAAAACTGCTTGATACAATGCCATCCTCTTCTTCAAGGCCGAGGTGACCCTAACCCAGATATGACTCAGAGAGAAGTTACATTTGACTTGGCCGATATTTGGGGTCTGGAAGGTAACTTAATTTAGCTTTTGTTGAATTTCTGTGCATATCTATTATGTTTCTGTGATATGATTTTGTTGTTATTTCCATTCTTCCATAGAACCTGAACTCTGAGTTAATCTTAGTGTGTGTGTGGGGTTTATCTCCACATGCTATTATAAGATTTCAAGCAATTGCAAGGACAACTGTTTTGTTGCAGTGCTTTGATTCTTTCCTCCAACGATTCTGTCCACATCCTTCCTCTCTTTTTCACCAGAGTCAGACACAGACATTATGCAAAAGGAGGTAACCTTTGATCTACCTGACTTCCTAAAGGAGAAAAGTAAGTGCAATAATGACTGATGTGGGGAGGTGGAGAAATTGCTACTTTCCATAATCACTGGTTTTAACTGTAGCTAAAACAAACAAAAACAAAAATGGCTCACGTGAGATGAGTACCAACAATACAGTGGAATTTTTGACAGAATCAACTCAGTGGCACTTTGTAAGTAAGTAGGCCTGATGGTGTGTTGTCTGTGTGTGTGTGTGTGTGTGTGTGTGTGTGTGTGTGTGTGTGTGCGTGTGTGTGTGTTATAGTTTCCAATTATTCAGGACCTGACATAACACAGAGAGACGTAACAGATGAGCTTGCAGTGGATCTCAGCCCTAGAGGTAAACAGCAGCATGTGACTGTGAAAATAAGATCCTACCATCATGGGTAACATTACTAAATATCTCTCTCTCCCCCCTACTTCCTCTCTTTCTCTCTTTCTGCCCTACTCCCTCTATCTCTCCCCCCTACTTACTATCTTTCTCTCTGTCCTACTCCCTCTATCTCTCTCTCCTCCATACTTTTTCTCTCTTTCTGTCTCTCTCTCTCTCTCTCTCACCTACTCCCTCTCTCTCAGGTCCTGCTCAGTTCAGCCCTCGTGGTCATGATCCTCATCGTGTTGTCTTCCCTCCTGGTCGCCCCACATCTGAGAACATCCAGGCAATTTGTCTCCATGGCACTGGGCGGCCAAGGTATCCACAAGGTGCTCTGCCTCGCTCCGGCTTCAGCCACCTGTCCCGCCAGGCAGATGTCATCCACCGCACAGAGGCCTGGTACAGTCAGCAGTGCTGCCAAGGCAGCTGGCAGCAAAAGATAAGCCGGACTGTTTGCTGTGCCCATCAGGCAGTGAGTACCTTTGATAAGTCAGTGTAAACACACACGGTGTTTGATGTCACACTGCCCTGCATCTGGCCTGCCGAATACTGTGAACTTTACATTACTACACTACACATTAATAGCCCTCCCCCTGTTCATGGCCCAATCAGTATTTTTATTTTTTGGCTTGTTTATGAGACATCCAGACTGGCAAAGCGGGTGACCATGGGCCTTATCAGCTCACACTGATTGGTATGCAGCCTCTGTGGAAACCAAACAGCCCATTAATGAAGCCATCCTCTTCCTTTCAAAGCAATTCCATAAAGTCTGAACACACATATTGCCAGCACAAAATGAGAACACACAAAGGAAAGCACACAGAAACAATACACACATCACAAATGCACACTAATGCTTTGTATTTTGTCTGGCAGTGGAAGAAGGCCCTTGACTTGTTTTGTGAAGACGAGTTCTCTGTGAAGACGAGACACTACCACTGCTGCAAGCTGCAGGCCCAAGCCAGGTTGAACTGCTTTGAGACAGAGGCACCTAATCCTTCTTATGGGCCCACTACTCAGTACTCTGGCCCAGAACTCCTGCCTCGAGGTCCAGGCTTCATCTTCACCAACAACTGCCCCAGGTCAGAGAACCAAAGAGAGGGAAAGGGGGGCGGGGGAGAATGTTGGCATGGGGAAGTGACTAAATGCAGTAGACAAAACTACAGTTGCTAGAGATGACTGTAAACAATGGGAGAGGATTACAGAGAAAGAAAAATATAGGAAGAGAGAGAAGACATTAAGAAAACAGTCAGTGAAGGATCAAGAACTGCAAAAGAATGTTTACATGTTGCCAAAATAAGCAAGCAATGGTAAGCAAAATAGCCAAGCAATAGTGGTGATAGTGGTCAACAAAACAAAGCAATAGTATAGCAAGCAATAGTCTGTAAGCAATGGGAGAAATAGGAGAAAGGGGAAGATGTAGAAGGAAGTGAAGGTCCTGAGCTTAAAGACATCAGCGAGAGGAAGAGAAGAAAAAGGGAAGAGTGAGTGTGAAAGTACCACAGAGACTACGCAAGAGAGAGGCTTACAGCAGAGACGCAAATATCCACAGCACACCACAATCAGCCTCACTGCATGTATAATGTGTGAAAGGCACATCAGGAGTACAGATGCCCTTAGAGACAGATGCCCTTAGAGTTTAGTTAGGAAAGTAGAACAGTTGAGTTGAAATGTCCAAAGAGTTTTGTTCAGTATGGCTTTATATGCAGAATGCAACGGAAGCCCAAGCTTGCTGCACCACGGGCCTTCAGGAGAGAACCTGCAAGCATTCCAGACATTCACTTTCCACCTGGCCGACCCACCTCCTCCAACATCAAGCTGGTCTGCAAACTGCGGAAACTGCGACCACGCTATGTAGCCAGCTGCCTCCCTCGTGGAGGCTATGGTTGGTTAGCGCGCCAGTCTAAGGCCATCAATCGCCTTGAGAGGGGCCTGAAACGATGCTGCAAGGGAAAGAAGGATGTGCTGGCTTGTGCTGATGAGAAGGTAACAATCAGAGCAACAAAAATAGCGTCACCACATTCTGCTACTAATAATATTCCCCTTGCAATGCATGTTCATGTTTTAGGTCAATTTTGGACTCTCTTTCCTAATAGGATAAGACCTTGTGTAGCCATAGTTATGAATATGAATGGAGGTTTTCAGTAAGTTCCTTGTCTGTGGGAAGTTGACACATGCCAGCCTTTGTTTGCATGGAAAAATTCCTCTCATGGGAACAGGGCATGTTTTGGTAATTATGATGAAGATGATTTTTGTGGGAAATGGAGGGGTGTGACACCTCAGTTATTGCACAAAAATCCTGTTAGGGTAGTTACAGGGGCATGTTGAAACATATCCATTTTCTCTGCATATGTAGGTTGGCTTAGATATGAGGTCGCACAGAGATCCTGTTTCACATCGTTTCACTTTGTGCAAGGCGTCTGGAATCCCACAATTGGCGTACGTTTCCTTCCAAGTGGGCAGATAATTTATGCGCACTTTAAAAATATTGGGCATGCCACAGCCCTCTGTTTGCTGATTGCCCAGTCAAAATTGTGTTGGAGGAAACCTAAGCTAATGGAGAGTTCCCTGACTGTGCTGGAGTGAAATGTGATAATGAGTGGAAGCTCTAGGCGACGTTACCCTGGCTATCACCAGACCACCAGAACAAACAAAACATTATTTAAAGCAAACCTTGGTTAAGAGATCCCTTAGGGATAATGCACCAATGAGAGACAAACCTTTATAGCCCGAAAGGTACTGAGAGTATATACCACTGCTCCATAGTGGTAAACAAATTATTCATACCGTGGTCAATCAGCTCCCCGAGCCTGTAGTAGGCAGTGATTTTAGAGCAGCGATGTGGCATAGGCATAACACAACACAGATTTTCATGCTTAATATCCATGACATTTCTGTGATTGCTTGAAACTCAATTTCCATGTTTTAGTTCGACCTTTTGCAACACACTTTTAAAGACACTGATTGCTCCAATTTGACTAGTGCGATTTTGTGCAGCTACAGAACTGATGGTTGTGTCATGGACAGATAAACCTAACTGTCATTCAAGCTATACTTTTGGGTCATTCCATGTCAACTCACCTAATTTTCAGAACTTTTCCTAGTTAATTTAAAAAAAAAAACATTGCCTCCAAACTGAAAAAGACCTTTTTTGACTAAGTTGGGATCACTGTAGCTCAGAAGAGATTGGTTATAGTGCTTCAATTTTTTTTCTGAGAAAGACCAACTTTTTATTAGAAACATAAAAATTTCAGTGTTGCGCTAGGTTCTCTACATATTTTTTAGATTTTTTAAAAAATGTGTAAGACTACACGTGAATAGAGTGAAAAAAATTAACTGACATATCACTTTCCCAGCTGTTTACTCAAATTAAGGCAAGCATTTTTGTATTGTAAGTTTTCTGAAATGTTACATTTAAGCATGCAAATTGGGTATTATCTTCTTAAATATGCACTGATTAGCACATATTTCCAGAGTAAATGTAAATATATGAAGACATTTACAGAAGGACTTTTCAATACCACTTTTTATAACAAAAAAAAGTAATAATATACCCCAATTTCCATCACACCAGCACTGGACTTTCCCTTGGTCACATCCTCATTCCCCACTCACTCAATGTTATCACCCCCAGTCCCCAACATATTAATTCCCCCTTACCTGTCTCCAAACAGTGGCTCATTACCTCTCCTACAACCCCCCCTTCCATTCAGCAGTCTGTATCTGGCTTGGCCTAATACTGCAGAGATGATGGAGTCTTGTTTTGTTGGCCTAAGTTTGAATGAAGATACTTGCCACAAGACATGGTATAAAAATGGCAAAACCTTCTATATCAAGGTTATCGCTGATGGAGCAGCATGACAAAGAGCTGCTTAAGTTGAGAAGAGGTTGCAGTGACCTTGATGATGAAGCCACTGTTTGTCTACATCACCAGAAGGTGTTCCTAGCGAGGCTGAGTTTTCTTGAAAGACAGTGATCCTTTGGATGTGCACTGCCATCGCTGTAGGCCTAATAAACCAAGTGGTTTCCTGAGGATTATTCACGAAGAAAAATCAAAGGAACTGAAAGAACAGGGAAGGTTATCAAACGTGGTCAGAAATGGTGCCCCGTCTCTGTAAAGAAGGATGGTGTAATAAAGAGTGATGAAGACCTGGAGAATACCAACGAATACAAGCCAGCTGCAGATTACAGCCAAGATCAGCCACAAGCAGTGTCATCGTTACAAGCGGACACAATCGACAACACAAATAAAATCCTCATGGATGCTGAATTCTCTCCTCTTAAGCCCAATTATGTTAGCAAAAGGGTGAAGACCTGTTATGGAAGGCGAAAGAGTGTGGAGTTCCATCAAGCAGTGACCAGTGAAACGGCAGAATGTGTGTTAGCTGAAATCCCAAAATCTCATGTTCAGGGAAATCAAAATGAGTGTCAATTGCAAGGATTGTGACAAACTGATAAGCTTGCTGAAAGAGAAAATGAAAATATTGTCTCAACAAGAGCAGATCCAAATACTTGCTTTAGCTGGTCATTTGAAAAATATCAACTGAGTCAAGTCCAAGTCAGTGAACATAAAGTAAAACTTTAAATCAGTCAAACCAGTTATGTTAGCATGTGTGTCATCAGTGACCATCTGAAACACACTACAGCAGTTGTGCAGCACTTCCAATTCAGTTGAATTATTTTATGCAGTGCCTTTTACAATAGTATTGTATCAAGCTGCTTTACAGCAAGGAGCAGTCAAGAGCAACAGGAGCAAGGATAAACTCCCTTCCCACTTCCAGAAGGAAACTCTGCAGCATCTTCGTCAAATACGCCCTGGTCTAACTAAGGTGCTCTACTTTTCAGACAGTGCTGCATCTCAAGATAAAAGCTTCAGAAATCTTGTGCATCATGAGGAGGATTTGGTCTTACTGCCGAGTGGCATTTTTTTGCCAAAAGTCATGGCAAAAATACCTGCGACGGCATAGGTGGAACAATAAAACGTGAAGCAGCAAAAGTCAATATGTAGGCAGTTACTACCGAACATATTGACTCCTAGACAACTGTATGAATGTGGTTGTATAAACGTGAGGAATGTTAAATTGTTTTATGGTTCTGGTGAGGATGTGAGTACACATGCAGCTGACTTGCAAGGTTTGACACTGCCAAGACTGTGACTGGTACTCGAAGTTACCACAGCTATGTGCCAACATCTGACAAGACATTAAGAGTCACAAGGTTGTCTGAGGATGATACATGGTATACTGCTCAGGTTATGAAAACAATGCAAACAGCAACAGATGTTAGAGTCACTTTGGTTGAATGCATCCCAGGGAAGTATATTGCTTAGGCAGGACACTTTCTGGGCATTGTTTCTGATCCTGACTTTGTACAGTGCATATTACAGAATAATGGCAGAATGACTGTTCACTCACAACAGGACAACCTCGACACTGTTTAAGTTACTTCAGACTTCAAGCTTGCTTAAGTTATTACAAGCAGAATATTATCTTATACCGTATTTCAATATGACAAAGTCTTCTGCTAATGATTTCTACTTTGTATTTTGTGAAATATGTGTAGTCTTGTTATTTTATGTTGCCCGACTTCCTGTTTGTATTGATAATTCAAATGTAATTGTTAAGAAATTAATAAGTAATTAAATAATAATAACACATATGTAAGCAAAACAATTATTTTGACTTTGACTTTGATTTAGAAATATATGGAAATCAGTGTACATTGAAGTAGATAATGGCCAATTTGCATATTCAAACAAACTTTCAAAAAATATGCAATACAAAAAATGCTTGCCATAAAGTGAATAATCAACTGCTAAAGTTTTATTGTGATATGTCTTGATTAAACATTTTACCCTATTCAAAGAAATACCTAAGAAAGAAATTACACATTTTAAAAAATCTAAAAATTATTTAGGGAACCTAGCAGTTCCTAGAGTTTTTCAAAATATGTGTAGTAGTGCAAAAATGTAATTTAGCAACACATGTGTTGTAGTAGTGCAAAATGGCAGTCTGGTGGATAAAGCTTTCTACTAGTCTGGTGGAGTGAGCACAGATGCTCCTATACCTCCTCCCAGAGGGCAGGAGGCTGAAGGGATTGTGTGCGGAGTGGCTGGAGTCGCTCACAGTCATGTTTGCTTTTCGGGTGAGGTGGGTGTTGTATGCGTTTAGCAAGGAGGGGAGTGGGCACCAATGATCTTTCCAGCTGTGTTCACTATGTGCTGCAAGATTTTGCTATTGTTGTCAGTGCTCCCACTGCAGGTGTATTTTAATATTTTAATATAAAATTTTAATATAAAATTTTAATATACCTGGTATATTTTAAACAATTACTTAATAACTATTTGAAGTACAGCTCTGAGATTTGGCATGGTTTTGATCGATTTTTTTCAACAAAATCCATGACTTCAACTGGGAGGTCATAGGTAGTTGGTATGGAATGACCCTGTATTCAGTTGTGAGGTCCATGAATCCTTCATAGGTTGACAGCTGTCGGTTATCACGATGGCTATCCTTTAGTAATGTTGTTTGCAGGGTTATTGAATACATATTAGAATTGGACAAAGACTACTTTAATGTTTTGGAATAGTATCTCCTTGCTGATGTGGTATAGTGATGGAAGTACCCCATTGCACATCATTTTGATCCAAGTGCCTAGGGACCTGGATCTTTACATTTACATTTACATTTTATCCAAAGCAACTTACATTTGTCAGCTGTCAATTACTTCTGGGCTAGTCTCTTCTACAACAATTTAGGATTTAGTGGCTTGCTCAAGGGCACAACGGCGGGAATTCAAATCCACAATTTCTAGGCTACTAGCATGCTTGGTTCCTTAACAGCTTTGCTACCACTGCCCCTGACATGTGCTCGTTTCCTCTCCTCAGTCCATTTTAGTCTCTCAATTGCCTCCTGTCACTCCTCACTGTCCCATCTGAACGCTAGCAAAAAAACATTTTAGATTTACAGTTACGTGGTTCTAATACATACAACTAAACTCTTCCTCCTCTCTTCTCCCCTCGCCATCGCTCAGTGGAGAGAAGAGATGAACCGTTTCTGTGAGGACGAACACAGCGTGAAGACTAAACACTACGAGTGCTGCAAGAAGCCAGAGGGAGATCAGCGATTCTCTTGCTTCTCCTCCAAAGCGCCCAATCCAGACTACAGTGCCAATTTAATGCAGAAGGAGATAACAAATGTTCTGCCTCATCTAGGACTTGTCTGTGAAATGCACAAGATCCTGAAGAAGTGAGATACCTAACATAAAATGCATAATACATAAAAGTGTTATGTCTATACACATAACTTAATGCATGTATATAAAAGGCTCTTTAGGTGTTGTCCACTAAAGGTCAAACATTTTGAAAGGAAAAACACCTCATAGCTCTTGTTCCGGTTTTATTAAATAGTGCTCAACTTTTATTTCTTGTTTTGTGATTGCAACACTACCATCAGGATTCCGGGAACTTGTGGGAAGGAAATGTCTCCTCACAATTGATTTTACACATGACATGAATATAAACACGATGACAGCACTGTAAACAACTTGTGTAACTGCTTTGTAGGGTACAGGGCAAGGTTCCTGTGGCTGGTGTTGTGAAAAAGTGCTGCCACCTTGTGAAACAACAAAGAAATGCATGTGTGCAGGACATGGTAAGAAGTGCTTCGCTTGTAATTCTCTTGTAATCAGTACTTAGCCAATAGTTTTATAGGTGAAAAGTTTTGGTGACGTTTAGGAAATAGTGAAAAAAAAATTTACTAACAATAATCATGTAATACTTTGTGATAATTGTGAAAGTGAAGATTTTTTCCACACTATTTTTGGTGTTAATGGCATTCTAAATGCAGGTAGGCTTCAACAATGTTCAGTATTTGTACATTTAGATTTCCTTTCAGAGCAGTCTAACTCAATTAGTCCACATTTTCAGAAAATCTATGGGTGTGGTCATTAAGGTCATTAAATATCTGGCCACATATCATCCTCTGGCAGAGTGCTGTCCTACATTCATCCATATCTAAAAATTAGGGTGATCATTTGATTCAGAACGTTAAATTGACCCTAATCAGCTTTTTTAAAATCTCCTTCAGCTGGATACCCTGCAACAGGAGAAATGCTCAGCAGAGCCTCCGTCTCCTATGGTAACCCCAGACTGCTGCGCACCAAATCCCACCAAGTGTTTTTCAGACTTGCTCATGAAGTCCATTGAAGAAACAGTAAAAACGCCAAGTTTCAAGAGGAGGAAGTGCCCTCTCTTGACTGTGTGATATCCTGCATCCTAACATAATCTGTATGAACCACCATGATTGACAGTTGATTTCTTTTAAGAAGAGCCCAAATGAAAGGGTTCCACAACCTTAATGCAATATGCCACTGACAGAGCTGCATTTTATACTACTTTTGTACACTTTGACATTATATTTCTAGTTATATATTGGGGGCATTGTACAATAACATCTGTTTGGACACTGCAAAGCCAGTTAATGTGAGTAGGTCTAGGCCTTCACAAATAAATAAATATAGTCTATTTTTAGAAACATGAGCAACAAAGACCTCTCTTCAACTAAGTGAAAGATGTTTCTATTTGTCTACGTTTCTCTATTGCTATTTTAGTGTTCTTGTTGGTATAACCACTATTTCTTGCTTGCAAAATTAATGGTAATAAAATGCGCTGCACAGGCCTAGCCACTATGGTCCACAGTGATGATGTCTTCGAAATTTGCTTGGGAAATGTTCATGATTGACAAAGTTTTATAACTATTTTAATCAGTTTTCTTAGGCTATAGTCTATAGTCTAATTAAATAAAGCCTAGCTCCTGCTGACTTGCGATTGATTATTATCGAAATTGTGTAAGCCTAGATGCTATCTATCAGACCATTTACAACAGGCTTCGGGTTAAATTCAGTTGTCATTATCAGTTTTTGGCGTTAAATAAGCTGATTTGTAATAAACATTTGCGAGACAGATCGTTGCAATGGAGATATAGCTACCAAATGAATGGTCCAGTGCGTGACACTGGAAAAAGCAATGGAAGGGTTAAATTTCACTGAATGGTTGTGGAGCGCCCAGGGATGTAGACGGCGAGCGGAATCTGCGCTAAAGAAAAGAGTAGTTAACAGTGGGAAGCGAACTGAAGTCAAAGCAAAATGGCGACAGCCGGTGCAGCTGACTCGGGCTCGACTGCTCCTTCAGGTAAGTACAGGAACAAAAGGCTCACATTTATATGTAGCCTGCCCTTTAACGTTACATTACAAATAACTGCTACTCTAACGTTTCACTTGGAAGTACAACACGATGTTTACAGATCTATAATAAGTGGTTGTTGGTATGCTAGCCAGGTGGTTAGCAAACCTTTGCTTTCGTTGCATAGGCAGCAAATCGGGTAGCTAACTAGCTTGTCGCTCCCACAATGATCTCGATAGTGATAAATGTGTCTGGATAACGCAGGTAGCTAGTGGGAATGGTGTCTTGTTAGATCATTTAACTATAAAGCGGCATCTGGATGTACTTAAAACCGCTCAATAATCATGCCTATGTTAGTTATTAGTTGTCTATACGTGTTCGATCCCAGTCGGTAATAAACAAAGTTGACTTGTTAGCTTGGTTAGCTAATGTTTTGTTTAACGATAAGTTGCTGTTCGTGTGCTTAGCCTGCTAACGTTAATTAGGTATGTCCTTACATAGTAAGTCATAGAAATAATATATATGTTTTCAGCCAAACTTAACGTTAGCTTTTTTATCATTGTTTATTCACAGTCATGTCTAAGCTATAGTGTGGTGACTATTGTAGTAATTTAGCTTGATAAAAGATGATACTTAATTGGTGTAACTTAATTGCTAGGTATCGTTAGCTTAAGCAGGTTTAAAAATCCAGTCCGATACCGTGACATAAGAGGCATTTCGAAAATGCTGTATTTTGTTACCACATTATTGTTAACTTGCCACATTCTGTCATTGTCACTATCAGTAACGTTGTGGTCCGATGATGCAGAATTGCTATCCTAGTAACATTGAGTAAATGAACATTCAAATATTAGCCTTATGCCATTTGCGTTAATTACGGCTGTAGACCTTTTCAGTTAATTTAGGGAGAAAACCAGTCCTTGGTAACATCACACTTGACAGTTGGAGCACTACAAAACCCGTTTTGCTTTTTGTGTGGACTGTCTACATCTTTGGTTGTCATGTTTGAGGTAAAATGGTTGTGTACCAAGTTAGTCAGCATTGCTTTTGGGAGACTTTGTTTACCGTAAACAGCATTCAGTATTGTACGGCAGCAAAATATAGCTTCTGTCCTCACTTTTATAACGAACACTACATTGTACACATGAATTGTTCTCACAAGTCTGTGACTACCATTCTGTCAGCAGTGTAGATTTCTTGTGACTTTTTTTCTTTAACAAAAACTGTTTTCACTAGTGCCATGCGGCCTAGCCAATGAATATCTCAATCTGCTCCATTCTTTCAAAGCTCATGACTCCAGTCACGATGATTATATCAGCTGGATTCAGAATTGACAAATTACTTTACAAGCTGAGGAAAACTGCATTTTGTCATCATGCGTTTTCTGAACAAATTTTTCCTGAACAACTAGTTTCAGACTTTTGGCCATGTTTGGCCCTGACTAATAGGCTATGTGGCTATTTGTTTGCTTTGGTCCTGGGGTCTCAACATTTCCACAGAGCAGGGCTTTACTGGAAATGACATTATGCTACGATGATGACAGCTTTGATTTAGGAGTGTTTTTTTTTTTAACTACACCAGATAGATGGGAAGTTATGTTTCATTAGGGCACACCCTGAAGCCGATGACTGTCTATAGTTGCCGTGTCCATGGTTGCCATGGATGCCCACACACACACACACTCTTATCTATATCCCAGTCCAATATTTTTGTTAATCTGTTCCCATTTCTGACACACACCTAGTAAACTTGGAATGTTTCAGTGTGTGGTCTCTCTCTCTGTCTCTGTCTGTCTGTCTGTCTGTCTGTCTGTCTGTCTCTTTCTTTCTCTCACTCACTCACTCACTCGCGCTCACACACACACACACACAGATGACATGAGATGTAATAAGCTGCTTCTATATATAAATGATGAAATGGGGCGAGAATCAGCACACTTGTCATCTCCCTCATGGAAAATAGTGTGGAGATGACCCAGTATTACTCTAACACACAGACAGCCTTATGTCTTAAGACTGCACGATTAATGTTTCCAGACATCAAAACAAATGGTAGGCCCAGTGTGTGTGTGCTTTCATTCCTTGCGGTATTAAATGGTAAATGAACTGCATTTATATAGCGCTTTTTATACTCCTTTGACTACTCAAAGCACTTTACAGTGTATGCCTCACATTCACCCATGCACACACATGCATTCACACACCGGTGGCGGAGGCTCATCATTGCTGCCATCGGGAGCAATTTGGGGTTCAGTATCTTGCTCAAGGACACTTCGATGGGGTCAGTCAGAGTGGGGCTCAAACCGGCAACCCTCTGGTTGCCGAACGGCACCTGTACCACCTGCGCCACCATCACCCCATTACAAGTTAGCGTACTACAGACAGATTGGTTATGTGAGCAGCTTCGTCCAGGAATATGCTAGAAAGTCATGAACACACAGGGTCAGGGTGTTCCTCTACAACCTTTGAAGTGAAAGGGAAAAGAGGTCTCTCTGAGGTGGATGAGTATCTGTTCCGTGTAGGCTATCTGTGCGGTGCCCACTCCAGTTATTTTAGGTCATGCTTGTTTGTTTATTGTATATTTTTGGTAACTAGGCTGTGTTGGTTACTGTTCTCAGCTTTTACTGTGCATTGGTAGCATAGAAATCTAGACGCACCCTAGCGATAGCAAATAGTTTTGCTCAGCGGGTAGCCACGCACCATAGGGTCTCAGTAGTTTTTCTACTAAGGCTTGGTAGAATCAGTCACAATGCTCTATCTTTGTATAGAGTCATTGGACAGGCTAAGCAGGATGATGCCAGGGCTGCAACAGTGCAAAAACAATTAAGTGCCCAAGGAACACGGCCGTTTCAGTCGGCTTTGGCATCAACTTTGGAAGAGTTAGACTTGGGCTTTTCTTTGAAAGTTGAGCAGGAAAAGGCACTTAAGTCATTCAATTCAAAGGACATATTTGCTGTTTTGCCTATATTGCCCTGATTGGTCATAGCCCTATCCTAATGCGTGCAGAGGCAGTTCAAAAGACAAGTGCTGATTCCGCTCCAAGGTTTGAGCCCGGTCTAGCGGTCGTGGCCAGACTATGCATTGATGTTAAAGTGTAGGTTGTCAGGCTGGTGCTTAGTGCTTTCAAACATACAAGGCCCAAGTCATTGATGAACAGCAGTGGTTGTCCAAACCGGCAGAAGGACGTTTTTAATTGGTCAACTGGTTTTCTTACATGAACATTTACTAGCCTGGGGTGCATTTCTAGGCAGCAACATTGCTGACTTCCATGGCAATCTCTGCAGTTCTGCCATTGGACAAAATGGTACAGCCTAATGACCAATGTAACGATGGAAGTTAGCAATGACGCTTTCACCAGAAACGCACCACAAATTCATTGAATTCTGCCTGATTTTGCTCCGTATCTCCCCCCGCTGCTCCTTCATAGACCCGAGGACTCCCTTTTGGCGGATGCTGGCATCCCGGGCCTCCTTCAGAGGTACATGCATGGGTCTGCTGTGCTGTGTGCTCTGCTGTAAGGATAGACCCAAGTGTGTGTGTATGTGTGTGTGTGTTTTAAATAGGTAACAGAATATATATCTAGAACCCAGTGTTTGATACTGAAGGTTTGATAATGACCTATCCTCTTTGTTATGATTTATTTTTTATTTATTTATTTTTTTTATCTCTAATGCTTTAGATGGGTGTTCATATGAAATATCACCTGACAACTTTGCCAAACAAAGCACTATTGTAAGTGGTTGGGTTAGCTTATAATGTATAAACTGATGGACACACAAGAGTTTCCAGGTCAGGCCAGGGTTTGGCTAGAGTTGTATGGGCACAAGGATTCTCCACAGTCCTAGCGTAGGTTGATGCATTATGTCACAATGTTATTCGTTGTGATGACGACTCCATTGGTAAAACACTAGCTGTTGTCCTTGGGTTAACTTTGCCCCCAGCCGCCCACCTGAGCCAGGAAGCTCCCACTCAGCCTGAGCCAAGTGCGTGTCTGTGCCCTCCCGACTCGCCTCCCTTGCCAAAATAGCCGTTGCTATGGGTTACGCAGCCAGAAAAGGGAAATCTTGGCGTGTAGGCGGCATGGGAGTGAGCTGAAGTCTCTTCCCTGATTGCTGTGTGTGCGTGCGCGCAAATGCCTGCCTTTTTTTAGCTATCAGGCATGCTATTTAGTCAGATATCCTCATTATGTGTGTGACCAGTACAAATACTAATAGCTCACTTAAGCAGTGCTGCCTGGCTGGCTGTATCGGAGTGGTCTGTTTTTAAACATGACTGTGCATCATGGCCCTTTTAATTAGGCATACTCAGTGGTATGCCTGTCTACATGCAGGTTTTCATCCTGTTGTCCTGGCCAGATTTCAGCATTCTCTTTCTCTACTAAGATTTCTTTTGGACAGGCTTGTTGGCAATTAAGGCTTTTTTGGAGATGTGTGTGTGTGCATACATGTGTTTGGCAAAGAGGAGAAAGGGGTCAGGGTGGGAATGTGCTGCCACCATGTCTGTGGAGTTGTTGCCCCCCCCCCATGCTTAATTTGGTCTCTCACACCACACACAGTCCAGACACAGGGCTACTTTGTTGTAATATAAACCCATAGCAATCTCTGAGAGCCCAAGAATGTGTCTAGAACACACACACACACACACACATTAAATCACTCAGACTCATTCAGACTTTAAACCCTTTGCTACTGAGACTGAACCATGTTTATCGTTGTCATGCATGTGTTTCTATCGTTGAAACACATGCTTGTCCACTTGTGGTTGTTGATAGTGTGGTTTTGATGTAAGTGTGAGACATGGAAACTGCCTTTTGGTTCATCAGGTTACCTGCAGACATTTCGTTCTGGTGCTTGTTGCAGCCTTCACAGACTGCAGCAGGAGTGTGCCGCATGAATCACAATAAGAAAGCCTACGTGCCAGTTGAGGCTGCTGTGTGTGTGTGTGTGTGTGTGTGTGTGTGTGTGTGTGTGTGTGTGTGTGTGTGTGTGTGTGTGTGTGTGTGTGTGTGTGTGTGTGTGTGTGTGTGTGTGTGTGGAAAGCATGCGCTTAATTAAAGTTGTCTGCTGGCTGTGTCTAGGGTGAGGAGTCGAGTCTCTCTCACTGTTTCCCTTTATATCCAAAACATACACACTGTCTTTCTGTCTGACACACACATACACACACCTGCCAACCAGACCATTGCACAGTAGATGCTCCATTTTTTGTCCTGATTTTTTTTGTGTGTGTGTGTGTTCTTCTGGCAGATAATTCCATCCTGTCGTTGATGATGCTTCTTGTCAGCAAAGACCAAATTGATCTTTAGATTCATGTCCATTATCATGCCCTGTTTAGGCCAAGGTACAGTTTGATGTAGAGATCATTTAAACCTAATCTCTCTCTCTCTCTCTCTCTCCCCCTTCTTTTCCCTCTCTCACTCACCCCCCCCCCTCCCCCCCCCTTTCTCTCTTTTCTCATTCACCCCCCCCCCCCCTTCTAGGGGCCAGTGGATCCCGGAAGTTGGCCTCACCTGAGGTAAGTTCAAATGCTGTTCTGAAGACTGAACAGGGTGCTGAGAGCTGCCCCTGGGCTCCTTTTTATCCACCTGTCCATTTTTCATCTGGTGTGTATCTAAAAACTCTTGTCGGCCCCTTCTCCCTCCACACGCACGTAGACACATCTGTCTGAACTTGAGTGGGGTCTCTGCTTGAAAGAAGTAGTCGCAGAGCTGTAGAGTGGAACTAAATAGTACAGGGTTTGTGGTCTCTGCTCTGTGCTCCAAGCAGAAGTAAAAACCACAATATGGTTGATTGCCCAGAGGATTCTGCAGTTCCACTGAAATGCATGCTTAAAGTGTGCTCACTCAGTATGACGGCTAGCACCTGCTCTTGGTGGAGCCATCGTAAAAAAAAAAAATTGTGCTATAATTGTGTTGTAGCTTGAATGTTAGTCTACAGCTACACTGTAAAAGGAACCAGGTTTACCATTACATAGCATCAATGCTCCAACACCTGTACAGAAAGTATTTGTATGTTAACTGCAGTTCACCAAGCGGAGCTTCAAAGTTGCGTAAAAAATGTTGGCGCTAGCCAATTTACGATTGCGAACTTGTATGAACACTAGTGCCAGAAAGAACAGTATTTGTGATTATTTGCAGCCTGTCTATAGAAATGACGAACCATCACGTTAAGTATCGAGATCTCATGTCATCCACACATGTGCGTGCAGACACAAACACTGACACAAATGGCCTTTATTTGTGATGTTTAATAGTTTTTAAGCCAGTAAATCAGAGGTTTTGAGCCCTAATCTAACAACTGGAGTGAAAAACCTTTTCTGATCAGGAATTATAGCCAATTGTTCGGTCATTTTAACAAGCCTTTCATGTTGCATAACACATTATTGTTTAAAAACAGAAAAGTATGTTTTATCTAATTAGTCGATGGACAAAATCGGCAGAACACCTAGTTTAGCATGAAGTTATGCCTATACTTAGCTAATGGACAGAATTTGAGTGTGGCAACTTAGCTTTACGTCACCTAATCTAATACAGTGGTTTGGAATACTAGTTGTTAGTTAATGATAATTGAAGATGACAAGAAAGAGATAGGTATAGGTTTATGTACCAAGCTGGCAACATGTCCAAAATAACGAGAGAGAGAGAGAATTATGAGATGGATACGGACCAGTGCATGTCATGTACTTGTGTTGTCTAATGATCCATTGCCAGGCAAATGTTGACCTAGTTAGACTAACACACACCCAACACCGACATTGTCCCCCGTGTGTTAGGGTGGGGAACAGATGGAAAGGACTCACTGTGTGTGTGTGTGTGTGTGTGTGTGTGTGTGTGTGTGTGTGTGTGTGTGTGTGTGTGTGTGTGTGTGTGTGTGTGTGTGTGTGCGCGCGCGCGTGCGTGCGTGCGCGCGCACCATTGCTTGTGAGAGTGAGAGAGTGAAGCAGACCAAAACCAAAACTCGTTATGTTACTCACCCCCCACCTTCGCACCTCCTCCCTGTGTCTCCTCTCCAGGCTCCAGGCTCCTCTGGCACCTCCCAGACCATGAAGAAGACCATTGGACACAGGGGGGTGGACCCCACTGGAGAGACCACCTACAAAAAGGTCAGAATGAGGTCATGCATCACATGACTCAATAATGTGAGCAGAGAGAGGGGTAGGGGGGAGGGGTCAAGGGGGAATATGTACAGGGGCTGTTTATTGGGGGTAGAATGGTAGGACCCAGTGCTGGGCTGACTAGTTGTACCTTGTAGTTATGGTTGCTGTTGTTGCGAAGTCTGCTGACTCTCAGTGTCCATTAGGGACACACTGACTGGTTACTGGAACCAGCCGTTTATGTGATTGGCCATGACCGGCGATCGCCCAGTCTCAATGAAAATATGCAGATTTTATGCGCTTGCAGAGAATGATCAATGTCGCATAATATCAGCACCACACATCCACGTGCATGTTAGATGTGCTGTTCACACACTAACCAACAGCAGCGATCATTATTTCGCCAGGCCAGCAGAGATAGAGCATTATATTGTCACTAGTGCTCCTGAATGCAAAAATATTGCGAGAGCTATATATTAGACATTGACTACTTTCACTTTGTAAGCGATTTTACAGTTATTAACACTAGTGTATTAGTTGCGTTTAAAGATATGCCCTTGTTAGGACTGTATAGTGGGGCCTTAATTTGAAACTGTTTAAATAGGCTATGAGGAGTAGGCTACTGTAGTTTCACATGAAGAACAAAAATGTAGTTGGAGGAAAACTAGCGAAATTGCAGGAAAAAAAGATTTTTTCCAAGCAAAGCTGTAGAAAAAGATTTTGTTTGATATTTTGTTTGCCTTTTTTTTTTTTTGAATAAGATAAGGGATATGTAAAATTTCATGAGATCAAACTGAATACATTGCCAAAATGCTGTGCTTTAAAAAAGGAATTGCAATCTGACTTGTTTTATGCATGTTGATTGAATGCTATCCTATCTAGATTATGGGATTTAGGCTATTGCATTCTTGATGACCATTAATTTTATATAATTGAAAATCTGTTTATATTTATATGTTAAAATGTCTAATTAAAGGCAAGACAATAAGAAAATAAATCTTCCTGTGTGCTGTAAAGTAGTTAGAAGAACTGAAATCTGTATTCGGAGGAGGGAGGGTCATTGGATGCATTTGATATTTGGCATGGCAGCTTGTTTGATGCTTTAGTTGGTGTGTTTTCCCCCTGGGTGATGGCAGTGTCGTCATACCAAAAGCACCACTGCCAGTCATCTGTCATCATAGGATGAATCTTTCTTTAACTGGATTGGTTCAACATGAACAGTTTGCAGTGCTTAAGAAGAGGCGGAAGATCAGTCAGAAGTGGGCCTCCCAGAGACTTCCTAGCTTGTTTGAATGGGTTGGGACAATGGACTAATAAATAGACATTACAAAGTTACAGAGTTACTGTTTGAAATAATTGCAACGTAATTGCATGTTCACAAAGCACCAGTAATGTCACGCATTTCACACAATTATCTATTATAGTATCCTTTAAATGAATACAAATTCACAGTGCACTGTGACTGTTGGTCTCAGGGCTTGGCCAAGATTAGAGAGCTTTCTAATTTGATTCAAATGCACTAAGCGCAATGTTCATGCACCACATGCTCTGGCATGCTGTCTTGCAAACATGCTTCAAATGGACTTCTAGGTAGAACCTACAAATGCTCACAATATTCACTCACAGTCTGTGTATTTTATACAGAGTGGAGAGTGTAATCCTCTGATCCTTGCTGGCCAGCTCTCCACACCTTTTCTCTCTGCCATTTTCTACATGACCAATTTTGTTTTGGAGACTTTTGTGATTTTTGTTCTTATGGAAAATTAGGCTGATGTTTTTTGTACTGTAGTATAGTTATTGGGCTTGCAAGGGTTTTTGTGCACACAACAGGCAATATGTTTTTTTTTTTTTTTTTTTTTTAATATACAATCTTGATGAAGTTTGGCTGCCATAGACGTCATTGTTGACTTGAGTTTCTAAGCAGCACTGTGTGGTCAAGCAACACAACTGTCCCCTGTATTAAATTAGCTCCTGCGTCAGCAATTATTGAAACAAACACACACACAGCAACATCTCCAAGAGGATGATGCATAGATCTGTTTCCTGATCTTTCAACACCCGTAGTGCATCAATCTTAACCACTCAGACCACACTGTCCTTTTCCCACTGTCTGTTCACTTCCTCCTCCTTGGGTCACTGCATCAGCTCCCAAACTCCTGCCTCCACAACAGTAACCTCCATCCTGCCCTGTGCCTGGGGTCAGGTCAGATGTGTTGAGCACTTGAGCAGCTGTGGGCTGAATGCTGTGTTCACAGACTCTGCTCACAGACTCTGCTCTAGCTAGTTGAACTAGCAGCAAGATGCACCAAGGGCTCACTGGTCCATTGCCTTTGAATACCCAACATGCAGTGGTGTGGTGTGGTCTTTCCTTCTAGTGTTACAAAAAGTGAAGCATTGTTCTTATCAAGCATGGGCTCTGTCCATAAAACTTCAGTCATGATGATGTGGTGTGTGTGTGTGTTTGTATTTATATTTGAAGACTACCTCCTCAGCGTTGAAGGGGGCAATCCAGCTGGGCATCACATACACCGTGGGCAGCCTCAGCCAAAAGGCCGAAAGAGACGTGCTCATGCAGGACTTTGTCGTTGTAGAGAGCATCTTCTTCCCCAGGTATGTGCAGTTTTTTTTTCTGTGTGTGTATGGGTGTGTGATTGATTGATTACTTATCCTGTAGGAAATTGAGGAGTGTGTGTATCTGTGTCCTTCGTTACATATAGTGTGAACACACACACTCAAACACTAATGTGTGTAATGTACTCATACAGCCTCTCTATGCTGGACATAGGATCGGGGATATCTGTGTGTGTGTGTGTGTGTGTTTAAAACAAAACAGCATGATCTGTGATCTACAGATGCATTTCAAAGATGCTTTAGTAAGCACAGGGGAACAGGATGTTCATCCTTTTTCCAAGAATTAGACTCCTCTTGATAGAGGAAACACACTCATGACATTCATGACTTGAGTAAATATTGAGGGAATGAGCTGGCATCTCTCTCTGTGTCCCTCCTCTCTCACCCCCCCCCCCCCCCCCCTCTGTTTGTGTGCATGTGTGTGTGCGAGCGAGCATGTGTGGTTGTGGGTGTGGGTGTGGTTGGGTGTGTGGATGTGTGTGTGTGATTGTAATGGTGTAATGTGCTCCTGGCCCTGACTCCATATTTCTGTGTTTACTCTCTGTCTAGGTTTATTTTGGTTTGTGCCTACAAGGCTGCTGACCTCGGTCAGCGTGTATTAACAGTCCTTCACAGATACACACACACACACGCGCACGCACACGGGTATCTTCATCCATTTTGTGCTCTAAGCAACCATTCATGTGTGTTTTTGTTTTCAGTTTTCATAACGTTACCTACTGTACACATTTGTGAAATCTCTCTCTCCCTCTCTCTCTCCCTCCCCTCTTCAACCCCCCCCTCTCTCTCTTACTCAGTGAGGGTAGTAACCTGACCCCAGCTCACCACTACAGTGACTTCAGGTTTAAAACGTACGCTCCCATTGCCTTCCGCTACTTTAGAGAGCTCTTTGGCATCCGACCCGATGACTACTTGGTGAGAGTAACAGAGAACACACAAACACAAACACACGCACACACGCACACACACCCTTGTCCGCCCCTTCCACCACCCCTCCCTGTCTATCTGTTTGCATACACACAGCAGTACCCAGTTTACTGAGATTATGTGGGCTACCTCTGACACTGTCTCTCGCTCGTCAAGTTGATTGTTTTAAATAATAGAAATAACCTTTTGAAACTTACTGTGTGTGTATGTGTCTCTTTGTGTGTGTGTGTGTGTGTGTGTGTGTGTGTGTGTGTGTAGTATTCTCTCTGTAATGACCCATTGATAGAACTGTCAAATCCCGGAGCCAGTGGCTCAATCTTCTACGTCTCCAGTGACGACGAATTCATCATCAAAACAGTGCAGCACAAAGAAGCTGAATTTCTTCAAAAGCTGTTACCTGGATACTTCATGGTGAGAGAGAGAGTGCAGATGGTCCTGATTTTTCTGTCTGTCTATGTGCCGGTTATACAATATCTTGATAAAGATAGTTGTGGCCGTGTGTGTGTGTGTGTGTTTTTTCTGTGTTTTATGTGTATCGTCATACTAGATAACAAAGAAAATATATTTCCAATTATCCAATATATATTATCCAATTTTCATGTGGATGATAAAATATTGCTCCATATAAAAAGTATTGTCGGCCATGGAGGACTTAGTACTGTGTATTTATTAGCATGAAGTTAGTTTAGGCTTGTGGACTTGTTTGTGTTAGTGTGCCTGTGTTGTGGACAGACTGAGGTGGACAGTTTGCTGGCCCTGGTTCCCACAGCAAGCCGATTACAATTTTGAACTCTAAACCTCTTACCCGAAAATGGGCTGGAATAAGCTGGTAGGCAGGATAATTAAGAGTGCTATGGGTCTGTCCAGACGTCAGCACCATGTCAAGCCCAGACAAGTGTAATGAGGTCGCTCACTAGCTCAGGAACGGAGCTAAATCATGTGTCCACATCTGTTGTGTTTGAGAAGACCCAGCCCTGTAACCCACTCCTCCTTCACACACTCCCTCACCGTCTCCCCTCACTGCCTCCCACCTGCTACCTCTCCCTTCCCCGAACCCACAGAATCTGAACCAGAACAAACGCACCCTGCTGCCCAAGTTCTACGGCCTGTACTGTGTGCAAGCGGGCGGCAAGAACATCCGCATCGTGGTGATGAACAACCTGCTGCCGCGCGCGATCCCCATGCACCTGAAGTACGACCTGAAGGGCTCCACCTACAAGCGCCGCGCCTCGGCCAAAGAGCGGGAGAAGAACGTGCCCACCTATAAGGACTTGGACTTCATGCAGGACGTGCCCGATGGACTGCAGATGGAGACCGACAACTACAATGCCCTTAGCAAGACAATCCAGAGGGACTGTTTGGTGAGTGTGTGTGTGCGTGCACGTGTGTGTGCATGAGAGAGCTTGACTGGCCAGATAACAGACCCAGGGTCCCTGCAGTTCCCTAAGGGAATTCTTAAGCTCACTTTCACTTTCATGTCCCACAGCACCATTCAGTTAGCATTAGCTGCAGCTTTGCTATTTGCTCTGTGTTGTTCCAAATTCTTTTGTTCTCTTTCCTACCATCAGCACTTGGCGAGCTCGTACAAACAGGGCTGTGATCACTCCAAACTATCGATTTAAGGCCTAGTCACCTTCAGTTTGTCACCTTTTTCAGCCCTTTTGAGTTTGCATGGTAAATAGGTGTGGTAATTAAAATAGTCAGGTTTAGTGGTTAAAAACAAATGTATGATGAAAGTTTTACTTTGTGGAGCCGGACCTCTACAACTTTGGGCCTGACCGGCACAGACATGCAGGATGTAACGCACCTTTGTAGCGTAGTTCAGTTTAATGCACATGGAGTCCTAATTCTACTATGCAACTTGCATCCTCTTCCAGCTGCTGCAGAGTTTTAAGATCATGGACTACAGCCTGCTGATGGGCATCCACAATGTGGATGTGGCCTTGCGGGAGCGGCTTGGAATCCACAGCGCTGCCGGAGAGGGCCCCATCACGCCCGACCAGAAGCGCCCGCAGGCCCAGAAGTCTCTCTACTGCACAGCCATGGAGTCCATCCAGGGGGAGGCGCGTGGCAAGGGAGCCTTGGACAGTGAGGACCAGTAAGAGCACACTCACCAACTTTTTTCTTGCTTGCTGCTTTTCTTTTTTTCTTTCATTCATTCATTCTTTCTTGTTTTTTTTGTGTTCTATTCCTTTGTTGGTTTCTTCTCTGATATCGTCTCATCTGCTTACTCTGCCCTCAACAAACCTCCGGCATCTTTTTCTTCCATTTTTATCCCTCTTTGATCTCTTGTCTTTTTTTGTTGCTGCTGTTTTCTCGAGGCTGTGTCTTTTCTGTCTCTGTCTTTTTATAGACTCACATTCTTTCTCTCTGTTGTCTACAGTTGCTTTGTTCCTCACACCCGAGTGACCTCTGCAACACAAACTGCGAGCTTTGTGTGGCAGATGTTTGGAAACTTGTTTTGTTTGTCTGTTTGCCTTCTCTGTCTTACCTGTTTCCTGTATCCACCCCCTGTCATCTTAGATGTACATAGATGTATGTGTTTAATTGTTTGTAATGACAATATCCTGTTAAATCTACAGCATGGGAGGGATTCCAGCAAGGAACTCCAAAGGAGAGAGACTACTCATCTACATCGGAATCATTGACATTCTGCAGTCCTACCGGTGTGTTTGTGTGTGTGAGAGAGTGTGAGAGGGAAGGGAGGGGGAGAGAGAGAGAGGTCTGCTCTGTGTTTGTGTGTATTACCTGTGTATGTGGTCAGCTAGTGATGAGCTCGGGGAGTGGGTGGGTGGAAACACTGGGGCTCTTTTTGAGGAAGCAAAAGGTTTATTTGTCCGTGTTTAAACCGCCTTAGCCTGATTTTCTGGTTTGCGTCCTGCACAGTAGTTCATGTTTGATAAGCCATGTATCTGTCTTTGGTTCCACAGGTTCATCAAGAAGATAGAGCATTCCTGGAAGGCTCTGGTGCATGATGGGGTATGTATTTGGCTTTTGGGACTGGGACTGCAGCCCTTAAAGGAGAGTCAATCCATAGCCCTGTTCTTGCAGGTCACCGAATGCTGTTATTAGGCAGAAAAATGCAAACATTTTAATACAGCATAGACTAAATAGTGAACCAGCCGCTAACACTAACTGAATGGGTGACTTGCTCTCAGTTTCATTTTCTCTATGCTCAACTTAGTTAGCGTTAGCTGCTGCGATCATTATTTGGTCTATGTTGTATGAAATGATCACGTTCTTCTCCCTACCGACAGTGTTTATTGACCTGAAACAACAGGGATATGGATTGATAGACAGTGGATTTTACCTTAAACCCGTTTTGCGAATTACAAAGGCTAATGCCATGGTCTCCATATGTGTCTTCTCTGGCTATCTTTCCCGCAGGACACCGTCTCCGTCCACAGGCCCGGCTTTTACGCTGAGCGCTTTCAGAGGTTCATGTGCAACACAGTCTTCAGGAAGATTCCATGTAAGAATTCTTCCGAAGGTTGCAGCTTTTCCATTTACCACACCTGACAAATAGAAATGTGTTTGTGGTCAGGGTAATTAAAAGGATGTGGAAGAATGTGTCTTGACAGATTTTAATTGAGATTTTAATTAACTGAATTAATTGAGTTATCTGATAATTATCTCCTCCTTGCATTCCTGTTTCCCCACAGTGAAGCCCTCTCCCTCCAAGAAGAGTCGAGGGGGTTGTCCGAGCGTTGTGCGGAGGTTGCCAATGGGGACGGGAGCACCTGCGTCCACGTCCAGCGCGGCGGGAGGACATGCTGTGATCGACGCCAGACTGGTGTACAGGCCTCACCTCAACCAGTCTGACATGGAGGGAGAAAGCGGTGGGTGATGGGGAGCGGAGGGGGGCACAGGGTTGGAAAATCACAGGCGTGCGTCAGGCTATTTAAGTGGAAAATGGATATGATTTTACTCTGTGACACACAAAGATTCTGATAACTGGTGCAAAAAAGTCCTGGTTGTAAGCCCTTTTAAATGCGTGTACTTTTGTGAGCCACTCTGCAGGGATGGTAAAAGTTGAATTCTTGTTCTTTTTTTTCAGGCATGCAATCAGGCAGACCTGACATTCTCCCCAAAACCCCTCCTCAGTTGGATGAATCGGGTGAATATGTGGAGACAAATCTTTCCAACTCGTCACTTGGCAGCACTGGCCTCACATCCAGCTCTCCCCCTCTGAGGTACCACTACCTGCAGCATCCATTGTTTATTTCAGTATTACCATGGATAACTTGTGTTCGTCAGGCATTTTTGTAGGTGTGTTTTTTTTTTTGTTGTATTTTTGGCATTGTAGTAAAGTGTTATACTGTTGTATCTGTAGGTCAGTAGGTGTAGAAGTGCACAAACCTGCGAGCACAGAACAAGAGCACACTATGTCTCACAGGTATGATAAGAGACCTCTGCGTGGACACACACACACACACACACACACACACACACACACACACAAAGGTGTCTCTTTTTTTAAATAATTTTTAAATAATAAGTCACTTTTTTCCTCAGTGGTGGTGCTGAAGGTTTAGATGAAGAATTAGGCAGTGAAGATGCCATTTCACTCAAAGACATCATCCCAGAGACCAATATTTGTTTCGTAAGTCAAGCCTACTGACCATAAATGCACTTTAAACTTAATCTGTTCCTAAACAGGTGCTTGAAGTGTGCAAAGCTATTGTTTTTCACTGACTGTGCTGAAACATTCAACCACCCTTTATCATACATGCGTGCATCTTTTGTTTTTTGCAGTAAGAAAAGTCTACAGAACACTTGATGCAAGGAAAGAGGAGGAGGAAAAAAAAGCAAGGAAGGAAAACAACCATCGCGCATTAGCTGAACCATCCTTCCCTGCGTCTTTGTGTGTGTGTCTGTGTGTGAGCGTGCGCGTGTGTGTGTGCGTGCGAGCGTGTGTGTGCGTGCGAGCGTGCGCGTGTGTGTGCGTGCGAGCGTGTGTGTGTGTGTGTGCGAGCGTGTGTGTGTGCGAGCGTGGTGTGTGCGCGGGGGGTGGGCGGGCAGGCGAGTGTGTCCAGTCATATATGGAAGTTGGAAAAGACTCTCCAGGCTGCACAGAACAAGGGATGTGGACACCAATTTTAAAAATGGATGAAAGAAGAAAAAGAGATGGAGAAAAGATGTGGGTGGAAGTGAAAATATTAGAGTGCACAAGAGAGTGTGTCTGGTGTGTGGGAGTCCGTAAGCTCTCGTCACACAGAGGCTATGCTGCTAAAGCTCCAAATCCCTACTTGCATCACTGGACTGAGATGCCCACTTTAAAACCCGTTTAACTGGCCTGTGTGCAGGTCTGGTGAGGAGGGCTTGGTTGTGCTGTATTGCACTGGGCCAGGCATGCTGGGAGGCCCAGCAGTTGTGACTGTTTAGGGGCAGCCGAAGCTGCTTTTTTAACTGGAATCAGATGCCCTGCTCTCCGGTTTGTCGGAACTTCCCATCAACTAGCCACCTCGCTACTCCTTCCTAGCTATTAGAGGATGGAATGACCACGGGAAAGCCGTTTAATTTAAACCTAACAAAAGTATTATATTATCTCAGCCTTGCCCTTTGATAGTATAATAGATCATATCTGATCATCATGTCTTGTCTGTTTTCTGCTTTTTTTTGTTTTTCCCCTTGGTGTCATGTGTTTTTTTTTTTTACCTAGCCAGACTGAAATAACTTTAAGGTTAAGATTATATTAGTCTTTCTCTAAACAGTAATGGACACTCACACTCTCTCTCTCTTTCTCTCTCTCTCTCTCTCTCTCTCTCTCTCTCTCTCTCTGTGTCTCTCTCATCCTTGGTGCCCTCAGCATATAGGGGAAGAGTAAACAACCTTAGGGTGTAGTCTGGTCTTGACAGACAGATGCAGTCTTCGTCTTCTCAAATAAGATTTGATTTTTGATTCTTCTTTCACAGTGTATTGTAGGCAGAAAACCTTCTGTTTTCACTTATTTTCTTTTTTCAGTTGACTGAAGCACGCAGGTTTCTTAATACTATTTTGTTTTATACTTACACAGATGGCATGAAAGGTCATGCATAGACACCATGTTGGATATCTGACTTGAGGTTGGGCTGCCTGGATGTGAAACCACTGTTGTCCTGCTTGTTGCTGTGCCTTTTTTTGCATTTGCTAAATTAGTTTTAGCACTGTTGCTTGTTTAAGCATGGTTGTGTTTACTTTTAAGCCTGTCCTCCTTTCCTTGTTGGCGGTCATGGCTTTGGTGTGACTGTCTAACAAGCCCACCCCCTTTCTCAGCCAATGACATGTATCGCCAGCTATCTAATGGACCAATCAGTTACCGGGGATGGGTTCTTATGAAGGGAAGAGATTTGTGTTTTTTATGCACACATTTCATGTTAAGCTATCTGCTTGCCTCTGTCGGCTTTAACTCGCACTGCTGTTTTACAAACAACAGTTTATGCTCCTCCAAGATAACAATCTCTCTCAGAATCAAAGGTTGCCTATAATTGCTGCTGGGTCTTCCTCTCATATAGATATATTCACACCTGCTTTGAAATTACACTGTGAGTAAACTCAACATTTCTGCTGGTTCCAGAAATGAAGGGTCACTGTCTGAAGGACCAAGTGTGACACTGCTAGCTACACAGGTGAAGATTGCTTCCATGCTGTTATTTCATTTAGTAGTGCTGAGAGTCCACTGATTGGCTTACCTCGCATGGCATGTGCTCAGATGATCAACTGCTTTGTGTCACTTTCTTCACGCTAGCATTGTGATGCCTTTGTATTTTGCATTTTTTTTGGTTTGTTATTGTTCTTTTCATCTATTTAATGTTACCTTGATTTCTATTTAATAGACCTCTGTTGAGGCAGACTCCAAACGTACCTGTTTGTTCTGTCACAGTTGTGTTTTGTGAGATGATGCCCTTGTGCTTGCAGCTGGCCAGATGCTGGGATAGATTTGACAACCCAAGCTGTTTATTTATCGCTTTTATTTGGCCTCGCTAATAATAGTGAGGTGTCCCCAACAGCTCATGTCCTCTCATTCTAACTGAGACTGAGTTCAGAACTGAGTATAAATATGACATACATGGATTTGTTTGGTATGGACCAGCTGGAGAAAGGGGATAAGTGTTTGCCCTTTAAAACTACGTTTTTTTTTTTATTTTTAGGAAACCAGATCACACATTGCTGTTTAACTACTTTGCTTCACACATCTGTAAGGGCGGTAGCACATGTAAGAGTGCCGTCATTGTACTCCCTCGTCTTCAAATGAAACGTCTCCAAATGCTGTCTCAACTCAATTTGCTGTGCCAACAGTTGTGCATTTCAGTCTTGAACAAAAGTTTCTATTCTATTTCACACAACCGATCTGAAAGGACAGCTGGTTGAAAAGTAACCACATCAAAATCTCACCTATCCAGTTTGTATGGCCTTCACGTTTTTTGTGATGTCCTCATCTCCTAGCATACGTGAACTGGTGAGACAAGCATTCTGGATGTCGCCAGCCAACTGAAAACTTTGCATTTTGTGCTTTTCGCTGCATGTTCCTGAGCCTTTTAAAATGGATACAGGGTCTTGCTTGGTCAGTCGCTTTAGAGTTTGCTCAGAAGAGTTTAGACTAAAGTATGGAACATTCGGAAAGTAGCAACCCTCATCGACTGACCGACTGACTGATTGAAAAGGTTAAACAGGCCTGGGTTTGGACTGCAGGCTTTTCTGTCCATGGCACACCATCCAAAGAGCTAGAGATACCAGTCCAATTCTCGATATGGTGATTTTACACATTATTGCTCTGCAACCTCTGTTCAAGATTACAATGGACTATAAAGAAACTGGAGAAGGTGGAGAACAGCGTACACAGTATCCTATGGTCTCCAGAAACGGAACAGCTACACAAAAGATTGGATTGATTAATTGGTTGCTGTCTTCCTGCAAAGAACTCAGCTCAAGTTGTAATTTTATTCCTGTGGATGTTTTGTTTGTTTGTTTTTTTTTTTTTTAGCTTGTTTTTAAATAATGGTTAGTCATTTCACTTGTTCAGTGGCCTCTCTCCTGTTTATTGTTTTGATCCACATAACTAGTGTGGCCAGATTGTGTATGTGTGCACAGGTGCACACCAACACATGTTGAGCTTCTGCAACGTCGCATGTTTTTGATCCCCAAGGCTTCCATGTCCTGGATGAGCACATTCAAGAAAGATAAAGAAGGAAGGAGAAAAAAAAAGCCAGTGATCACATTGTTATGGTCACATGTGCCTCATGCTGTGGTCCACTGACCAGAACCCCCCCCCCCACCCCCCTCCTCTGCGGGGTGGCATCAACCTCTCCCTCCCGGTTCCCTCCACCCAGATAGTTGCAGTAACAGCTGAACAGATTCCTTTGTTAAGA
The DNA here is from genome assembly GCA_015244755.2 of Tenualosa ilisha. Lineage (NCBI taxonomy): Eukaryota > Metazoa > Chordata > Actinopteri > Clupeiformes > Clupeidae > Tenualosa > Tenualosa ilisha. The sequence continues at coordinate 592,333 of PYXC01001172.1, forward strand.
GGAATCTGGTTTGAATCCATCTATAGCCCTGTTGTTCCAGGTCACCATGTGCTGGCAGTAGAAAAAAAATAATCAGGAAATTGTCAGCTAGCGTTAACTGCATTGGGCATAGAGCATAGGTAAATGAATCTGAAAGCTACTGTGCCCCATTCAGTTAGTGTTAGCTGCCGGTTCACTGTTTGTTCTATAATGTATAGTGTTTAGTCTATAATGTATAGTTTATTCCTGGGACCATAGGGCTATGGATTGATTCACACCAGATTCTTCTGCCTTCTGCCTCTTGATAAGCAGTGTTTCTCAGGCGTTTCAAAGCTGACTGCCATTACACAAATGCACACCCAAGGTATTCATGTGTCCTTTACCATGTACTTCACCAAAGCTCGCACATAGCCACATGTGGAATGATTGTGGAGAGTTAGCCACACACCAAAGTAAACACACTGTCCCATGCTGGGTCCACAACATGCAGCAGTTCTCATCTGAGGCTGTGATTTTTGAACTCAGTTTGTGTTTTAAACATTTGTGTGAAGTAATGAATGTTTGTTTTGGATCTGCAAGATCCACCACAGAACTGCCACCGCCCACCTTTGGCAAGTTGAACTACTAGACTTGCCCTTGAAGTGTAAGACGACCCATATAAAAATGACAAGATTCTCATCTTTTATAATGTGAATGTTCTTCTGTCAAGGGGGATTACTTGAGCACAAACCGTTACAACCACATCACCTTATCCCCAGCACAAACAAAAGGAGTTGCATGCTGACCAGATAGACACTACAGATCAAATGAATTATTGCAATATGAACTTTTTGCCAGTTTTTGTTCAAGAATTGTATTTATTGAGGCTGTTTTTTATTTTTATTTTATTATAATTTTTTTTTTGTTTACCTTGTAGGTATATAAGAATGCTATATGTACACTAGATGATTGTATGTATCATGTACTCTGGCAGAAAATAATTTCTGAATCTTAAGTAGTATGTATTGCATAATAGATAAGGGTTGGGGAAGGAGGATTGTTTAACTTTATCTTTTATATTACCAAGTGTTTGGAAATGTGTTCTGATCTGTATTATCCATTACAAAAAATGATTTACTCGCCTACTCTCTTGCATTTTCTACTTTCTACTTCTGAATGTCTCATGGTTCCAGGGCAGTAGACCGAGTGCCGTAAATGCTTCGACAACTATATTTTTACTGGGCCTATTTAAAATGTGTATATGTATATAAGCACTCACGAAAATGCCTTTTTTTCTTGCGCTGTGTTCGCTGCCTCTGTATCGCCATGTTTTCAGTGATGTGGTGGTGGTGCTTTTTCACAATGTCTGATTTTAAATAAAATGTAAAAAATATTTTCTAAATGTTTCGTGCTTATATTTCAGTTGATAGAGGACAACTTCGACAATAAACTATAAATGACAAAATATAGAAATGATTTGCAAATAAAACTATTTTTATAGAAGCAGTTGGACTGACCGATATGTAAAGGGTTCAGTTCAATTGTGATTGGGTTAGAGACCCGTATTTTTCAGAGATCCTTTGAAAATATGAGGGTCACAGGTCAAGTAAAAACATGAACTTCATTTCCCAGAGAACATCTCGGTGATATTGTTTTTGGTAGCCAATCACCACCCTGTGAAAAGTGACGTCGACGTAACCAGCGCAGCGTTTCCAAGATGGTGCTTGAAAGTACTATGGTCTGGTAAGAAATATAAATTCTATACATTTGCATTAATTTGCCGCTTTTGCTACCTAATCCCCGCGCGAAATAAATTCTAACGTCACATGTCAGTTGATGGGGTACCCAAACCGAAATGTAATTTACAAAAAACAAGACTACTTTCAAATTGGAGATGGATCATTGTCCTGTTGTCCTGAGTCATAGCGCTAGGCTTATGCTATGTCAGTTAGCCGGCAAGAACAAATTAAAGAGCGAAAATCACTGTTTGTTAGTGTAATATTTTGTTGCGTTTCCGTTAGGCATTGTATTTGAATGGCTATCTATATGTGTTAACTGAAATATTTTGAAAATCGATGTTACCGAATGTATAGTAACATTAGCTAGCAAGCTAATGCTGAAGCTATGGTGTTGCAAATTGTAAGATGAAAGTGACGTTGTCGCTTGCTGTCTGAATGTCATCAGCAAGTCACAAGAGTGTTGCGGAGGATTTTCTTCGCATGTTAAAAGGAACTCATTTGTAGGAAGTGTAATTTATTGGAAGTGTACCTACTTACGTATTGTGTTATTTTTCAGTTTGTTAATTGGTAATTAAACATGAAACATCTGTCATCGGTCTGCTGAGGAGATTGATTTTAAACTTTATTTTTCTTTTTGAACATTAGTGTTGACAACAGTGAGTACATGAGAAATGGAGATTTCCTACCTACCAGATTACAGGCCCAACAAGATGCTGTCAACATTGTATGTCACTCCAAGACCCGAAGCAATCCAGAGAACAATGTGGGCCTAATTACGCTTGCCAAGTAAGGCTGTTCATTGATTAATTTGTGACAGACTTAAGCTCATGTTAGGACTGGATCCCTAAGCATAACTACAATGCTTTTATTTTTTTAGCAACTGTGAAGTGTTGACTACCCTGACCCCTGATGCGGGAAAGATTCTGTCCAAACTTCACGCCGTCCAGCCACGGGGCACCATCAATTTCTGCACTGGCATTAGAGTGGCCCATGTAAGACGAACACATGTACACACTCAAAAACACTGCAGTAGCATCAGATTTGATGATGTAAATCCAACACTTCCAAGCGCTACATTAATACATCTGTCTTCCTACTCAGCTGGCTCTGAAACACAGACAGGGTAAAAACCACAAGATGAGAATCATCGCCTTTGTTGGGAGCCCAGTGGAAGACACCGAGAAAGATGTGAGGACAACCTCTTATGTCAGCTGTACTGTTCTAGAGTGTGTTAGCTCTGCAAGAATGAGCGAGTTAGGCAAGAAGTGATCTGTAGGCATATAATGAACCATGTGGATGAAGGAGAGCAAGCTGATGCCTATGCCATTGATATGGTTAACTTCACTTTTGTGTATCAGTGGAGCAGAGTGCTGTGTGAGTGCAGGAGTTGTCATTAGACAGCTTTGGAAAAGCGTACTAAATCATTGGGGCATCTCTCCTGCTCCTTTTTTTCCACAGCTGGTGAAGATGGCCAAGCGTCTTAAAAAGGAAAAAGTTAGCGTGGACATCATAAACTTCGGAGAGGAGGTGAGTTGGAGACCATATGCTCTCATTATTCCCTACTTCAATATTTAGCCATGCGTTTTCCTACAGTGAGTAAAATTCCACAGGGCTCACTACTTTCATCATCCAAAGCATATTGTTCACTTTTGTCTTATGATCTTATACCACCGTCCCTCCCATTTGGCTGTGCCACAGTTTCTTCACCTAATCAACATCTGCTTGGTCCCATAGGAAGTGAACACAGAGAAGCTGACCGCCTTTGTGAATACCCTGAACGGCAAAGACGGCACTGGATCTCATCTGGTGACCGTGCCCCCGGGCCCAAGCCTGGCAGATGCCTTGCTTTCCTCCCCAATCTTGGCTGGTGAGGGTGGCACCATGATGGGTCTAGGTGCCAGCGACTTCGAGTTTGGAGTGGACCCAAGTGCTGACCCTGAGCTGGCACTGGTAAGGAGCACGAGCCCAATCTGAAGTACTGTACATTGCTATGAGAAAAAAATTTTATCACTCAAGTCAAAGTAAAAGTTGGATCTTTAGGTATACTCAACTCTTGTATGTACTTATTATGTATTACTACTTTTGACATATTTCTATTTTACCTTCTAGTTTTTTGTTAAAGCCTACTGTCCTTCTTCTCTTGGCAGGCTTTGAGAGTGTCTATGGAAGAGCAGAGACAGCGTCAGGAAGACGAGGCCCGCAGGGCAACGGTGGTCTCCGCTGCAGAGGCAGGAGTGCCCTCCCCGACTGGAGATGGTGAGAGAAAAGCAGGCCAACTGCGCCCCTCATTCACACCCACTCCAGTACTTCTTGTAGACTTTAAAACAGGGTTGTGCAAATAATTGAATTTTAATAGTGATGACAATTATAGCTCCCAACTAACATGATCATAATAAAAAAAACAATTGTGTGACATTACATTTTGCAACAAGGCCTAGACTAATGGCTTTTATTCAGGGTTGTTTACAGAATGCCGTATATACAAACAGCACATGAAGGGGAATTCATCGGGAAATGATGGGAAATGTTAAAGCTCAAGGAAATTCTGTTCAAAAGGTGTTTAGAGGAAAAAATGCAATCTGGTGAATAAATGAAAAGTTAATATGTCAATATTCAGTGATCAATATTGATCAACGCAATTACGATTATCTTTTTTTTCATCATCAAGCAGCCCTACTATAAAGTTGTAGCAAACTATTGTATCCCAGTCCAGCAAAGTACAGTTGTGAGATTTTTTATTTTAATGTAATGTTCCATGTAATGTAAAGTGGGATAATACTCTGGAACTATTATTATCCTTAGCTCAAACCAGGAACAGGTTAGTCTATCATGGTCACTACTGATTGTACTTTTACTGGATGACCCCTGGCAGTTGGGTTCGCCTCTGAGTTGTGGATCTGCCCAAGGTTTCTTCCTAGACTAACTAAACATAAGGGAGTTTTTCCTTGCCCCTGTTGCTCTTGGGTGCTCCATCTGTAAAGCGCCATGAGACAATACTATTGTAAAAGGCACTGTATAAATCAAATTGAATTTAATTATTTTAAGTAACATCCAAACTAACAGTCCATGTCCCTTTTCTTTGTCTCACAGAGTCGGACAGTGCCCTGCTGAAGATGTCTGTGCCTGTGTCAGATGCTGGCACCCCTGCCCTGCCTGACTTCAGCCAGATGACTGAGGATGAGCAGATTGCCTACGCCCTGCAGATGTCTATGCAAGGGGCAGGAGGTGAGTGGAGTCAGTGGCATTACAATTTTTTTGAAAATTAGTGGTGAACATTTTTTCTACTTCCAGCTTCATTGTAGGTTTACGGAGAACTACCTCGTTTGAAAGCATTTGCAGACATTCACAGAATATTCAGTATTAAAAAAAAAAAACTTTGAACTTGTGGGTTTGCATCTCAATATTTTCACATGTACAGTGCAATGTCTATGTCAGATACCTTAAAAGAGGAATCTGGTGTGAATTAAACATAGCCCTGTTGTTCAAGGTCATTGAGTGCTGTCGGTTGGAAAAAGAACAAGAAAATTTGATACAACAGAACAATTAGTGAACTGGCAGCTAACAGTAACTGAACAACTTGTTTCTGTTTAACTTTCCTATGTCCCATTCAGTTAATGTTAGCTGCTGGTTTGTTATTCAATCTATGTTGTAAATTTTCTCATTTTTTTTCCTATAGACAGCATTCGGTGACCTTTGAGGTCAACAGGGCTTGGATTGAATCACACAAGCTTCTCCTTTAACTTTACTTGCTGAAGATATGTCCCTTTATAGGTGTGGCATTTCCATGTTAATGTGTCACACACTTGGATCAAATAAAGCTAGATCCTGAACATATACACAGTGTATGTCAAGAAATATATAGTTAGTTTTTGACCAACAAAAGACTTGAAAATTTGTAGACAAATCAAATATGCACTCAGTAAAATTAACAGAAGACATATGAAGTCAAAACAGTAGTTCTTGCTCTGGTCTAGTCTTGTGTAAGCTGAAAGGAGTTTGTGGAAATAACAATCACTTTCTGCCAAACAGCTCTGAGAACTTAAAGGTCAATGTAGTCCTATCGGAATGCAGCCAGATAGCACACTACACCATCCTATCAAGAAATACCAATAGCAGTGAAGGAAGATAACGTTGCGCTCAAGTGTTTGTTATGGCTGGTGAAATTTGTGTTGCATTGCAATGGTATGCAGCATAGTTGTGGTTTAAACAACTATGACTACTCTCTACAGTGTAAAAAAAATATGTTTTTAAACTTGTGAAAAGGGACATTTGGAAATTAGGTCAAGACTACAGATAATGTATGATTACTTTGACCTTTTCATATCCATTGGGGATAATTAAGTCTCTTTTTTTCCTTCTCTTCCCTCTTGCCATGTGCTTGTGTGCAGAGTTTGGCAGTGCTGAAGCAATGGATGTAGATGCAGGAGCTGCAATGGACACCTCCGAAGGAGCTAAGGTAAAGTAAAATGGGTACTTGAATGTGCATGTAATGCGGATTCCTGTATTTGTGGAGTTTCACTTTCTTGGTGCTTTGCTGTGCCCCTTTTATATAGGATGAAGAAGACTATGATGTGATGCAGGACCCAGAGTTCTTGCAGAGTGTGCTTGAGAACCTGCCGGGCGTCGACCCCAACAATGAGGCCATCCGCAATGCCATGGGGTCCTTGGCCTCTCAGACTGGACCCAAACCTGACACCAAAAAAGAGGAGAAAAAGAAATAGGCTCTCAGGAAACTGAGAGTGATTGAGAGACACAACATGGATGGCAGCAAACATTCTTTGTGTGTGTGTTTGTTAGAGGGAGATTGTGTGTGTGTGTGTGTGCGTGCGCGTGTGTGCATGTGCCTGCCCAGGCGTCAGGTCTTTGTATGCCATGACACAAATACCTAATTTTTTTCTGTATACTGCATACTGTTATAGATTAAAAAATCAAATACCAGTTGTTGTATTCATGAAAATTGTTTCACTAGGGCAACATTAACTGCCCATCCAGTGTGTCCAGTTATGTGTCTACTAACAGAGTATGACCTTGAAAGCTTCCTCAGGACAGATGGCCTCCATTTTATTCTGTGTCAGAACTGGCACTGAACGTTAAGGCCACTGCTGTAGACTGGGTCAGTAAACAGTAACAGTAAATCTGCTATAAATTTCCAGCACAACTGCATTACATGGCACTGAAATATCTTAGTATCCTGTCTGGTGTACTTACAATAAGTGGCGAAGTGAGTAAGCAAATATAAAAGACCTCTTAGAATAGACAGTTCATAAGTAAATGTACAGTTTCATGAAATAGTCTGTCTAAAATGTTCAGTGCGCACTGGTCTTTCCTTGCGTCTTTGTGCATGGGTGCGTTCCCAGATCTGTTATGCATGATTTGTAAAGTACAAAGTTTTATAGGAAGCCTGAACATGTATAAGGACCCAAAATATATTTTACAAGCTCTTGTTATCGCATATTATTGTGAACAACTGAAAAGATTAATCTTACTAAATAAACGCGTATTACGTACATGATTGGAAAAAATGTTTACATTTTTATTTTTATAGTGGTGACGAGCATATTCTTAAATTATTTAATACCGAATAAACAGATTTTAGGATTACATTGGTGAGAATTTGCCTCCATGGGCACAGAGCTGGGCTTTGCGAACCCAACACATTGCAGTGCAAAGCCCGGGGGCAAAACTGACCCATCCTCGATGACGACAACGTAAATGAGCTCTCTTCGGGCAGGGGGCAGTCGGGAATCCTGAAACAGGTAAACAGAGGAAATACATCTTCATAACACATCCTTCAACAGTAAGAGTTGCAAACGGATTTTACATTTTAACTGTCTCGCAATAGATAAAAGTACGCTTTGGTAATGTAGGTGATCACTAAGAATGTCCTGCAAAAGTTTGTCCAGCACATTCATGCTAACTAGCTAAGCGATTGCTGTTAGCCAGGCGCTCCTTTGCATTGGCTCGACGTTAGCTATCAGCCAAGTCAGCTAGTCTACCATAGTAGCTACTTCGGTAGGCGCTCCTGTCAGCAATCAAGAGTACAACCATTTCTTCAAACTGTAAGGCTACGTGTCGTAGTGTGCAATGGTTAATGGCGACTTAGTATGCCATCTCAGTGAAACGCTTAATCCGTCGTTAAGGGAAAATGTGATGTAACATTATGTGGCGTTCTATTCCTGCAGGAAAGGACGTCGAAAATATACGGAAGAAATTGCAGCTAACTGGCAGGCTAACTTTAGCCACAACATTTAGCTAACATTTTCGAAAGTCTCTTGATGGCTAACGTTAGCTGACAGACTTAACATTGCCGTATAACATTTACAGGTGTACGGCATTGCTAAATAGATTAGTCCTTGCAGCTCTGATGTTGCATTTGACTTTGTTGTCAAAGATCTACTCTGTTTTCCCGATTGATTTTGTGGCTAGTGTCCCATATAACACTTACTATCATTGCGGCTTTACGATGAAGAAGTTTTAGGTTAAGTTTTCGAGAGCTAGTGATGTCAGTACCAGCATTTGTATTCTTCTTTTAGTGTTTCATAGTATGAGTCATCACCACCACAGTCTTATTTTGATTATGTTGTTGATTTCAACGATTTAAATACTTTGAATAAACATTTAAGAAATAGGCTAACACGTGACCTTTTTTCAAACTATCTGTTGCAGATACCAATCTGTGAAACGGGAATGGGGGATATGAAGACCCCAGATTTTGACGACTTGCTGGCAGCGTTCGATATCCCAGACATTGATGCCAAAGAAGCCATACAGTCTGTGCCCGAGGACTCAGATGGTCATCATAGTGGCACTGGGGGTGGGGTGGGAAAGTCAGGTAGTGGAGGTGGAAGTGGGCTACCCCTTCGACCTCCTAGTCCGCCTGAGGCCAATGAGACTCCACATGCCACTGCCCTGTCATCCCAAAGTGGGGAGCCACCGGGGGTCAGTGTCATTGTGAAGAACAGGGTACGGCCCGACACCTTTGATGAGGGAGAGGGTGAGGCCGGTAGAGATGGCCATGTTGAAGCTGTGGCTCCAGGAGGGGCTGTCAGTGCCCTCCCCACTCCCCGCCTTGGCCTCCGAATGCAGGGACTTGGTTGTGGCGAACCACTGATACACAACGGGTTTGAGGAATGTGCAGCAGAGGCCAGCGACCTCCCGCTAAGCCCCACCCAGACTCAGAGTCAATCTAATGGGCAGCTATGGTCGCCCGCCTCCCCGAAAGCAGCCACCGAGGGCGCATCAGCCACCAGCGACAATGGCTTTGGCAGAGCGAAGCCTCTCAGTGCTCAGGGCTCTAATGACTCCATGGCAAAGGCTCGGAAGCCCAACTTGACTCAGCCACTGGTGGAAGAAACACATGCTGCTGATGTCGCAGATCGATCCGCTGCCGTGCCGGCTTCTGGTGATGCCCCATCTTCCCACACATCAGCAGCATCTGTCGGGAGAGTATCAACATTCTTCTCCCCTCCGGCACCTCCTCCTCTCTCCTCCTCCACTACTTCTCCTTCTCCTCCCAACTCTTCCTCCTCTTTCTTTGAGGGTCCGCTCCTCCCGTCCTCATCCTTGGGAGAGGGCAACCCTTCATCGACCCTTTCTGTTGGCTCTCGGCTACCGTCCGAAATTCCGAGGCCCGTTTCTCGGCAAGTGGCCTCCGAGGATGAGGACGAGGAGTCGGAGCCTGACCTCAGTAGCCCCCCTCTGGTGATCCAAGAGAGCCCGGACTCGCTCATGTGCTCCCCACCCAAGTTCCCCCGCCGCAAGCGGTCGTCCTCTTCAGGCATGTTCAGCTCCCTGTCCCCGACACCCTCACCCTCCGCACCCCCTGCCGCCACTGTCGTCGCTGCACATCAGGCTGCCGCAGACTGCAGCCCTCACCCGCGGCCTCCCTCCCCCAGACGTGCCCCCATGGAGGAGCGAAACCCGGAGCACGTCATCGAGGAGCGGGACTCTCCGGAGAGCCCCGAGCCCGAGCCACTAGGCTCATCCCAGGGGAAACGTGACGTCCCCACAGCTGCTGCCGCCGCCACCACCACCATCACCACCTCCCCCTCTCTCCCCACCCTCACCCAGAGAGGCTCCACTTCAAAGGAGGCTGCAGCCCAAGGCTCTTCCTGGAGCAAGACTGAAGAAGAGGAGGGGGAAGAGGAGGAGGAGGAGGAGGAGGAGACAATGACCCGGGAGGAGCAGAAGCCCTTGGGGAGTGAGGAGAGCAGCAGAATGGAGTGTGAGGTGGATGGAGACGAACAGATGGAGGTGGACGAGCAGGACGGCAGTCCGGGCCCCGCCTCGCCCTCAATGATGAAGGTCAGGATCAGGACCGTAAAGACCCCTACAGGGAGCATCACACGGACTGTAACCCGAGTAGCTCCAAATGGCACAACTGCTGCCGGCGCCCCAGGCAAAGACGCCAATGGGACAGTCACCACTGGCACCACCACCACCTCCAAGGACACCAATGGGACAGTTACCTCCGGCACTGCGGCCACCAAGGATACCAACGGCACCAAAGCTTCTTTGGGCAGTCAGAAGGTGATCCGACCCAAAAGGCCTGGGGCGCCGCTTCTGGGTCAGAACACAAAGTCAAAGAGTGCAGCGGTCCTGCCCGTGTCAACTTTGCATGATGCCAGCACTGCCATGCTCTTGGCAGCCAGCAAGGTTCAAAACAAAATGGCCGCCGTCAGCATCTCCTCTTCTAAGCTGTCTGCCACGGCCGTGAACATCACCAAAGGCACCACCCTTCCCTCCGTTTCTTCTTCCCCATCCCCGTCTACGTCGTCTGTGGGCCTGAGCGGTAAGAAGCCGGTGAACGGCAGTGTCCTGGCCTCCACGGTGGCCTCCCTCTCCGCCACAGCCTCTGCCACTGCCGCTGTCGGCAACAAGCCAGCCTCTATCGTCAACAGCGGCGGAGCGGTCATCTCCCGCTCGCAGTCCAGCCTGGTGGAGGCCTTCAACAAAATCCTCAACAGCAAGAACCTGCTGCCCAGCTACAAGCCCGACCTGAGCACCCCGCCACCGGCCGAGTGGGCGCTGGCCATGCCTGCCTCTGGTTACCGCTGCCTAGAGTGTGGTGACTCCTTTGCCCTGGAACGCAGCCTGGCGCGCCACTACGACCGCCGCTCGCTGCGCATCGAAGTGACGTGCAACCACTGCGCCAAGCGGCTGGCCTTCTTTAACAAGTGCAGCCTGCTGCTGCACGCCCGTGAGCACAAGGAACGCGGCCTGGTCATGCAGTGCTCACACCTCGTCATGAGGCCCGTCAGCGTGGAGCAGATGATTGGACAGCAAGACACCACACCCATAGGTGTGTGTGTGTGTGTGTGTGTGTGTGTGTGTGTGTGTTGTGTTTGTTTGTGCTTTCATGTGTGTCTACCGTATGTGTTGTACTGTAATTCTACAGATTAAATTAATGCAGAATTTCCTGATTGTCATGAGTTGTTAACCACTGTATAATGTGGATTCAGATAGGCCTAGTTTGCCATGATCAAATGTACCATAATTAATGGAACTTAATGTCCTGCTCATATATATGAGGTACTTTAATAAAATAATGTGTATTCAAGGTATGTTGTTCTATAATATCAACATTTTTTCCCTCTCTCATCTCCCCCATGTTTCTCCCAGGTATGCTCTCCTCCTCTGTCCCCTCCTCGTCCCCCACAGGCCCCGGGGCCACCAGCCCAAGTAAAGAGGAGGGCGTGGGCTCCTCTAGTGCCCAGGTGCTGCTGCCCCTACCCTGCAAGAAGGCAGAGCCCCTGCAGTACACGAACAACAGGTAAACCCTCACCTGGAAGGCAGTGTCTATTTCAGAGAGTCCGAATGTATGGCAGAAAAAGAGTGACAGATATGGCTGTTGAGAACATGTGCCTTCTCCACTGTGGTGAAGTGTGGTTCTGAGTTGACAGGAGACAGTAGGGTACTATTGGGCACTTCTTTCAGGGCACTGCTTACTTGTCCCATGTCAGAACTTCTCTTTGACATTGAATTAACTGACCATGATCACAGTGCTGTAGTCTAGTTTGCTGTAGTGTGTAGTGATATCATAAAACCACATGTTCTTTCCATATCTGCTAACAGCCTGCTCTGTCCAATGCACATTCACTTCCCCAAAAACAAACTCAAATCATCTGGCCAAAACCACCCATCCAGTAGCACCAGGGTCGGTTCAGTAGTGCACTGACTAGTCCTGGGACTTTAGAAAGCATTTTTTTGAGAGTAACGTGTGCCTAAGGGCTCTAGCCAGTTAGCAGAAGCCAGAAGCCAATAATCTAAAACCTTCTTGTCTAAAACCTTTGAACCTTTTTTATGGTTGTGGAGGCTTTGTGGACAAGCTCATGTTTGTCATTAATAAAAAGAAAATCCTACTACTGTGCTCTCCTGGTTTGATGTTTTTAGCGTAGAAAAAGCATGATCATAGCTATTGAGTTGCTCCTCTGATAGTAACATGCTGTAGACTAGGCTGTGGTATGCTTCCTGTAGGACACCAAGTGAGCTAATGTTGAACTTGATTGGCAGGTGTCCAGAGTGCAAGAGCCAGTTCAGCGGGAAAGCAGAGTTGGTGGCCCACTTCCAGGAGGTCAAAGCTTCCGCTAACACTGTGAGTCTTGCCAGGGTGTGTCTGTGTGTGTTTATGGGTCTTTGTATTTGTATATGTGTGCCTTTGTATTGTGTGCATGCTGGGATTAGCAAAATTAGCACAAGCAAAATGCTGGACATATTTCAAAGCTAGCTGGTAGATTTCAGGTGAAAAATATGGTTTTGATATTGAATGGCTGGTAAATTTCATCAATTTGTCTGTCAGTGGCTGGTAGATATTAGTTGGTAGTTAACTTTGATCCCTGTGTGTGTGTGTTTGTTTGTGTGTCCTTCCATCTTCTTACTGTGTCAATGTGTCCTGAATTGTTTGTCCTGTTGTCATGGTCGCATTTGTATTTTTTTGAGGTTGTGATCCCCTACTTTGCGGTTATTTGTTTTGGATTTTTTTGTTCATCCACGATGTGTGTTGCTACATTGTAGAGAGGTTCCATCACTGCCAAACAAACACAACAAGTCATCAGCAAACTGCAGCCTCACCTCATCTTGGATAGTTTTACTTATTTATTTTTAGATTAATCTAATTGTTCGCTTACGTGCTTTGGAGTCATTGTTCACTGGCTGTCACCTTGAAGTGCCGTGAATATCTGCGTGAGCTCTAATTTAAGACGCAAGATAGCAACACAATCCTGCACGCTGATGCCAGGTGCAGTCTGGATACTGTGTCTCATTACAGTCCCATTGCTTGATGAACGATGAAAGGAATTGACTCTTGTTTACTTGAGAGAATGCAAATGCAGGGGCTTGTAAAGCTTGCTGCTTTCTAGTCTGGACCAGTAGTCAACTTATTAGGCCTGCACATCAATCAAGATGACTCGCCATCACAGCTTTAACCCCTGGACATCTGATTATCATAGACCTTATTAATATTACTTTGTAGTTGCATAATAAACTTTTTTGTCATTAAGCTGTGCCGTGGATGAGAGATAAACTGTGTGTGTGTGTGTGTGTGTGTGTGTGTGTGTGTGTGTGTGTGTGTGTGTGTGTGTGTGTGTGTGTGTGTGTGTGTACTGTCAGGCCTGTTCTCAGTGCACCCCTCCCATGCTGCTGCCCAACCCCTGCAGCTGGTCGGCACACCAGCGCATTCACCGCCACCGCTCGCCCCACGTGTGCCCAGAGTGCGGGGGCGTCGCCCGCCAGGCCAATTTCCAGACACACCTGCAGGAGGCCTGCTTGCACTTCACCCGCCGCATCGGCTACAGGTGACACACACACACACGCACACGCACATACCTTGTCTTGTATGTTCAGCAAATCAGTATCAGCTTACAGAAAGTATATGACTAACTGTGCATGAGGGCAGGGGGGCATCATTTTTGTGACATTGCTGAAATCATGTACATTATTGTGAGGCTAACATGCAAGCTACATAGAATGTACCACTAAAGTGATTTATTTGCAGAGCATAAAAATAGTTTTCGATTGGTCTAATTTTGTCAAGTGTGCAAGTGTTTACAGTAGGCTTAGGCCGCTTCCATAGACTGTAACCTGCCAATAGTGAGTTGGTGCTTTTGGCTAGCTGTGTGTGTGTGTGTGTGTGTGTGTGTGTGTGTGTGTGTGTGTGTGTGTGTGTGTGTGTGCTGCTATGTGTCAGGCACATGAAATTCTGTCGATTTCGATTCGTCTTGAATGCCTCTTTACTCTTTACTCTACTGTCACTCGCATCATATTTAATACAGCGGCCACACGTGACGACACAGGAGAGTTGAAGTCGCAGTCCTTAGACGTTTTTGGCAGTGTAGTTGATTCTTTACTTTCTGTTGTTGTATCTATTTCATCTTACATTAATCATCTAAAGGTATTACACAGCTTCTTTAAAACTGTGTGTGTGTGTGTTTGTTTGTGTGTGTGTTTGTGTGTGCACGCACCAATGTACGTGTGCTTCTCAGATGTTTTAGTTGTCAGGTGGTGTTCGGTGGCTTGAACTCAGTGAAATCCCACATCCAGTCTTCCCACTGTGAGGTGTTCCACAAATGCCCCTCCTGCCCCATGGCCTTCAAATCTGCCCCCAGTGCACAGAGCCACATCTCTTCCCAGCACCAAGCACTCACCAGTGCCCAGGCCAAGTAAGTCCTTCTAGGAAGGGTGCCAAAGTGTGCTCCTTTGAATGTTGTTGCCAGTGCAAAGCATATTGCGAGCTTTATCTGAGGAAAAACATCAAAGGAGTGAAAAAAAAAGTAACCACCATGAAATGACAATTCACAATGTAACAAAAGATTAGACTGTTTTATAGGCCATTTCAATGAAAGAAAACAACCAAACAATGCTTTGTTTTATTTTGTTTCTGAACTACTTCCTCTATGTTAAAATCACATGTTATATGGAATGTTAAAACGAAAACCCTGTGGGATCTGCTGTGACGCAAGCAAAATCATTGTCATTGCTATGATAAAATACATGTGTACCAAGATACTTGTGGTAAATCAACAGTTGAATAGTTCATGCTTGATCTGTTTAGCTCTGAGTTCACTGCAGCCTCAAACATGACATGCAGCTGTGGTTAATGTAGCTCCGCTGGCTCGTGTTGGTGTTTGTGTTAATTTGTTATGTCTAATGTCTAACACATCACCAGGTCTGCTTTGCACCTGTGTGTTTGAAGTGAAAACTGTTCTCGGATAAACAGTTTTTTTGGTGACTGAGGTCTCTTGAGGTTAGTTTAGGGTTATGTTATTCATGTTTTCTCTCTCTCTGTCTCTCTTTCTTTCTGTCTTTGATCTCCAGGATGATCTACAAGTGTGTGATGTGTGAGACTGTTTTTACCCAGAAGGCCTTGCTCTACGTGCATTTTGACACTCACCTGGCCAATCAGAAGGTGCACGTGTTCAAGTGTCCAGACTGCCCCAAACTCTACGCTCAGAGAGGCTCCATGATGGAGCATATGAAGGTTACAAGTTTGTTTGTTTTTCCACAGCAGAACATTTGTGCTTGTTTGCGTTTTCCTGGAACTTTGTGAAGTCAGTTAGTAATTTCAGGAAATTCGTTCAGTGTTGATCCAAAGCTTATTTCAAACATACCAAAATTCTCATGTGTTTAACAGATTGTTTTAGAAATTTGTAGAAGTTTAAAAAATTTGTCATTTAGTTTTTTTTTTGTTTGTTTCTTGTTTTTTTTACCTATCAGAAAGAAACTCATTCTTCTCTTCGTTCCCTTTACAATGAAAACATGCATCACATGACAGCAGAAAACATAGATAAGACACACACACACGGACTGGAACCCGTTTTCAAAAAACTTTGTTTTAGGTCACCCAAAACGCCGGCGCCGTGTGGGTGCAAGGCCAAAATGCATAGAAACTTCTCCGTTTGAACAGAAAAACATTGCCGTGTGGACGGCGTGTTAATGTTGTTCTGCTCTTGCATAATAAGCACTGAGAAGCACTGATACATTCATTGTCTATATTTGAAATGCTTTGCCTATATTTTAGTTTTGATGTCATCCCCTTGTAGTTTCACTCTCTCCGCTGGCTTCTAATCTGTGGCGGGGCTTAATCCCCCCTCTTATTCTTCTACTTCCTCTTCCTGTCACTAGACGGTACACAGAGGCTCTGTGGTCAAGCAGGAAGTGGCAGTCGCCGCTGCGTCCTCCCTGCCCCTGCTTCCTTGTTGGTGCCGGCGAAGGGGAGGGGTCCAGTGAAGATGGAGAGCTCAGACGGAGAGGAGTGGGGTCGAGAGGAGGAGGGTGAAGGGGAGGAGGATGACGGTGAGAAGGCCGGCGAGCCTGGAGGAAGGGTGGCCGGGGGCGGACCGGCCACTCCCAGCTGGACCTGCACCCAGTGTCACACCCGGTACACCGACAAGGAGAACTACATTACCCACATGGCCGAGCTGCACGGCAAGGTCAGCCCCCTTTTCCTTTTCTCTCCCATTGTCTTGCATTCATGCACTCTCATACACAGTAGATCAGGGGTTCTCAAACTTTATTGGGCCAGGGACCCTCATGGAGCAGAACATTTTCCAAGGACCTCTTCTAATCAAAACACATACTTAGCCATATAGGCTTATATCCATTTGTTCTATTAGATGCTATTTTATAGCAACCTTTTTCACAGACCCCCTAGGAACGCACTGCGGAACCCCTCCTGTGAGTGAGTAAGACTAGTCAGTCTCAGCTGTGCAGTGGCCTAGTAGGCAAGTCAGCTGGTCCTCTCTCCCAGTGAAGTGGCCCTGCAGCTGACACACTCCAGTGGGACTTGTCAGCTCGTATCTGATACCCCTTTTCCACCGGCGCCGTTCCAGAGCTGGTTCAGAGCCAGCATCAAATCTCAAACCAGTCCTTAGGTTTTCCACACAAATAAACTCTAGAAAACAGATTCCAACTCAGCATCAACTTAACGCAGATCCAGAAACAAGAACCAGCAATGTCTGTTGCTGCCGATCAGCTTAGCTTGCTAACGTGTAAATAGTTTGCTGACAGACACCGTCCAAATCACAGCACACATGTTCTGAAGTTACAACAATGAGATTTTCAGATTTTACGGGCACAACTTCTCGCTAACTTTGTAAAAATAACTGGGGGAAAAGGCCAAACTAAATGTGTTTTTTGTATAGAGTGTTGCCTACCGCTAATGTAACTGTTTTCAGCTGCGGTAGATTAGCAGTAGTCCATTAGTAGTCCAGTTCTTGGATAATCAACGTGTAGCACCAACACCGAACTGACACAGGCACCAGCCCAGACACAGCACCTGGTTCATGGTGGTGGAAAAGGGATATAAGGGTACAGCAGTGGTCTTGATGGGAAGCCAAAGGTGCTCTGTGCCGATGAGAGACTGCATCTGGTTTACAGTGTTAGTCATGTCCTGTGTGTGTGTGTGTGTGTGTGTGTGTGTGTGTGTGTATGTATGTGTGCGCTGGTTTCTCTGTATGGTTGTCCAAGCAGATCCTGAAGAAGTTCCTCTGTGATCTGTGTGAGGGCTCCTTCTCCTCGTCCTCCAGCCTCAGGAGGCACATCCGCCTCAAACACAAAGACAACAGACGCCTCTTCCTCTGCCAGTGAGGACACACACACACACTCACACACACACACTCACTCACATTGAATCATATCATGGTCATAAGCGTGATGCTTGCATGATGTGTAAGCATCAAGACAAGAATTTCCATTGCTACCGACCACCTGCATGCCATTGTATTCATTGTGTCATTTTGTGTGTGTGTGTGTGTGTGTGCGCGCGCGCAGGTTGTGTGTGGACAGTAAACGCTCCTTCAGCAGTCGTCTTAGTCTGGAGAGACACATGCAGACACAGCATGGACCTGGAGCCCAGTTGCCAGGGAGACCAGTGGAGCGACCGGTCTGACCCCACCTTTTCGATTCTCTGACCAATCTGATGGTGCCAACTCATTTGACTGTCAGCAATAATTCTATCCTATTGGCCTGATCACCTGTAATACTCAATCAAATCCATCCAATCATCCCCACTCCCCATCTCTCTCTCATTCACTCAGACACTCACACATACATACAAATGCACACACACAATGTTTGTGTTGTTAAATGACACATATCCTCAAAAATCATTCTGTACTCTTTCTCTCACCCTCCCTCTCTCTCTTTTACTCTTTCTCCCTCCCTCCCTCTCTCTCTTTCTTTCTCTCTCCCTCTCTCTAGAAACGCAGCTGTGTCTTACCTGAAGCAACAGACAGCTCCTCAGAGCTGGACACCACTGTGAGTTCTGTAGGCGGGGCTTTGGCAGACGAGGACTTCCGATTGGCTGGGCCAGCAGGGGGTGTGGTCAGTAAGGGAGCTGTCAAGCAGGAGGAGGCAGGCTTCCGCTGCATGCCATGCGGCTTCACCACCGAGGACCAGGCCGAGTTCCTGGCGCACATCCCGAGTCACCGCAGTAGCGGGGGCGGCGATGGGGCTCTGCAGTGTCAACAGTGCGGCGCATGCTTCGCCTCGGGGCCCTCCCTCAGCCGCCACCGCTTCATCAGTCACCGTGTGCGCGACACGCTTCCCGAACACCACACTGTTGCCGCCGGTGACACAGATGGCATTGCCGATGGTACCAGTGGTGAACCTGGCACAGATCTAGCAGGCGTGGGTTTGGGGTCAGGCGTGGGCTCCCCAGGGTCATCACCGTCGCAGCAGGGGGACGAAGGGCGTGGCGAGGGGGAGAGGGGAGCCTGCGTGTGCAAGGTGTGCGGCCGGCGCTTCGACAAGGTGTCCGATCTCAACACACACTTCCGCACGCATGGCATGGCCTTCATCACCGCACGCAAGACCGACAAACCCGTCTGAGAAACACACAGACATGAGAGAAGGTCGAAGAGACCGGAGCTTTGTGGCTCTCCTGTTTTCTGTCACCAAGGAGACTCCGAATTGCCTATGAAATCAAAGATTCCTTCACCTTAAAATTGTAATTTGGCCCACTTTGCTGGGCTTGATTGATCCAGCGGTTCTCTTGCAAATCACTCACCCCCTTGTCCTATTGCCAGATTATGGCAAGTAACTATCTCGTTTGGTTTCTTTTGTTGCCGTTGTACATTTATACATTTCAATCAGTTCGTTTTGTCAGAAGTAAAGGTTCTCTCAGAATAAAAAAGGTTGTTTCTGGACCATAGAATGGACGGTTATGGGTTGGGAGCCGTCTTTGAGAGAATTTCAAGATGAGATTGAGATAAGAAGGACCCCTAGAGCTGTCCTGTCTGTTGCCTGTTCTTTATAGCATTTTAATGGAGGCACTGGACAATCACAGCGTGAAGGAAGTGATCAGTGCATTGTGTTGTGTGCATCATTGCGTGTGTAATTTTGTCTGAGCTAAAGCAATCAGCTGTTACGTTGTGTTACAGCCATGTAGAATGTTTGGTTCCAGCTGGCTTAAGATGGACACTGGTGTATTTCACCCTGGGTCTCTTGCTTCTTAAGGAATTTCTTCTTAAATATGAAACCGCAGAAGTGCCCTTGAGTTGAAATTTTGAGAATGTACTCTGAGTGTGCATGTGTTTGTGTGCACATATGATTGTGCTTGCGTGTGTTTGTGCATGTGCATCTGAGGGGAGAATGTCTGTCATTAATTTTCTCACTTCTAAGATAATTCCTGTTCATTCATGTGCTTGTGTTTCTGGTGTGTGTATGTGTGAGCGTGTGTGTGTGAGTGTGTGTGTTGGAGAGAAAGTGGCAAAGAGAGAAGATTAAATATCTAAAAAGGGGGGTGGGGTATTCTGCTTGCTTAACAGCAATACTGCTAATAAGATGATGGATTTACTGTAAAGGCATAGATTTTTTTCTCTTTTTTTTTTCATTTTATTTTCTAGTGTGTAAATCAGGTATGCTAAAGAGATATTTTCTGTCGGTGGTGTGTGTGTGTGTGTGTGTTTGTGTTTGTGTGTGTATACAATGGCCAATGGCACCAGCAGTTCTCTCCAGACTCTTCTACTTTCCTCTTTTTGTTTGTGAGACATTAGTTGCTTTCTAATATAAGATATGAAATAATGAGTTGATCTTAAATAAAATATTCAGTCTCTTATTAAATGGCGTGTTGTAAAACTTTCATTGCATGAGATGTGCCAGTCATATCCACACATCCTGCTCCAGTTCCTCTGTTTCGAGACGGACCACTTTGGGTAAACTGAACCCTTCTGTCATTCCCACAGCCAAAGACTGGAATTTACCTGCTGTTACATGTACGCGCCCTCCTGTGACCCACTGTGGCCTGTGTGCAACTTGCTGCAGCATTGTGCATTCTAAACACACAATAGTAGAGGTCTCCACTTGAGGCAGACCACAGTCAAATTTGGAAATCGGGCAAAAGCCGGTATGGCAGGTGTCAATATTGTGTGTTGTGATCACTGTTTTTTTGCGTGATCGCCCCCTGCTTTCTTGTCAGTATTGCATCTTGCGGACACGCCATCTTCGCATGCCAAGACGTGCACGACCACAGAATACGCATGGCAGCCATGATGTGTATGTTGCGATGCGTTGTCTGCAGCAGGTGAATTCCAGTCCCAGGAATGCATGAATGTGCATCTGCTCACAAGCTGAATCGGCTAAGTTCAGTGGTGTGAAATGACTAGTTAAACTAGCTGTATGTGCAGTTCAATCAAATAGTGGAGTGCTCCATGTAAAATGACAGTACCATATATTTCACCATTATATTAAGGTATACAAATATATCTAAATTTGCCCACTCAGTGTAATAAATCATTTTGCCTCCTCACAGGAACCTAAAAACTCTTTCACTGTAATCTCTAGAATATGCAAGAGTAATATTGTGGAATAAAGGCAATTCTTATCTTGTAAGATGTACATAGAAATGCTATGTGGTACATATGCTGTATGTGAATTATGGCAAACTGCCAATATTAAAGCATAAATCCCACTAGCAGAAACAGTAAGGGCTTCAGGAGGACCCCGATTCCTTCCATGTTATGACTGGCAGACCCTGAAAAGCAAAATAAATAAATAAATAAAATTTCTACAATTGCCAAAGCTTTCAATTATTTCAGATAGTTAACTACATAATAAAGCGTCTTAGGTGGCTGTTTGTTCATAACTATGCATAACTATTTCTGTCCTACTCTCGCATCCTAACAAGTGGTTGTCTTCTAATATAATATATTTCCCATGCCATACTGTAGTTGTATTTGCTTTTTTAATGGCATTTTATTTCAGACTCAGGTATGATTTGCCATTTGGCCTTGTCTAGTTTACTAGAGATGATGTGCAACAAAAATATATATTTGTTATACTAATCCTCTGAATTGCCAGAATTACCTCTATATTTAAGCAAGTGCGCTGAGACTATGGTGCTTGATATTTTTAAAAATAGATATTGTTTAGTGTCATCATCTATGGTTTCCAGTGAGTGCCTCCCACCAGGCACCCCTCTATGTCCCTGGAGACATTAGATGTGAAGCCTCACCTCCAGTCTGGGGCACAGGAGTGCTCTCCTTTTCAGCGGTACCCGACTGAGAGCCACCTGAGCTGGGTACTTCGGAACGGGTGTAGGCCACCCCCATCGCCTCAGCCAGAGCCGCCTTCTGCTCTTCGCCCAACTCCGCCTTCTGAGCGTCCGTCACCATGGCAGCATTGTCAGGACCCAGTGCCTTCAGCTGGCTGACCGAGAGAGCCTGAACCAAAATAGCAAATATTATTTTTCCAAATTGTCAAATAGAGCACATGATGCATTAGATATGTAAATCGCTTCTCGGCCTTTTGGCTAAGTTCAAGAGGGCGGGACTGCGGTCGACTCTGGCTTGGCGTGCGGAGAGTACTTTGTCGTAGTGCTTTTCTCTACAAATCAGAGTTACATTTTTGCTTTTTTTGCTTCTGTTTGCTCGTTTTGCACATTTGTTGAATTGTATTTTGCACCTTTCACTGCCTGCGTTTTATTCTCTCTTAGGTTTTCAAGCTCCGCCCCTCTGGTGTCTCCCTAACCAACTTGCCCAGGAGGCGGAGTCCCACAGGTAAGTGCTTTTTATTGTCTTTTAGCGGTGTTTTAGCCTTTTTTAGCTATTTATCTATTTATTGTTTTAGTGTATTTATTGTTTTAGTGGTTTTAGCTAGTTTTAGCTGTAGGTGCCTCCACCATGTCGGCCGCTCGGGCCGGCGTACGGAGGCACCACAGCGTGCGTTTTACTTTCTTGAATGGGGAGGATGGCAAGCTACTGGAGTTGTCTCGTTTAGACTTCTCCAGAAAGCTCATCCAAGCCACACTTGGTTTTAGCCCGGAAATGATTAATTGTCTAGTGACTCTGCCCCAGAAAAAAGGTTTTGATGTTAGTTTCCGCACTGCTTCCCACCTTAGTGATTTTTGGGCAAAGTATCAGAGCAAGAAGGCACAGTTTTCCATGTTTAAGGTTGAGAACTTGGTTGACAACTCCCAGAAATGGGTAGTTGTTCGTATGTTCAATGAGACGGTTAGCGGTGAGGATATCTGTGTTTGGCTCAGAAGATACTGCCTGGTTAAAAGCCCACCTGTTAAGCTTGTGGACGAGGATGGAATCTGGAACTGTGGCTGGAGAGTGCATGTGAAGTTGCAAGAAGCTCCAGGCGAGTTCCAAGGTCTGAGACACTTGCCGTCCATGATAGTGTTGGGTGAAAACCGTGGCTACATTTACTACCAGGGTATGCCGAAGCTCTGCCGCAAATGTGGCAAGTTTGGGCACCTGGTAGAAGCGTGTCAAGAAATCGTGTGTGGGAAGTGTAAAGAAATTGGTCACGCTTATGAAGAGTGCACTAATGGCAGAAAGTGTAATCTTTGTGGGGCTGAAGGCCACCTCTACAGAGATTGCCCGAACTCTTTTGCCAACAGACTGAAGGCTAGCAAAGCTAGCAAGATGGCCGCCGGACCGCATGGCTCCGAGGACAAAGACAAGATGGAGGAGGAGGCCGTCCCTGCGGAAGTGGCGGGAAATTCAAACTCCCAGCCAGTCCCAGGGATTGGCCAGAATCCTGAGGGCGGAGCCAATGCGGTACCGGAGAACCAATGCGGAACTAGCAAGGGGGCGGAGTCACAGAGCCCGGGAAGGGGGCCCCTCCCTCTGAACAGAACAAAATGGAGGACAAGGAGGTGAGTGAGGCAAGTGAAAGAGAAGCAGACTCACTCGTTACTGTTTCAGAGGTGAGTGGGGCCTCCGACGGGAGTGAATCAATTGCTTCACTCCCAAACGCGCAAGCTGCGAAGAGACCCTTGGAGTCTCCTCTGGTAGAGGATAAAAAGCGGGTGAAACAGGGTTCAGATAGTTCCAGTTCGGGAGATCTGAACCGTCTGTGGCCTGCTGGCTCTCCAAACGAGGTGTCTTTTTTAAGCATAGCGCTAAAATCATCAACGCCAAAGGGGACGCAAGAGACTACCTCTGCGAAACCAGAGGCTGGAGACACCTTTGAACCTCCGGACCCTATACAAATGGGGGTGAAGGAGGAAGAGGTGTCACAGGAGATCATGTGATCTCCCTGGTTATTTTAAAAAAGAAAACGTCTTTGTAGTCCTTTAATGGTCGTTTTGTGTTTTATTTTAACCATCCTGCTCATGAGCCTCACTATTTCAACTATAAATGTTAGGAGTGTGAGGTCCATTGTGAGAGCACAGAGCATTTTATCCCTTTTGAGCACTTTTAAAGCAGATATATTTCTGCTGCAAGAGTGTTCACTGCCCTTTTTAAACAACTACAAGAAGTGGGAAGAGATGTGGACCCCAGGACCCTCCATCTGGAGCGGATCCAATTTTAACAGGGCAGACGGGGTTGCAATTTTGATCAAAAATGCACACATCTCGGTGAAGGGCTGCACAGTGGTGAAGCCAGGGCGGGCGCTTTTAACCCACCTGAACTTCTTAGATAGGGATTTTAATGTTCTTAATATTTATGGTTTTAATGACAAAAACGACCGTTATGATCTTTTAGAAGAACTGCAGCCCCACTTGCTAGGGAGGGCTCCCCTAGTGGTCGGAGGGGATTTTAACTGCATTTTAAGTAGAACAGATAGGAGAGGGACAGATGAGAATTTTAGAGTAGACAAATCTTCGGTTTTATTACAGGGCTTAGTTAGAGATTTTAAATTAATTGACTGTTTTAAATCTCTGCATCAAAGAGAGGAGGGCTTCACCTGGTTCAGTGGTGATGGTACCAGAGCCTCTCGAATTGACTATGTTTTTACACGTGACTGCCCGCCAACCGATGCTACATTGACCCCTCTCTTCTTCTCGGACCACTGCATGCTCTCCTGCACCCTTTCATTCCCCACGGGTGTGACGGTAGGGAGAGGGCTGTGGAGGCTGAACTGCTCCCTGTTACAGGACAAGGAGATAGTAAGCCAATACAGGGAGCAGTACAGCCTCTGGCGGACCCTCCAGGACCTTTACGAGACACGCGCACTTTGGTGGGAGATGGTGAAGGGAAGGACGAGGACGTTTTTTAGACAGAAAGGGAAGCGGAAAAAGGACAGGGAAAGGAGACGCATGATGGGGCTGCAAAAAAGACTCCAAAGATATTTTAAACTCTTAAACAACGGATTTGATTTTAGCGAAGAAATAAAAGAAGTCAAAAGAGAAATGAAGGTTTTATCAGAAACTCAAGCTAAAGGGGTCATTTTAAGAAGTAGAACACAGGAAATAGAAGAAGGAGAGAAATGCACCAGATACTTTTTTAAGAAAATTATTTCAAAGGGAGGGGCAATCACCGCCTTACGAAAAGAAGGCACGGTTTTTAAGAAAAAAGAAGAAATAATGGCGGTGGTTGAGGGTTTTTATGGGGAGTTGTATAAAGAGAAACTGGTGCAAGAGGAGACCCTCAGGGAGGTTTTAGAATTTTTAGAAAAGAAACTATTTAGAAACAGTGTGCTTTTAGAACAAGATTTTACCCTTTTAGAACTAGAAAGAGCAACGAATGGTTTTAAACAGGGTAAGTCCCCAGGGATGGACGGGCTCCCCCTGGAATTTTATAGAACCTTTTGGGACATTTTAGCACCTGATTTATTGACTGTTTTTAAGGAATTTGAAAGATTTGACTGCCTCCCTGACAGCTTTAGAGTAGGGATAGTGTCACTCCTGCACAAGAAGGGTGACAGGACTGACCTACGTAACTGGCGACCGATTACTCTTTTAAACTTTGACTGTAAACTTTTTAGCAGGATTTTAGCCAGACGGATGTCGACGGTTTTAGAAGACCTGATCCACCCGGACCAAGTCTGTGCCATCCCTGGTAGGAAGATCACGGACAGCCTAGTGCTGGTCCGAGACGCCATCTGTTTTGCGAGAGACAGAAATATTCGGCTAATAGTTCTAAATTTAGACTTTGAAAAAGCTTTTGATCGGGTCTCGCACCAGTACCTTTTAAAGGTACTGCAAAAAATGGGTTTCCCAGGGAGGTTTCTAGACTGGGTGGGACTGCTGTACCACGGCATTAACAGCAGAATCCTTGTAAATGGGCACCTCACAAACGAGATCAATATTCGCTCTGGCGTCCGCCAGGGGTGTCCGTTATCCCCCCTGCTGTTCGTTGCATGCATCGAACCGCTGGCACAGATTCTGAGAAGGGACAAATGGATCAGCGGACTGACGATTCCAGGAGGACTGACGGCGACTTGTGTTTTATACATGGATGACGTAACCCTTTTATGTACGGACGTTTTATCGGTCCAAAGAGCACTCGACGTGACGGACTGGTTCGGAAAGGCCTCGGGCGCCAAGCTCAATAGGGGCAAGTCCGAGGCCCAGCTCTTTGGACCATGGGGTGATACGCCGACAGGACTGGATTTAGATTTTAAGGACACAGACATAAAAATTTTAGGGGTGAAATTTGACAAGGAGGGAGGGGGACGGGGAAACTGGACGGACATGATAGGGAAAGTCAGGCAAAGACTGGGGTTTTGGGGACTAAGAACCTTGACTTTGGAGGGCAAAATTTTAATCATCAAAGCTGTGATTTTACCCCTGCTTTTATTGGTGTGTTCTGTTTTTAGTCCCCCAAGGAATTTCCTTTTAGCGTTGGACAGGGCGGTGTTTTATTTTCTGTGGGGGTCCAAGTGGGAGAGGCTGAAGAGAGAAGTGGTGAAGAAGAAACATGAAAATGGTGGAAAAGCCCTCCCAGACCCCCACCTGTTCTTAGGATCAAAGTTCACCGCCCTGCACATACGATACGCCACGGCCCCATCCAGAGACCACAAGACATCGGCCCTGGCCCGTTTCTGGATGGGGTCGTACTTAAGGAAGCTGAAGATTTTAACCCCAGATTTTAGGAGTCCAGTGTCTTTTAACCTGCCCCCACAGTATCTTTTTATCAAAAAGTTTTTAATGAAATATGACCTGGAGGGGCAGGGTGTCACCATTTTAACTGACGCAAAGTCTCTTGTCTCTCTTGTGCAGGACCAGGAGGCAGTGAGCCCCGTTCCAGGCCTCACTTTAGGTGAGGCCAAACAGGCTTGGCGGAACGCAGCCCACCCAGCCCTCCAGAACCAGCTGAAGGATCTGGCGTGGATGGCGCTCCATGAGGTCCTCCCGGTCAGGGCCGTGATGCACTCCCGGGGCATGGCGAGGACTTCCACCTGCCCACGGCCCGGATGCGGCCATCCGGAGACCGTGCGGCACCTGCTCTGGGAGTGCGGTGTGGCGAGGGACCTGTGGGCCGCGACCGGCCCCCTGGAATGCCCGTGCCTGCCAGCAGGGGAGGTCCACCCAACATACCACCTAGTGGTCAGCGGGGTGGGCCAGGGCGCCAACACCATGCCAGCCGCCGACTTCGCCGCGCTCTGGCTCACCCTGAACTGCACGAAGGCCGCCTTGTGGACCTCCCGCAACCTGCTGGTGGGGAAGCGCGTGACGGTGCCCCTGCCGGCGTTGCGGCGGCTGGTGACATCCACGCGGCAGGAGGCGCCGCGCGTCGCCATTCGGAGGAGGGGGTCGGGGTCACACGAGGAAGGTCCCAGCCCCCCACGGCGCCTGGCTCCCACCAATGCACCCCCACCTTTAACACCACGGGATGGAGCAGCGGGCATAGGGGGGGATCTCCACTGGGGCGCACCACGCTTGCCTCGCTCTTCTGGGAGGCCGGGTGGAGCCTCTTGATAGCGGCTCACCCTGGTCCTGCACGACAGAGACTTTTATCATTCTATTTATGTGTATATTTATTTATTTATTGGCTTTTACATGTTTGGACTCTTTTAACAACATATAACAGGACTCCACACACACACTGAAAAACACAAATCACTTTTAGTTAAACCTTATTTATTTTTTACTTGAAAATGTAAAGGTTTTATGTGTGTATAAAAAATGATGTGGAAAAGAAGAGAACATAAAATGTAAAATGCCTTTAAGAAAATGAAACGGTGACAATAAAAACCTTGCAAAGGAAAATTAGATATGTAAATGTGGAATAGGTGTTGGGGGGCAATAAAATATGTCATGCTAAAATGCAGTGATTGAATGTAACATCTGAAAGAATTGATTCATTGAATCTCCCTACAGCAAAGCCCTCAGTAACTCTGTAGTGTCCAGTCCTCCATCAGCTGTACTGTACAATGTGCAAGCTACTCAAGTGTGCCCCAGCACCATGAGAGGCAAGGAGAGGTGATATGACTAGAAGTGGTTTTGATCAGGGACTTACAGCCAAGTGCTTTTGGGGGATTAGAGGAATGGCAGAGCGCATGATGAAGGAGAAAACGGACGAGTTTAAACTCTGCAGTTCTGCAGCATCCAGGCCCGCTGAAGGAGAGGGAACAGAGAAGGACTATTAGCATTAGCCATTGCCCGTCACTACACTCATCAGGACCAACTACGAGGACAAGAAACATTAAATGTTGAAGTTGCGAAAATTATGCAGTTTTGGTAAAAATGTCACATATGTGTCGACAAGTATTGTTATTATAAAGAGCATCTTTGATTTCCCCTCGTTGGGCTAAGAAGCTAACAAGCTGGCGGACAGAGAGGACCCACCCATGATGTTCCCCAGAGCCATAACCTGCCCCTCGCTCCAGCTCTGGGGCGCCCCAAACACTGACACTGCCTTCCTCTTCAAGTCTTTCAGTTGGGGCATTTCACATGGGGTGCCCATGCCCACCGCCTCTGCAGCCTCCCTACACACACACACCTCAGAATTCTACAATGATCTCTTTATGTACAGCTTAATAGATCAGAGGCTAGATATAGGCTAGATTTCTAGGCTAATTCTTTTCTCTTGTGAGAGCAAATAACAAAAAAACATTCCCCAACCTGAAGGAGTCGTTGGTGAGCTGCTGAACCTCGTCCTGCTGGAGGCCGCAGATGAACTGGCCCATGCCCACCATCTCCAACTCCCCCAGCTGGGCCGCAGATACGCCAGTGCGTTCAGTGAAGCCCTGCCACACGGCTCTCCGCTGGAGGCCAGAGTACAATTACCTCTGTCACTGTCACTATGACGTGCTATTCTCAATTACTGCATGTCACCATGAACACCATCAGTGCCTTTTATGACATTTCGTGTGTGTGTGTTTGTGTGTGTGTGTGTGTGTGTATTTGGCCATAAGAGAGAGCAATATGACTTTCACAGTGATAAATTTATGTTGTACAGTTTCTTGTATATTTTGTATGGGGGATTGACTGTGTGTTAGTGTGTGTGTGAGTGTGTGAGACAGTGTTTGTGTACTTGCAGATACACACCTGTGCCTGTGTCCATTTGCAGGTGGCAAGCAGCTCCAGTGTGTCCAGCGATGAGATGTTAAGCTGCAGCAGCTCCTCAGCACTGAAGGCCTGAGACATGCAGCCCAGCTCCACCACCTGGCTCTCATTCAGCTGAACTGCAGGGCCCCACAACTGCAGCAGGCACATACACATACACATACAGACAGACACATGCACATACAGACACACATACGCACACACACACAAACACACACACAAAATATGCATACAAGCACAGACAGGAGATATACACACACAAATACAGACATGCATAAATGCACGCAAACACACACATACATACACACATATACGCACAAAAACACACACACACACGTAAACACA
Organism: Tenualosa ilisha; assembly: GCA_015244755.2. Classification (NCBI taxonomy): domain Eukaryota; kingdom Metazoa; phylum Chordata; class Actinopteri; order Clupeiformes; family Clupeidae; genus Tenualosa; species Tenualosa ilisha. The sequence goes on from PYXC01001172.1 coordinate 621,052, forward strand.
AGCAGTCACTCACACATACAGATGTACACAATCATCTATGGACATAAACATATTATGCACACATGCAGACGTTAAACTCACTATGCAAGCCATCGATATGTGACTGCTGTCTGGCTTGTGTGTTTGTGTGTGTGAATGTGTCACAAGCATTGTGTAAAGTGCAGGCCTGTGTGTTTGCATGTGTGTGAGTGTGTGTGTGTGTACATGTGTACCTCTTTAACTTTCTGACAGAGAGAGGTGAGTTGTTCGGTACTGAAGTCCCGTATCTCCCCCAGTTGGGAGACTGACTCAGTAAAGGTCTCAGTGGACATGTTGGCCAGTTGTGCTGGACTCCAGAACACATTGTCTTCCCTCAGCTGCTCAATCAGGTCTGATGTGGGCATCCCCACTACCAAGGCTGTACGAATGACCAACCGAGGAAGACAAACAAGCGAAAGGATGAGAGGAAGAGGAAGGTTAAGAAAATCCTTGTGGTGGTTCAATTCAATTCAGTTATATTTGTACAGCACCTTTTACAATAGTATTGTCTCATGGCACTTTACAGCAACCGGGGCAAGGAAAAACCCCCTTATGTTAGTTGGCCTAGAAAGAAATCTTGGGCAGATCCACAACTCAAGAGGCTAACCCGACTGCCGAAGGTCAGTTAGGTAAAGTGCAATCATTAGACTACATGTTGTCCATGGTTTTAGCTAAGAATCATAATAGTCCCAAAATATTATCCCATAACATTACATGGTAGTCAATCCATTGGTGGTTATCAAGAATTATGGCTGCACAGTGTTGTAGCAGCCAGACATAGTGGAGGAGTGAGATGGGTCATGGGGGTAGTAATAAGAGTCCATTTTGCCACTGCCATTCTGAGGTGTGTGTGGGGGTCAGTCACAAGGCCTCAGGGAAGGAGAGTAATTACAAAAATTCATCGACAATATTACTCCATAATTCTTATTACACAGCCATATTACACAGACCCTTTAATATGCCCCAGATATGTTCCTTTCTAGGACCTTTTCAAGAAAATTTGAAGAATCTGGATATTATAAAACAATTTGTTTACCACCTTTCCCAAAATTATCTGCTCTTGCTTCTCCATCCACTTTCGGTAAGTCTATTCCATCTTTTTTCTCTCCTGCCTCTCTCTGTGTCCCTGTATTCTATTTTTTCTGTTTATTCTGTTTGTCTGCCTTTTCCCTCTATCTCTTTCTCTCTTCTTCTCTAATGATGTCTTTCTCTCTCTTGTTCCTCTGACTTCAGTGATTTAGATTCCCTCTCTTTCTGATCTTTCTCTCTCTTGTCCTCCATGTATCCCTCCTCGTCTCTCCATTTCTGTGAGTGTGTCCGCACCCTCTCTCCTCTTGCGGCGCTGAGCAGGAGCGCTGCTCTGGGCATCGTCTCTGGTGTTAAGGACAAACAGCTTCCAGCGGAGTGCTGACAGGTCAGGCAGGAAACGAAACTCCTCTGGGACCGGCCCCGAGGGCTGGAAGGGTAGGCTGTCCATCAAATCAGACAGAGATGACCTCAGCCACGGCTAACAGAGATGGGACAGATGGCCAAAGAAGGCAGTAAGTGAGAGAAGTGACAAAACGAACTATCTTATGAAGTCTTAAACAACACAGCATATAACATAATTTAGGTCCGTAGTCTACTGTTTTGTACATCACTTTGAGTAAATGTGTCTGCAAAGAATCCATAACCATTATGATGGTATATGGAGATAATTACCTTGTCTGGGAGTGTTTTGAGGGCCACGCTATCCAGCAGGAGGAAGCGCCCTAGTGACTGCACATCCTCCTCTGACCAATCAGATGGCTCTCTGTATATGGCAAAGAACAGCATTATGAAGGTTAACACACTTCAAATGCAAAAGGTCAAAGGTCACCTAGGGTTAATTTCATATAATGAAGCTCCATTTCACATTATGCTCAGCATCTGTAGTGTATAATGTGTGTGGCTATGACCACACCAATATATTATAATGCATTTTACCCAAACGTGTCTGTGACCATAGACCACAGCTCGGCCCTGTGTCTGCGTCTGATGTAGGGACAGGAGGCGAGCTCCAGCAGGGTGCTGTTAAGCACTACCGGGGCCAGAGAGCGGAGCTGTGGGGGGTCCAGCTCACAGAGCAGCGGCCCCAGGGACTGGAGCTTCTGGGCAGACATGTCTGACATGTTTTTACCCTGGAGGAGATAACAAGTGATTCACAACTAGTTCACATTTCAAATTGCACTCTCTATTAATGCAAAGTCACTTATATGTCAAGGAATGTACTGTATGTAGTGAATTATTTCTGTGGAGAGACAGGTATTAATACATGTGTTTAGTGTTCTGCCCTGTGCGTTTGTATTTGTGTGTGTAAAGTCGCTTTGGATAAAAGCATCTGCTATTTGCATAAACGTTAATGCAATGTAAATGTGTGTGTGTGTGTGTGTGTGTATGTCTAACCAGGCAGTCCAGCGCTCTCTTGGTGAGTGCAGTGCGTGAGGGGGAGCTGTTGGGCAGGCAGGAGAGGTTCACTTCCCTCATCTTCTCCAGGAACACCCCACACACAGAGTCTGGCAGAGCCTTGATCCTCTGGGCCCTAAGGACAGCAGTGTGGAGGTCAACAGCAGTGGAACATTAGGTTAATGTATCCTATTACACAGCGGGCGTGTCAGGCATTATAAGGATTGTAGTTTAGAATGTTCCACAATTTAGTCAGTGGAGATTCGGTAGATGGTCAAGATTTGAATCAAAGGAAGACTTCAAATAATTTGAATTTAATTCCTCGATGCATTCAACCCCAGTTGGTGCAACCCAGCCAAGGTCAGTTAGCGTAATGTAAGTGATAATGTTGGAAGCAGTGGGGCTGCTCTAACACTACGATACCGGCTCTATTAAAGTGTGTACGTGTGTGTGTGTGTGTGTGTGTGTGTGTGTGCGCAATGGGACTCACGGTAGGTGAATGAGCATCATTGCTGGGATGCGCTGCAGTTCGGCCTTACTGACGTTGCTGAAGTAGTCTCCTCTCTCCTGCTCCAGCGTCTCAAAGAGCTTACGGGCAGCACAACAGATCTGAGAACAGAGGGAGCAGTTAGGGAAGGGAATGATACTGATGTGTGTGTATAACAGTGTGCTGTAGGAGAGGCCATCCTTAAGGGTGAGAAATTAAACTGACAGACAAGCAGACAAATAGATGGAGCGCACTGGAGTGGGATGGTGCTCATGCTCACCTCTGTCTTGGCCAGCCAGCCTGAAGACTGAGAGAGTACCTCTATGCCCTCCATGGTCTCGTTTCGGCTGAGGGTGTCAATCATCTCACAGGTCACACCCTGTATAGCCCGGCCCAGCTTCCTGTTCACAGACATGGCAGTCAGTTTAGCGAAGTTCTGAGCAGGGCCCCACCAATTAATTAATTAACCAGGACCTCATATTCACCAATTAACTTATTCCACAGCAAATCTACACATCGGGACTGTTTAAAATTTTGTCTCTCTCAAAAGAATACTAAAGCTGAACATGAAACTACCATGTGTGGTAGTAAGACTAGTGTTAGGAAAGGGTTGGGTTTTCTCATAAGTTGATTGACACACTTTAGCCTGAATCATCTGAATCGGTGAGCATATCTTCAGTAAAATCAGCAGTGAGTACATCTGGCTCTTTGTAGGACTAGCATACCTTAAATGCTGGGGTTTGAGTCTTTGACCCAGAAGCCCCTTTAGCAGGAAAGCAGACTGCAGTGGGAGACAGAAGGAAGTGGGCATTAGTCAGTCTTTTCAAACGGTCCCTCTCTGTGCACTCACATGTCTTTATTTAGTTTCAGATTTAATGTATTTATCTCAGAATTAATTCAAATGCAATTAATTTTTAACATTAATACAATATAGATGTGCAACATTGCCACATGGCTTTTATCACACAGGAGTCATATAACATTTTCCTGAATGTTAATGTATGTAAACAAATAAACAATGATTCCTGACGATGAGATCATGTAGACTATCTGTGTGCAGCACCTATATTCTAGTACACCTGTTACACCTGTTCTGTGGCGTACCTGTGCACGTGTCCAGTTGCGTCCCTCCAGCTGTTCCACAGAGGTGAGCTGTGCCCTTCGTAGTGTGCTCAAGGACAGGCTGGCGAGAAGGGGAGTAGGGACATTCAGCACCAGCTGGGACACATTCACATCACTGCGCATCTGTGACAGCCAGCAGGGGGCAGCAGACAGCAGAGACTTGTATGTTAGGGTTAGCAAACTGGCACTGTATTGCATGTCCATTTGTGATGAATTTACAGAAATATATTTATATCATTTTGATCAACTTTATTATCAGACCAACTCCAATTGGATTTTGGCTTGATTTGTTTTGACTTGATAATAACATTCATTGACACAAACAGAGGAGCTACACACACAGGAAGTAAGTGAGTGCCTGCTTATTTAGTTCTGTGCTATTTTGCTAAACTTGGAAGCTGCTTTGGATTACCTGTCTTGTGGGAAACCACCTGATTTGTAATACACCTACAAGCCATCAGAAGGTGTGAAGTACTAGCACAGCTGGGTCATCAGAAATCAATTGGTCGTTGGCCACTCCTATCAGGCCTATTGTTTCTGTCTGACTCTTGGTGGGCGGTCTTCTAACTTAACCCTTAAAAACCTTGCTGCTCCCTGGAACCCTCAGAGGAGCTACACACACAGGAAGTAAGTGAGTGCCTGCTTATTTAGTTCTGTGCTATTTTGCTAAACTTGGAAGCTGCTTTGGATTACCTGTCTTGTGGGAAACCACCTGATTTGTAATACACCTACAAGCCATCAGAAGGTGTGAAGTACTAGCACAGCTGGGTCATCAGAAATCAATTGGTCGTTGGCCACTCCTATCAGGCCTATTGTTTCTGTCTGACTCTTGGTGGGCGGTCTCAGCCGGGTGCAGTCAATCATTGTTCCTAATAGCAGGAGTGACACTGAAGCGTCAGCGGAAGCGTCAGCCCTTTTGTTCAGCCCTCCTTGTGAGAAGACTGACTAGGGTAAAGACGAGCGTGTCGACCTGCGCGTGTCCACCGAGCAAGGACACCGCCCTAACTAACTAATCACCATGTCCCATTCTCTGTAACTTAATCTTCTGTGCAAACTTCATCTTGCCACAATGTGTCTTCACTCCATTCCAGTTGTCTCCAGTCGTCGCAGATTCCGCTTCCACAAAAGGAAACGGACCCTTGCAAACCTCCGATCTACACATCATGTCTCGTCACCCACGAACAACTCCTTCACCGTAGGTTTGTGGAACTGTCAGTCTGCAGTGAACAAAGCAGACTTCATTTCGGCTTATGCGAACCATCTTTCTCTGGACTTTCTGGCTCTCACCGAGACCTGGATCAAACCAGAAAACACTGCCACTCCTGCTGCACTCTCCACCAACTATGCTTTTTCCCACACCTCCCGCCCATCCAGGAGAGGGGGTGGTACGGGGCTGTTAATATCAGACAAATGGAAATATACTCAACTGGTACCATCTGTCACATACAGCTCCTTTGAATACCATGCCATCTTAGTAACGGCACTGGTGAAAGTATATCTGTGTGTTATCTATCGTCCTCCAGGTCAAATGGGCAATTTCCTTGAGGAACTTGACACTCTGCTTTCCTCCATCCCTGAGCATGACTGTCCCATGCTTGTTCTCGGTGATATGAACATCCACTTAGACAATCCAGGTTCTGCCGAATTCCTATCTCTGATGGACTCCTTTGAGCTACAGCGGGTGCACAGCCCTCCGACTCACAAAGCCGGTAAGGAACTTGATCTCATTTTCACCAGGAAGTGCGCCGCTACTTCACAGACAGTTACTCCTCTACATCTATCTGACCATTACTTTATTCAGTTCAAGGTTTCCCTCTGTCAGCAACCATCTGCTCCTACTCCCTCTGTCTCTGTCCGTCGCAATCTCCGGAATCTATCTCCTACTCACTTTTCCTCCTTGGTGGCGTCTGCTCTACCACCGTCTAGAAGTTTCTCTTCTTTTGAGGTTGATGACGCCACAGAGTCACTCTGTTCTACGCTGAGATTCTGCTTGGATCGTGTGTGCCCTCTGTCTACCAGACCCGCACGACCCACCCAGTCTCATGCGTGGCTTAATGACTCACTTCGGTCAATGCGCACTAACCTCAGAGCTGCTGAAAGGAAATGGCACAAAACTAAGAATTCGGCCGATCTAGCACAACTCCAAGTACTACTATCTTCCTTCTCATCCAGTGTCACTGCTGCGAAAAATGCTTTCTATCATGACAAGATTAACAACGCCACGGACACCAAGAAACTCTTTTCCACCTTTAAATCTTTACTAAACCCACCTCCTCCACCTCCTCCAACTAACCTCACAGCTGACACTTTTGCTGCATTCTTCACTAACAAAGTTGCAGCTATTAGTAGTCAGTTCTCAAACCAATCTACACAGGTTCCTTCTCCTAGCCTCTCTACACCAACTGCTTCCTTTTCTTCTTTCACTCCTCTCTCCGAGGCAGAGGTGTCTAAGCTTCTCACAGACAGCCGGCCTACCTCTTGTCTTCTGGATCCTATCCCAACAACCCTTCTTCAGGCCATAACCCCCACAATTGTGACAGCAACCACACATGTGGTCAATGCGTCACTAACTAGGGGTACATTTCCCACTGCCTTCAAACAAGCCCAGGTAACACCATTGCTCAAAAAACCATCCCTCGCTCCCACTCAAGTGGAGAACTACCGGCCTGTCTCTCTTCTTCCCTTCCTTTCCAAAGCCATTGAACGAGCTGTCTTTAAACAGGTCACAGGATTTCTCACTCAGAACAACCTCCTCGACTCCAACCAATCCGGCTTCAGAAGTGGCCACTCCACTGAAACGGCGCTTCTGTCTGTGACGGAAGCATTAAAAGAGGCCAGAGCGGCAAGTCAGTCCTCAGTGCTCATCCTGCTGGACCTATCAGCAGCATTTGACACGGTCAACCACAGCATCCTACTGGACAAGCTGACCAACATTGGGATTGATGGCACAGTGCACTCCTGGTTCAAGTCCTATCTTACTGGACGGTCGTTCAACGTATCGTGGCTAGGACAGACATCGGCACTTCACCAACTCACCACAGGAGTACCCCAAGGATCTGTGCTGGGGCCCCTTCTCTTCGCACTGTACATCACCTCGCTGGGTTCAATCATCCACTCCCATGGCTTCTCTTACCACTGCTATGCGGATGATACCCAGCTCTATCTGTCCTTTCCGCCGGACGACTCCACGGTGTCATCACGCATCTCGGACTGTCTCTCCGATATATCTGCATGGATGAAAGGACATCACCTCCAACTAAATCTCTCCAAAACTGAACTGCTGGTCCTCCCAGCCAAACAAGCCATACATCACGACATCAGTATCAAGATCGACTCCCTGTCTGTTCCTCCCACCAAAGTGGCAAGAAACCTAGGTGTCATGATCGATGACCAACTGACCTTTGCAGATCACGTTGCCTCTGTGGCTCGGTCGTGCCGTTTTTCCCTATTCAACATAAGGAAGATCAGGCCGTACCTAACCCAACATGCAACCCAGCTCCTGGTTCAGACCCTGGTTATCTCTCGTCTTGACTACTGCAATGTCCTCCTATCAGGCCTACCAGCCTGTGCAGTGAGACCGCTACAGATGATCCAGAATGCAGCTGCACGTCTGGTCTTTAACCAGCCAAAAAGGGCACATGTCACACCTCTGTTCATTGAACTTCACTGGCTGCCCTTGGCTGCTCGCATTAAATTCAAGGCACTTATGTTGGCCTACAGGGTGAATGATGGCTTTGCTCCCATCTACTTGAATTCTCTTCTGAAGCCCTATGTCACCCGACGACCACTACGCTCCTCTAAGGAACGTTTTCTAGCACGGCCAACACCTTGTGCAGGTCGGTCCAGACTCTTCTCATATCTGGTTCCGCGCTGGTGGAATGACCTCCCAAGTGCTACCAGATCAACTGATACCCTCTCCACCTTCAAGAAACTCGTGAACACTAAGCTCTTCCAAGAATATCTCCTAGCATAAACTTTGAGAATGCACTTAATAATTTAATTTCTCTACATGGTGTTACACTATTGCACTTTCAACTTAAAACAGCGCAGATTCTATGTTAGCAATATGCACTCCTTGTTAGTTCATTGTGTTGTAGCTTGAATGTTATCCTCTTTTGTAAGTCGCTTTGGATAAAAGCATCTGCTAAATGTAAATGTAAATGTAAATGTATACTTGGTGCATTTCTGTTGGATTGGTGCTACAGTAGTGGAAAAATGGCCATTTCTTTGGTATCATATATATCTAATTCAACATCTTAGCTATGTCCCTGCCTATGCCCGCTTTTACCCCTTTCAGAAGTGCCTTCCTCTGCAGTGGGGTCATCTTCTGGCTGATGCTCTCCAGCCGATCTTTCTCCTCAACCCTCAGGAGCTCACGCCCCTGCATGTTTTGAAGCATGGAGCTAGACACACCGCGCACCAGTGTTCCCAGAGACAACAGAGCAGAACTGGAGATGTTCTACAGAGAGAGGGGGAAAGAGGTAGCCTGAAAAGCCAGACTGTAACTTCAAAATGTATAGTATGACAGATAAACCAGGCTTAATCCAAGGGGCGGAATCCACAGTTGTCTTTCAAACTGCCTCTGCACGCTGATAAGCTGATAAACTACCATTAGAGTACATCTAGGCGACTCTCTATAAGGACAGGGTCCGACCTGTAAGAAGACCTACTGAGGCTCTATGGCTCATGGCTAGACGTACCGGCTGATCAAAACTATTTGCTACCGCTAGGGTATGGTGACTCCATATTGTAAACTCCCCTAATGAGTTGCATAACTTGAGTAATGTGCAGAGCAGTCAAATTGTGTTCAGTGAAATGGGTTTAAATATTAACTAGCTAAGGTTGCAGCTATGGTGCGTATAGATTTCTAAGCTAGGGAAAAAGAGAGGTAGCAGAGAGAGAGGAGTAGGATGAAAGGAAACAAGAAAGCGGGAAATGAGAAATGGAAAGAAAGAGAGGGAGAGAGTGAAAGGATGGGGAGAGAGAGAACAAAAGGGAAAGGTAAGATGAGAAGTGGGGAGAAAAAGAAGTGAAAAGGGGAGGAAAGGAGGAGAGAAACATAAACAGTGGCACAGAGGAAGAGAGGGATGAATGACTAAAGGGTGAGAGAAGGACATTAACAAATACCCTTAGCTCGTGCAAATACCCTTAGCTCATGCAAATTCAGTAGTCAAAAAACAGGGTTCAGTAAGGACATGAGAAACCCTGAGAATTTCTTTTTAAATGCAAAACCCTTTCACCTCAGTCTTTGCATAGGCTGTCATACAAAACCTTCTGCACATGTGGATGTTCCTGATGTAATCAAATCAGCAGTTGTTACAAAAGTAACAAGAAACAATCAACCATCAATTGACAATTAAACAAAGTAATAAACTATGACTTCATATCAATTGACTATTAAAAGTAAACATACAAGTTCCATACAAATGAACAGTTTCATGGTACATCCTTAAATCCTTCCACCTCTTCTCTCTCTCTCTCTCTCTCTCTCTCTCTCTCTCTCTCTCTTTCTCTCAATTCAATTCAATGCAATTCAATTCAACAAACTTTATTGTTGTGACCATTCAAGAATAAACATTGTTGCCAAAGCATATAGTGTACAAACCTAACATCAAAACATGGCAGTAACCGTCAACAAACCTTTCTTTCTCTCTCTCACCTCGGTCTTGGTGAGGATTGCTTTGGCCAGGGTTTTGGCCTGGGCAGCACTCCACGGGGCTTTGCTGAGGCTGGGTAGGGTGTTGGCCAGGGCCTCAGCTGAAAACTGGATGAGCCTGGAAGGGGGTAGAGCAGACACGGCCGAGCCCAGGGACTCCAGGAGCTCAGGGCTGGGGTTCGCCTCAGCCGAGGAGAGGAGCTTGCGCACCAGCTGCTTCTTCAGCTGTGGAGAGGAGTGGAGAGAGAGAGGGGAAGAAAGGGGGGAGGACAGTAGAGGAGGGGGTGAAGAGAGGAGACGAGGGGAGAGGAGACGAGAGGAGAAGACGAGGGGAGAGGGGAGGTTAGCGGAGAAGAGAGGAAAAGGGAAGAGAGGGGAGAGGAAATGAGGTAAGGGGAGAGGAGATGAGAGGAGAAGAGGGGAGAGGTGAGGTTAGCGGAGAGGAGAAGAGAGGAGAGGAGAGAGGGAAGAGAGGAGGAGAAAAGACAAGAGAAGGAGGCGAGGAGATGAAGGACAGGGAGAGGAAGGAAAGGACAGTAGTGTGGAGAGGTATAGAAAGAGGGGCAGAGATGGATAGAGGAACGAGGAATGGAGATAAAAGGATGGAAAAGATTTCTGTGAAAGTGACTTCCTCTGTGTGTGTGTGTGTATTTATGTATGTGTGTGTATGAGTGTTAGTGTGTACACCAGCAGTTTGTTATCTGTGTTTGTGTATATATACGTGTGTGTGTGTGTCTGTTAGTGTGTACACCTGCAGTGTGTGTGTGTGTGTGTGTGTGTGTGTGTCCACCTTGGTGCTGACTGAGTTGTGGCACTCCTTGAGCTGTGCCAGCAGGCGCTTGCTGGTGGTTTCATCCAGAGACACAGCCTCTCCATCATAGAAGCAGGCTAATGAACCTAGGCTGGACCACACCAGGGTCAAAGGTCAAAGGTCATGTTAGCACTTATAAAATGTAGACATACACACACACATAAATAAATCCATGTTCTTTCTTATCATACAACTCACTCTCTCTCTTTCTCTCTCTCTCTCACACACACACACACACACACACACACACACACACACACACACACACAGAGTAAATGCCCAAGGGTAGAGGTGCACCTTGCAATGTGTTGCAGGAGCTCCTTTTTGCTTGGGGAGCATTGCTTGAGTCTGCTCATGAAAGTCCTGCCTAGAGGGGCCTGGATGGCCCCCACCATATGGAAGGAGTGATGGAAATCTGGGCTCTGGAAGAACTCACACAGCTGACAGAGGAATGGAGGAATGGAGGGATAGACAGAGGAGCCCAGGTAAAGAGAAAGAGTTTCTAAGGTTTGCTGTGATCAAGATCCTCTCAATTCAAATGCCTAATTAACTTTAGTGGCTAATGCATTTATGTCAAAAAAGTCTAAATAATGGCCAAGATCCACTCCTTATGAAATTCAACTAACTTTTTAGACTCCCTTCCATTATAACGTACACAAATGATGGAGCACTGATTTTTTGTTTAGGTAGCGCCTTTTCTTGCAGAAAATGTGCAGGCTAGTACAGGTATTTATGAGTGTACCATGTAAAATGTTTACCTCTTCTGAGGGGACAGCGTTCACTTCCTCTGGACGCAGCCATGACAGGAAGCGTCCCATGATCCTTAGCACTGTTCTGTTCAACCAGGGCTGGTGTGGGGGGCAGCGAACAACTTTGGGGTCTCCTGCACAAAGGGCACAGGTCTTCTTAACACACAGACATTAATGCTCTCTCTCTCTCTCTCACACACCACACACACACCACACACACACACACCACACACGCACATAGTCTCACAATGACTTGCATACATATTCAAATACATCACAGTACAGATGAGCTGAACATGCATATACACTTACATTACACACTAACACACACACACATACAAACACACACACACACACATACACACACATACAAACACACACACACACACAAACACATTAAAAAACCATTACCATTAGTAATGGCTGAATTGCATGTATGCATATCAAGGGCATATGCATACAAAAGCCTGCATACACTCAAACACATTTAGCCACAAACACGTGTGTTGTCCAATGAACAGGCCTCCATTATAGAGTCTGTTCATCCTCCTCTTCTCCCTCGGTTTGATAACACACATAACAGAACTTACTCTCTCCGTCCTCCTCTTCTGACCCTCTCCTCTCTTTCTTGTCATCCTCCCAGTTCTTCCCTCTTCCATCCTTCTCCTCTTCGCTCTCCTCATCCACCTTCCTCTCTTCAGTTCCTGACATGTTCCTGTCTGTCCAGCTCCTCTCTCCTCCATTTATATTCTCCTTACTCCCCCCATCTTTGTCTTTTTCTTTGCTTCCTGACAGTTTACTGTCTTCTGACAAACTCTCCCCTCCATCGTTCCCCTTCTCACCAGTTCCTGACTCGTTACCATGTGCTGGCTTACTCGTCCCTTCTTCCTCCTTCTGCTCTCTGCTCACCCCATCTTTCTCCCTCTCACCAATCCCCAGCATGTGACTATCTGACCCCCAAATCTGCTGTTTGTTTTTCTCTCTCTGTCCCCACACCCTCACCTCTGCTTCTTCTCTCTTCATCCGCTGACTCTTCACTTTCTCCCTTTCTTCCTCTTCCACTCTTTTAATTTCTCTCCCATCTCCTGAGATTTCTTTCTCATGTCCCAAGCTCAGCATCTCCTCTTTCTGTTCCTCCTTCCTCCTTTCAGGCTGCGTCTTTTCATTCCCATCATGCCCCTCTTCCTCTATATCCCCTATGTTCTCATCTTTCTTCTTTTGCCATCTGTCATTGAGCTTATCATGCCATCCCCCCTCCCCTTCTTTTTTTTTGCTCTCCTCCTCCTCCTCTTCCTCCTCCTCCTCCTCTTCCTCCTCCACTCTCAGTCTTTCACCTTCTTCCTCTTCTTTGATGTTCTCCTTCTCTTTCTCTTTGCCTGCGCTTTTACCAGTTTTCTCTTTCCCTCTCTCCATATTGGCTCCACCTTCCTCTGAATCAAACAGGGAAAGTGGTTGAGTAATTATTCAAAACTTCAAAAATCACTGTCATGTCTGTGAAGGTCCTCATTCATCCAGGTTAAGGTATTCATAAGTGCTACCTTGCAGGCGACTGGACTTCTTTTAGGGGCTTGAAATCATTTCTATGATTGTCATCATCATTAGCTACATTTGTTACTTGTATGCTTTTGTATCAAAAATAAAAATCAGCAAGAGAAAGTTCTCACCAAAATGTTTGTCTGTTACTGTCATTTTTAATTCTGTTTTTTTTATTTAATTATGATGGCAAATAATGATTTGCACCATGTCACAAAATAATTAACACAAATTATGATGCTAAAACATCTTCATAGACAAATACCATCCTCACTTAAACTCAAGAGACACAACTGTGGCTTCAGGCTTTCTCTCTAAGCAGCCAGGAAGAGCAGGCACATATAATGGTACCTATGCGGGACTTATGTAGAGAGAACTGACCACCTCCGGTCATTACCTCAGAGGGTGGCTCTGAGACCCACCTGAGTGCGTGACGACCGCACTAGTTGGTTGAAGTGGTCGAAGAGGCCGAACAGGCTTTAGCAGTTCAGGCTCAATAGGTTTTGAGGTTCCCATGCTCCAGGGTAGTGGATGTTTGGGGCCCGAGGTAGGATTGTTTGGAGCACAGCCATATTCATTCTCCAGCACTCTGGCCTTTACCCAGTCTCTGATCTGGTCAATCTGCTCTTCTGACAAGGAAGTGAACACCTCACTGAACATCTCCATCCTAAGAGACAGACAGAGAGAGAGAGAGAGAAAGAGAGAGAGAGAGAGAGAAAGACAGAGAGATAGAGATAATGATAGAGATACACAGTCACACACATTCCTTTATACATGTGTTTTCACATGAAATACTCCATTGAAAAAAACACACACAGACACACACACACTCTTACATCTGGACCAGGCGGGGCTGGTCCAAGCGTGGGGGCAGGTCTATGTAATCAGGGGGCATGTTCTGCAGGAAGGGCTTGGCAGCCCACAGTAGCTTGGCCAGGTCCTCCAGGCTGAAGTGCAGGCCACTATGCCTGATGGCGAACCAGGCCACTGGAGATATGAACGCCTGCATGAAACAGCGTGCGTGGTCCTGGGAGAAGACCCAACCACAGGGGAGGATAGACAAACAGAAGATATTTACACACATGACAAATACAGGTATTTACAAGCAAACACACACACACATAGAGTATACACACACATGTGCACACAGGTACACACACATATTCACACATTATTTTTAGTAGCCGTGATATTTAATTATTAGTAGTATTTCATTGCCAGGCATTGCCAGGTTAACTGACTGTAGAGTTCTTCATGATGTCAATCATGTCAGGCAGGGTGGTTACATTCCACAGCTCCTCAGTGACATTCTGCCGGGATGAAAATAAACATATAGCATGTGTCTTTAGTGTGTGTGTGGTGATTCACAATGAAATACTGCCAGGGGACTGCTATTTAGAAACTCATCTACAGATTGAGTAAAGTAAGTTATTTAAATTTATACAGATAAAGTGTCTCATCGCAAAAGGAAGAAATTAAAAGATGTACCTTTAACAAAAAGACAACATCCTTCCATATTTCACTGACTTGTATACATAAGAGACTGTCTTTCCACAATATATGTGTGTATACTTTGTATGTGAGTATTTGCTTTGTGTATTTGCTTTCTGTATATGTGTGTTCTTTGTGTACTTTGTATAATGTGTGGCATGTGTTTGTATGTTTATGTGTTTGTGTGTGTGCGTGTTTGTGTGTGTGTGCATACAATTTGTGAATCAGAGAGAGACGGAGACAGAGAGACGGAGACAGAGAAAAGAAGAGCGAAAGAAATATATACCCAGTCTGCCTCTGTGTCACCCATGTCCATTGAGCTGTTATGAAGGTGTGCCATGCGCGAGGAGGTAACATCAGGGGGAGGAGGAGGAGGAGGAGGAAGGGAGGACAGGAGCGAGGAAAAGAGAGAGATGGGGTTCCTCTGCATCATCTCCTCCTCCATATCCACCGAACTAAGGACAGAGTGAATGAACTGATGTACAGTAAGAAAAGTGAGAGCAATCAGTACGCTGAAACTGGAAGTACTGCACAATACCTGTTGTATGGCAACTCTGGCATAGCTGGTGGTCGGAATCCTGTGGAAAGGAGTTTGCAAACAAAATAGAAGGTGGCACAAAAAAAGATTTGACTCTTTTTGACTCTAATGTTGTTGGCATACACAGCAATATACGTGTGTGTGTGTGTGTGTGTGTGCGTGTGTGTGAGAGAGTGCGTGTCTGAAGTTTTCTCACCCATTTCAGAGCACTTGAGCATCTGTCAGGAGGCAGAGAAGACACCACAACACACAACGTAAGAGAAGAGATGAGCAGTGCAGACAAGAGGTCATTGCACACATCACTCACAGCCCCTTGGCTCTCATTACCCTCGGACAGCTTAATTAGCGCAGGGGGGACGTTAAAAACAAGTATAGCTCTAAGTCACCCTCTTTTCCAATTATCGCAATTAGCCTCGGCGGGAGGCTGATAGCTGCGCTAATTACCTCTGCTTGGATTCCCTCCACGGGGCTCCCGCATGGCTAGAGATGCATCTCAATTACTCCTCTCACGCCAGTGAGCACAACGGCGATAATGGCACTATCTTAATAGGCAGACAGTATGCTCACGAGTGAACCCCCTTATTATCTGTAGAGAGTAACAAGCTATGCACCCTCAACTGTTGCCAGAGTAGTTTTAACACTTGATTCAATGGGAGAGTTGATCAATAATCTATACTAATATAAATCACATTGGAGAAATCCTCTGTGATCAATATTCCTGTTGTTTGTTTGTTCTTATACCTATCGACAGCTCTCAGCAACGTCAAACAACAGGAATATAGACTGATTCACACTGCATTTCTTTTAAAATATACTCTTAAATAATTTAGTGAACACTGTTGATTTGACGGTTTACCAGTTTCTTGGCCATCTCCTTGAGCTCTGTCGTCATGGATGGGAAGCCCAGTGTGGTGGTGTTGTTCTCTGGCATTAGGTTGACCATCATGTCCTGGGGCATGACTGTGGAGTGTGGAAGTGGACAAGTGTGAAACACCATGTGATTTTCACCCAAGGCACAATTACAAGCAGAGATGCATTATCATGAGATCTCACGTCTCACCTGCGATGACCAGACCAGCCAAGAGGAGAGAGAATAGAGCTTTTCCCCCCTGAAAATGCATTGCCCACTCCTGCCCCCTCTCAGCGTGTATGTGGAATCTGATCAAACAAATGTCAGGTCTCAGTACCAGTACCACCAACATCACAGTTCCAGAGATCATCTACACCAGACTAATGACTAATGTTTACAACAGAGATGAATATTAGTCAAGTCAAGTCAGCTTTATTGTCACCTTCTCCACATGTACTATACAGAGGAATTGTAAGTACGTTTCTCGCTATGCTACTAACAGATAGGACATTTCCCAGCACTAAAGAAAAAAGTGCATAGCAGATAAGGACATTTTTCCTAACACTAAACAAGACAAGATCACTAGACAAGAACACAAGAATGTCACAAGAATGGTGATTATCAGTCTATAAACCTAAAACAAGTCAATAAATGTTAGTCTGTCTTCCTGTTACACATCTGTAATTCAGCAGACTATCCTCCCAGCATCAGGTGTGGCTCAGATATGTCTCAGGAAGGAGTATGTGCACAGTGTCAGCTTACAGCATTAGAGGTCTCCTAATTTCCATAGGTCTTTTAATGGAGACAATGTGTGGCTAAGCCTCATGACTAAACCATGTGAACTACCTACCTCCTCCCACCCACCGACACAGACACAACAGCTAAAACAAATGAGATGGGTTATGTTACCTATGTAATGCCAGGTTCTATAAAGTTTCTTGGATATTCATTTCTAATCAAAGGAATACACACATCAATCAACTGGATTAACTGGATTATTAATCTACATATAAACCTCATCATCTATGGCAAAAATACATTTTCAAAGTTACAGAAGAATGCCTGGATGCCTGTGTAAGGTCCCAAAAGTTACATCCAAAACGTTAGAAAACTCTGTCAGATGTTCCATCACCATGGTGTTGGTCCCCATGTCAACTGGGGCTAAAAGATGTTCCTTCTAATCTCTCACCTGCAGCTTGGAGAGTTTGGGGCACAGGTTGCCTGGTAACCCACTAGCCAGGGGACACTCCCAGCAGGGAGAGTAGACAGACGAGGAAAAACACTCTTTCACAGTCTCACAAAGCAGCTTTTGCTCTCTCTCTCAATTTGCTATTTACCAGTAAGTTGGTCTTTGTTTTTTGCACTGCATAGTCATCCTGTTTGATGACATAATACACCACTTTACACTATTGTTAGCTCTAAACAAAAGGCGTGAGACAAATCAGTTTCATTCAAACCAGTGAATCACAATTGTTTGCTTTCCCTGTGAATATGACTTATCAGCTGTGCATGAGTCTTCATATGAATATTACAGTTTCTGTCCATGGAATTACTCTAAATGATGCATTTATGACCATTTGTTAAATTCATATCATAGATATGCATATTTCATTTCCAAAGTGTAAGTACTTATGATCATTTAAGACATTTTTGTAAGACAAATAAGGAATTAAAAATATACTATTTAAAGTATGATGGCAAAATTTGTCAATTTACCAAACACTAATTGGCAGTCAATGACAATAGTTCAAACCTGGACATGTACACTTCAGAATTTTGTTTCCATCTTCTATGGTCAAGCTGAGGATACTCACTGTTTGCTGTGGGACCAAAAACTGATTGAGTCGCCAACCCAAGAGCTTCAACAGGTGAAGAGCGGACTGAGAGGATGAGTGTGTGTCTCTCCAATGGCTCCCTCTCCACACCCTGCATCATGATGGGTTGGGCACAACAGGTGCAGAGCATTCAACTGAGGAACACAGCCTTCTATTCTAAACAAGCCTTTGTTCAATATTTGATCGGAAAGAAATATATATATATATAAACACATTTAGGAATATACTGTAGGTATAGGTATATATATATATATATATATATATATATATATATATATATATATATATTTTTTTTTTTTTTTTTTTTTTTATATATATTTGCAGCATGACATGTAGGACAAACACAATAACTGTACAACACAATACAAAGAGGAGAAAGAGCATAATAAGAAAAAATATGATATGAAGTGTAATATAATATACAATCTGAAATGCAATGTGCAGTAAAGAAACTTAAAATAAAAATTTATATATATATAAATTTATATATAAAATAAATAAATACAAATAAATACAATGCAGTAAACCAGCTAAGGTGCACAAGTGGAGAGGCATCAGTACAGAAACGCACATGAGAACAGATGTGTCAGTTTCCCACACTTCAGACACACACACACACATACATTTTTATACCATGCATTGTACTGTAGGCAGAGTAAAGTGCAATAATTGGTAAGGCACAGTGAACAGGTAACATTCAGTGTACAATGAACCTAGTATCACTCCAGGATTGGGGAGGCATTAGTTGACCCTTTACCAGAGATGTAGGCTAGATGTCGTTGTAAAGTGTGATGGCATATGGCAGGAAAGATTTCCTATATCTGTCCCTACGACAGCGGAGCTGGAGAAGTCTGAGTGAGAAGACACTCCGCTGTCTGACCACCGTGTGATGGTTTGTTCAGTGCTCTCCTCTCCACCCTATATAATGTATATATATATATATATAAAATGCTATGGTATGAATATATATATATATATCAACAGTTTGTATTGCAGCAGAAAAACAAAAGGCTACACCATAGACTCATTTTTATATTTGTACCACCCTGCTCACTGAGTATATTAATCAATGGGCCTGGTAGTAGGATGTTATAACTCATGGCAGTACAGTTTAACCTCTATTTTCCACCCCGTGTGCCATTCAGGCTTATGATCCATTTTGCCAGTGGCCTTGAAAATCCCTGCAGGGTTATGAAATCCCCACTGTGAAAAACAGCTGACCCTTTTCACCAATTAGCTTTTAAACCCTTTTCACTGACCTCCTAACCAATTAACCTTTAAACCTTTTTCACTGAACACAGTTTCAATCACAATCACATCACTCTGTCCTTATAGAGTTGCGTATACATATCATAGCAGTAGTTTATCAGCTTATCAGAGTGCAGAGGTAGTTTGAAAGACAACTGCTGATTCCGGCCCTCGGAATGAGCCCGGTCTGTCGGTCATGGCCAGACTATACATTTTGATGTTATAGTCTGCTTTTGTAAACTTTTTGTTACTGAGCTCCCCCTGCAGATGGCATTTTTTCTATTTAACACTACTATTACGCATTCATACCAAGCTGATTTGTTTACAAGCCAAAGGATAGGAACCTGCGATGACTATTTCCTAGGCGCCATATGTTGACCGACAAGGTAATTCAATATATTCTATTGCATCAAGGTCATTAGGTGAGTTGGTGTGTCAGGTCAGCAACAGCAAGTTTGTCAGGCTGATTTTCAGTAAGATGTGAGTATGGCTACAATTTCTCCATTGCAAGTTCATTACCTTGAAATGATTTTCAGAGCAGTAAGGACAGAAAGCCTGTATATCTAGTCCTATATACATTCTGGAGAAAAAAAAAGAGATTTTCTTTTCTTTTTTCCTGTCTTTTTAAGAGCTGGCCCCCCTTGGGATCATTCTGAATAGTAAATTACGCAAACTTAGTGTCAGTCTCTAATGGTGAGTAGTTAGCGGGAGTTAAGTCTCTTTAAAATGGAAAAATCTATATGGCGTATATACTGTATACTAAACCTCCAGGACACCACAGTGAGGACTGCAACACACACTCCATCCCCCCAGGGAACAACTGACAAACAACTCCGGCCTGCTATTTCCTCAGAGACACCCACAGTTCAAAATTCCATCATCTAATAGGGTTAATTATGATGCCTATTTCTAATGATTGAATAAAATGACCATTTGTATGGTATTTGTACCACTTGTATAGTTCACAAACAAAAACAAATGTAACAGATGTCTAAAAGAGTCTAAAATGAGATGTTTATTGAGTTGTTTCATTTGTCAATATTATGCAGTTCAGCCTGAACTTTCTGGGGAAGATCTGGGTCTGTGAAATGTTCTGTAAGAGACAAAAGAAAGCCAATGAGCACCAGTGTAGGGTACTACCTTCCTATACCTATTCAATCAAAATACCTATCTATCTATAGATATCTAACTATTAGATATCTATAGATATCTAACAAATGCATTGCTGTCCTATCTTTCACAATAACAATATCTGTTTCTGAAATGTGTGATTCAACACCACAGCCTAAATTACTGGTTAACAAGGCAAGAACATACTGTCTGGTTGGTGTCTGGGGTAAGATGCTAGAATGGGTCCGAGGACCTGCTAGGCCAGAACATCATCACCATAATCGTAATGAGATAATGTCAGCTTCTGTAGAGCCCAATGGCTTTTGTGGAGGCAAGAATCAGACATACTGAAGTACAGATGAGCGAAAATGGCTACTGTGGGTCCCAGTAGATTAAAATGAAGGTGACCAACCTGCAGCAAACTCACGAATGTCGGCAGGTCTTTTCAAAAACACATCCCTAAAATAAGAGACAAAGCAGGAAAACATTGTATTAGGCTTTTAGGCTATTTTATTATTTCTGAAAAATGGATATTTAGATATCATGACACACATACCCTGTCAGTCAAAATGTAATTTAAAAAAAAAAAACTGAAAAGTCTAAGCCAAATAACACAAACCGCAAAAAGTGACTCAGCATGATCTCCACCTCTGGGTGTGCTCTCAAATATTTCTCATTTGCAATTCGTGTCTGTACCTGGAAGGAAGAGACATTTGCCAAATGCATTCTTAGTTTAAACACACCAATACATTGCATACATATTATAGGCTAGGAATGACATGCAGTACCATTGTGAAATCCTTTGATTGACATAGTTTTCTGCATTATTTGGTCATAAAATGTGATCCGATTTTCATTTAGGTCACAATTATAGTCAAACACAGTGTGCTAAAGCTAACAGCACAAAAGAAATTGTTACATTTCATGTATTTGTTGAAAACATCTAAAAAACGCCCAAAGAGGCAGTGTGCAAGAGTAAGTGAATCCTTCAGATTAATCACTAGTTGAACCTTCTTTGGCAGAAATAAACTCAAGCCAGTATGTCAGATCTGCACTACCCTGGCAGGATCTTCAGGGGGTATTTTAGCTCATTCTTACCCTTACACTTATGCATTTATCCAAAGCAATTTAGGGTTAAGTGCCTTGCTCAAGGGCACAACGGTGGAAGCTGTGATTCAAACCCACAATTTCCAAGCTACTTAGCACACCAGCCAGGTTCCTTAACCACTACATCACCATCGCCCATTCTTCTTTCAGTTCAGCCACATTCTTAGGATGTTTGGTGTGAATGCATCTCTATGGGTGACTGCTGAAGCGGTTAGAAACGGGATTGGAACCGATGATAACTTGGGACTTGTAAATTCTTTCTTTCTTGTTGTGATGGCAAGTTGTCAAGGAGCCTACCTAAGACATCAAAAGAGCCACAAATCTTGATGCTTCCCCAGCTTTGCTTCAGAATAGAGAGTGCATTAATGGTGCACTGAGTGTGCTCATGACGGGACATTACCGCTTTCCAAAAAAAGCATTGGTGAAACACAGGCTACAATTTTGTGGAATCTGTATGGAAGCAACACACAGCACAATGGCATCCAAATGGCACAATTCATGCACAGAGCTGTTTTGAATCTGTTTAGGCCTACCAACAGGGTAAAATCATTGTAAAACACAACTGCAACAGAATCGAATATCAAACGGGAAACTAACTTCACTCCGTTAACTAGTGGTCATTATATGCACTAGCAAGGATAGGTAAATTAACTAGCTACAGAATATCTAATATCTAATTACATCTATAAGATTTACCGGTTCTTTTTATCTCTAGATGATGCTGACGCTTCATGAAGGAAACATCGGCAAAACAATCTATCGCCAGCTATGCTTAGCCGTCAAGCACGTTTAGCTAACGTAAACAGCTGTTAACTAAGTTATTTTTTGAAGAACCAGTCGAAATAGTCAAACCAATTGATGCTAACAGGCTTGATGTCAGCTTGTTTGGCCTGTACCTTGAACTGCCGGAGTTTTTCTTGCTGTTCTGGACTCAGTGCGTCAATATCAATTCTCTCTGACAAGCTTGTTCCAGCCATTGTTGCCTCCAGCACAGACAGCGTCATCTCTGATAAACATCTATGTCGTTGCGAAGCAACAAATCCAACCCCCCTCCCATTTTTTGAGCGTCAGCAGGACAAGGAAAACACTAAAACAACTAATATAGCTTTTTATTGCATAAAAGATGCGTGTGCAAAGCATATATGACAAAATTTAATTTAAACAATTTATTGCTTAACATAACTTAATGCCTCATAAATTAATGTATTAAAATTGATAATCTGTACACTCAGTGGAACTTGTTGCAAATTGACCTTAGGCTGACTTAAGCAATGTTTATGTCAATTTATTTACATTTACATTTACATTTACATTTACATTCACATTTACATTTAGCTGGGATTCGATCCTACTAACCAGGTTTCTTAACTGGTACGCTACCACCGCCCATTACAACATTGCATACAACAACTGCAACATTAACTGTTCCTTCCCAAGTGCTAGGCAGGTTCTTTATCCGTTATGCCATTATCACATAAACAGCAGTGGCACCTATAGGACAGATATCATTGGCCTTTGGCCCCCCACAACAACATTTGTACCTCAGGATAATTACAATGTAGCAACAGTGCAACCCATTGATCTTAAGTAATTAACAGGTTATTATTGGAGCTTGCAGCTGATGAGCCTGGGCTCTTCTCTTTCCTGATGCAGTGGGCAATTGGCTTCCTGTGGTAACAAAAATTTTCAGCACTGTGTTATTTAAATGGGTAACATGCACTGCCACTAAAATCTATAGATGTCACTGTGTATGTGAGACACACCTCAGTATGAGGAGAAGACTGAAGATCATCCCCAAAACAATAACAGTACCACTGATGAAATGATAGCGGTCACGAAGTGCAGAATTTTCACTTGGAGGTGCAGGCTCTGAATAAAAATAGTACATATTGGTTATGAGCCTAAAGAGACTATGGAAAACTTAATTTAGCCTATAACAAATAGATTTTTTTTTTAATCAAAATTAATTCAAAGCCACAAGACACAAACAAGAATCTAAATGTTATTCACTCTAGGGGGAAGAAGTAGACTGGGTCTATTGGGTCTATTGCAACTGGGTCTGTGTCCCATTACTTGATTTTTTTTGTATATACGTAGACATATTATATTTTTATGTTATGAGTCTCACCAGAAGACTGTCGTCATAAAATGAATATTAACCTATATAAAGTGCATCATCATGCAAGTCTGTGAATGCATCCTAGGCCTATCTATAATGATATGATGTATATGATATGATCTATAAATGATGATATTTAAGCTAGGGAATATGGGGGTCAAGGCCCTGGGTTAAATGTTTCTGCAGTAAAGTTGCAAGTTAGAATGAATATGTATTGAATTGGATTTCATATTACTATGGTACTCTGGCACAGAAATCTTTATTAAACATGGCAAATCATTTTGCAATTAAATTCTTGAGTTTCCTACAGGATAATAAAGTATCCACCCACTATAGGCCTATCCATCTGTGATCCGTGCAGTTTGAAAATTCATTCTGGAATTGACAAAGTGCCAGTGCAATTCTCACATCACTTTATTTAATTTTGATTAAAAAAAATAATATGGATAGTAGCATCTTTCTGGGTTGTGTTTTTTTTTGCTACAATTTTTTTCAATCGAAGCACTTTGTGTTGTGCATGGTGCTGTGGCCACTACAAGTACATCATGTACATGTATTTCCCCACTAGAGGGAGCCAAACACGGTTTTGACATTTAAAACCTTGTGACGACGTGGAATTCAGACAGTCATGTTTCGTTTTCTGTTCCGCCTTTAGTGGAATCATCCTAGCTCCAGATTCTGGTGAGTTTTTGAGTTTTATATTTTGGATGTTTTGTGTGTTGCTCTTAATTCTCTGGCTCCTTGAAATAGACTTGGTTGAATAGTTGTTTCCATCTGGGTTTGGGTTGTTTCTGTGACTGTCAATCAGCATATGCCAAATCACAAACTGTCGTGTTGTAGGCCTAACGTTAGACCACTCTAAACCAGTCATGTATGTAGCCAGGCATAAGTCAGTTAGATAGGCTAGCTAGCTTACTTATTGTACTTTTAAAACGGACCACTCGATACATACCGATGCACAGTTGCACAAAAACATATGTCTTTAACACGGACAGTAGCCTTCCAGAGCAAAACTTGACTAACTTGACATTCTATACTCCTTGACATGATTCATGCAGCGAAAAAGCGGGTTCTGACTCAAGCCTTGAGCCTTGGCTCTGAAAACCGTCAAATTAAAAAGCAACAATTTCTCTTTGCAATTTAATTTCCTATTTAATTTAATTTTAGCAGAGCCGTTGGCCTATGTAGCTCTGGATTTTAGAACTGGCGAACTGAAACTAAAGTATAGTTCCTACATTCCAGTTCACTCCAATTTAAGTTCAAAGTTAAAAACTCTTCTCTGCTGGGGTAAAAATCAACAGCATATTGCTCAGTGACTTCAGTTGCCTGACTGAGGACTCACCAGCCAATATAGCAGAGGTCAGGAATGTGGTTGGGCTGTCAGTGGGCCTACTGTTTATGCCTGCAAAGAAAAAACAGACACAATGGTAATCCAGAATCATTGCTGGATAAGTCAGACGCTAATATGAAATGAACTTTAGTCATAGACCAACCGACATATCACACGCACATCTTTCTTTCTCTCTCTCTCACACACACACACGAGAGAGAGGCCGCTATGACATTTGGAGGTTAGTAGTTATTACTTACAGACAAAGGTGTTATTGTGGAAGATCTGAAAAAAAGCAGTTAAGACAATTAATGAACAGTTAGATGAGTGACTTATATATTTATTTTGCACTGAGAGATTCTGTTAAACTACTGAGAGATTGTGTTAGATTAACAGAAATTAATGACTCACCTTTTGCTCTGCACACTCAGCAATAATGTGGATTGAGGCAGGGCACATGTCCAAAGTAAACTCACCAACGGAGGCAAACTTCACTGGGTATTCTGAGTTTGCCATAGTGCCAGATTCATACAGAGCCCTCACAATTCCCTACAGAATCAAGAGTCAGTTTCAGAAACATACAGAGATCAGACTTTTTTATCTGGCATGTGTTGGACATATAGGCTAGTCTATAGCCAATGTGGTAACTGGCCAAAGGAGGCTGATTTTGGCAACTGGTATACTTTCGTCCTTAATGAAAAACAACATGTTAAACACTAGAAACTCATAGATCATTGGATAATTACGTCTGTGACGATCTGCCCATCGCAACGGGAGTCACTGAGTATGCTAGTGATGTGGGGGGGAATGGCAAATACATAAGACCCATTGGGCAGGGCTTTCCCCTCATGCGCAGAAGCCAGACTTCCATAGAGTCCACAAATGGCAAACACCAACATTGTAAAGCCTGTGAAGACACAGAAACAGAGCTCATATGTGTTTGAAAATGTTATTAAACATGAAGTACAAACAGTACAGTGTAATTTGGGGGATGTTGAGCAATAGCCTTAATACTTTAGCAAGGCAGTATCTTGCAATATGCCCAAAACCACCTGAAAAAGCAGGTCTGTAGTACAGGTCTAAGCCTCTCATATTTTCAAACAGAAAACTTGACAGTAAAGTATATAACAGTAACTTAAATAGTAACTTAAATTATAATTTATTACCAAAATACAACAGGCCACAAAATATCAGTAAACAAAAGTCTTAAAACAAGAAATGTTTTTCCCTAATACTGCCAATGACATTCCTCAGTGTCTGTGTAAATTCCAGAGCAGTCTACTCCCAAACAATCTATTAACCCAAATAATGAGTCATCATGTGGTTTTGCACAGCTAACAGATTATGTGTAATATGAATCACTTTCATATATACTTTTACTGCAGTGTTAAGGTTTATTTAGGCAATATGAAACATGTTAATATGAAGTCAAGTGAAAAGACAAAATTAACCCAGATAAATCACTTCAGGGTTAACTATCTCCTCTCGTGTGGTTACTGTTTGTGGCCCCTATCCACATCAGTACACAAGATAGGCCTAGGTAAATGTCTGAAAGATAACCATATCTCAAGACCTCAAACTGCTGTCTCACATACAGACTAAAACCTCCTGTAAGTACAAATATATTCTTTGCCTAATGCCATTAACAAAGGCCTACTGCTTTGGGACAGGCTTAAGCAAAAATGTCTTCCTCCTTTTTGTTTTTGTTAATTGACATTCTTTGACAAGCTAACATGCTCTCCTTATCTTTTTCCCTGGAGTCTCTTAGGCCTTGCATATCAGATCAAATCTTGAATGATGACTAATGATAGAACATAGGAAAAGTAATAGGCCTATCTAACAACATGCACAGAGTATAAATAACAACTGTGTACAGTGTACTGTAACCTAGATGTGTATTGGTGTATAGGTGTAATTTATTTTGCCTACCTATGTGCTGCTTGTAGATTTCGAGCATCCTTAGCACCTCTAGTTGTGTTTATTCTGCGAATACAAAAACAGCGAGATAAGCCTTGCTGTTACTGAGCCTGCTGTTACTGACCTCGCTGTAAATTGAGCTCAGGAAGTAAACTGCCGGGGTAGCGTCACTCTCAAACTCCTCCTCTTTTTTCCTTTTATAGACAGCAGGCTATAAAACCAAAAAGTCCTAAGAATTACTAAAGATGAAACATATGTTGTTAGTTGGTTTTTGCATAGTCATATCAACTTGTTTCTGACAGTCTGAATCACTTGTGCCCTTTCTGAGATTCTAAAAAGAACAGAACTCCTGTTCCAAAAAAGTTGGGGTTTTGTGTAATATGTGAGTTGATTCACAAATCGTGTGAACTCACAGTTAGTAATTTCATTTGGTATACTGTATGATGTCTGCTGCAGATGCAAATGACTGTGAATGCAGTTATAATCCCTGTTTTCTACTGGGTGAGGCAAGAGGTAGCTTGCTGTGTGGGGCTCTTTTGCCCAGCCAGTTTGATTCCTTTGTAAACTATGAGTCATTAGTCACTTCCCCATTTTGTAGTGGCCTACAGAACCCAACATGTGTTTCTAGTTTTCTTGGGGGTCAAATTGAATACTACTAGTTCTGTAATAAAGATAACAACTGAGAGCTTGGGAAGTTTAATTCTGATACTGTGTTTACAGGTTAGTTTGTACTGCACTTCACTGTGTGCTATTTGTGTTTCACTAATACATGATTGGGTTAAATGCAGAGAGTATTATTATTATTATTTAGATTATTTAGATGATGATGGTGATGATGAGGATGACTATTATTATTATTGTTAGCTATTGAAAGCTCTTTTGTTAGCTTTGCTGGGTACTGTTGTGTCAAAAGTATGAGGAAATGATCCTCTGATGTTTTGCTTAATTAGTGTTTACAAACATCCAAGTCCATTAGTGAAAGTACATTAGTGAGGTCATTGGAAAGGAATGATTAAAGGGAGAGAATTTCTGAGAGGATGATACGTTGGTGGGGTGGTGGTAGCGTAGTGGTTAAGGAACCTGGCTAGCGTGTAAGTAGCCTGAAAAGTTGTGGGTTCGAATCCCGGCTGCCACCGTTGTGCCCTTGAGCAAGGCACTTAACCCTAAGTTGCTCTAGGGGAGACTGGCCCGGAACAATTGATAGTTGATGAGTTGTAAGTCGCTTTGGATAAAAGCGTCTGCTAAATGCATAAATATAAATGGTGGTAGAAAGAAGTCATGGTTGGAGATCCAAAGACCACCTGTGTGGTTATGAAGACCTCCTTTTGTACCACGTTCAGTACATTGCATCTTGCTGTGGTGAAATCTGATTTTGCCTAGGACTGCTAAATGTTGTGATTTGATGATACGTTTCTTGGTGTCTTTTCATGCTGTGGTGTCCACACTCTCAAAATGCCAGAGATAGGCACGCTGGTGCTCTACCAGCTGATCTGAGATCAGTTAGCTTTTTTAGGTCAATTTATTATGGTCTTTAAAAAATGAATGTAGTCCTCTCCTACCTTTCATATTATCATCAAGTTCATATTGTTCTTAGGTGACCTTTACAACAGGGTGTGTAGGGAAAAGAGAAGAAGGGCTTAATATCTACTCTGATGTGCTTGGTGTATGCTTAATGATTTAATGGACTTAAAATGAACAGACTAGATGTGCATATCAGTAAGTGGTCTCTGTGAGGTGTCATTTGCATGGTTTTACTGGACTTAATGGCTGAGAGGCAGCAAGCAGCTGTTAAGCTAATACGCTTAAAACACACCTCTCTGATCTCCTAGTAATCTCTCCAGCTAGTTCACTACTTTTTGTGACAATATTCCAGAGCAGTGACTGAACAACAGAGTAGGGAGTGGTTTTGGAGAGCCTTTTGCCTTCTGCCAATATTTGATGCAACTGACAATGGTTGGACAAAGATAGCCTTCATAGTTGGATTGTCAGCTACATGGCATTCACTTTTGTTTTGTGGCCAAAAACTAATGTGAAATAAACATGGGTAATAAGAGTAATAAACATGGTACATTAGAATAAACACAGTTCAGGGAAACCATTAGTCATGCTTACAGCAGCAGGAGTGAAGTGCACCTAAGGTTCAGGACAGGTGTTGCACGTCCAGGATATTTGGTGCTGGAGGGCCTTGGTGCTTGACACCTTACAAAGAAACACTCACATCAGCAGCCCTGCTGATATGCGGAAGAAGCCTGATAATCAGTACTGTAAGCAGGTCCTTGTATAGTAGTAAACAGGAAATGCCATCAATACCCCCCCCCCTCATTCCCAAGACCCACCTTGTTACGAGTCATGGTTGTCATGGCTTACTAATCACAACATCAACATCAAAAACACAAACATGCACGTCGATAGGAAGTTGGAGTGAGCCAGTCCTCATAACCTTTTGAAACTGGCAGGTAAAAGGAGGTGCTTTAAAAAAAACCTTTTGTCAAAACATTTTGTTAGACCCAACAGTATGAGACCCTGTGAAATGTAAATATGTCTTCCAAACAGTCACATGAGATGAAATAATGAATTAAAGAATCATTAGCAAGCAAGGCAAGGCAAGTTTATTTATATACTGCATTTCATACACAGAGGCAGTTTAATGTGCCAACCTGCAGAAACTAATCTCAGGGAAGCGTCAACTTTGTTGTCTGTTGAATCTGTTAAATGTTTTGGTAAACAGTGAGCCAATGCCTATAGTTTTTGTGTGGGGTGTGGAAGATGAGACTATCACCTAGGCAACAGACTGTAGACCAGGTCAAAGCACTCCTGGTATGGAATGGCTGGCATGTCAGTACACTGAGTTAGTAAATACACCTCTGACACATGGAGGATATTAGCACTTTGGTCATTTAATGTTGGTCTGAAGTTTAACTGAAACTAGTGCTGTTAATCGATTAAATTACAATAATTGGTTCTTCTTCCTGTGTAACATAGTGAGAAATACAATTATCTGCTCCATGTAGTGGGGGGACTCCCAGATGATGGTTCTTCTAACTGTGGTGAAGACAATTTTTAATGGAAATTGGGTTATAGGGGGAAATGACAATACAGATTCAGATGGCAGCTGTAACAGTGCATGCGCATGATGTTTGTTGGGAGCCAGTGTGCCATCCTGTGGAGTCTCAGATTCTTTTGGGGGAAAAAAGCATTTGAAGGAGATGCATGTTTACTATACAGTTATGAAAATCTTTCGTAAGTTGTAAGTAGGTATAATCCTTACAGTTAGGGTTTTATTGTAACATGTTAGGCCTATTGATTGCAGTTGTGTTGAGTGTTTGTGTGGTGTTGCTTTTGCTTGTATATCTTTTCTGTGGTGTGTCGAATGATTACATATCATCATGTTGAAAGTCATTTTTATTGCATAAAACTGTTGACTGCTCAGTATTAACACACACATACATAATTGGTAAATAATTTTATTTGGGACAGGAATTACCTGTCAGTAGGGAGGTGGCACTGGTGGTAGCAGTAGAGCTACCACCTAGTAGAGCTAGTAGAGTACAGCAGCCAAAAATAATAAGGAGGATTAAAGGATGGTTGATGGAAATGATGATGGCTTTGAAGAATGCACAGTTTCAGTTGTAGGCTGTACCATTTACCATTGCACACACACACACACACACACGACAAACTGACACCCAGAGACCATTTGTGGAATTCTGTGACCCATAAGAACTATATGTTGCCACAAATGGTAGTGAAAAAATGTGTTTGGTTACTTACAGGAACAATGTATTGTTGTTCAGTTGACCTACATTTGGCAATGAAGAAAGGGGGGAATCACACTGATGTCTAAAAATGTTCACACTGATGTCTAAAATGTCTTTTCTGACTATTGTGAAGACACAAAAACTGGATGTTTTGGCTTCATCAAAACTACTTGGCTAACTTAGGGTATCATTAAAACTACTTAGCTAACTTGGCAGTTGCCTTCGTAATTGATTATTTACGAATTCAAAAATCAAAGCTTAAAAACTGCGTCTCTGTTTTGAAAGACTGACATCAATAGCTTTTAAAAGAATAGGCAACTAGCCTTTGCTAAATTGTGATGCAAGAGTTGAAGAGCATGTCGCTTGGCTTCCCTTTCCACTTCCTGTCACCCCACCCCCCAAACCCAGACACATGCATGAAATGTCTCTGTCCATCTGATGCCCCTGTAAATTGTCAATGTCTTTGCATCACTGATTTAGACTATAGAGTTATCTGTAAGCCTAATTAAGTGTCCTTAAAATTATCAAGTTATTGCTGAGCTTTTCTTTTTTTAATAAATGTTGCTTACCTGTAATCAATATCAATATGATAAAGTTAATCTTCTTGTCGTCAGTGGTAATTTCTACTCAATGCCTGTGACCTACTTGTCTCTTTCATTTCGTGGTGACCTTCCAGCTTGGAGTTGTGGAGACTTGTTGCAGTTGCTTTCAAGTGCTAATGTTTTTCGCAGCATGAAAGCGAAAGTCTTGGTCGTAGAAGTTATCATCTGATCTTGAGATGACTCGATTTCTTCTCATTCTCAGGCCAGCCAGAAGACACATCTGATTTGATATCCCTGCATGACTGTACGGCTGCATATCTTTTGCTATAAACATCCCCAATGCTTTAGTTATTGCCTTGTCCAACTTATCACTGACAGACATCAAAACAACCTCTTAATATCCAAAAAGCACTGAACATTGAAACACCGTAATCAGGAAAGGCACGTGTCATGTATCACTGTATATCAGTATGCTGTCTGATACTCTGGTTAAACCATTCAGTAATTTGCTGAACACCTAAATGTCATTAGCCTCTGTTTAAAATATGTTAGTGTTGCAGTTTATCTTTGAGAGTGTTTGTTCAGCCGACAGGAAGTGGCTGCAGGTATCAGAGCTCAAAATCTGAATGAAGTGAGTCATCCCTCATGTGTTTTGCGAGGTTGTTTTTCTCAATGAACAGATGACATTCTAGCCGCACCTTGCCCTCCTAGCACTTCCGTTTAATTATCGTCTCCCTACAGTGCTAGTCTGGATTTGATTCCATTGTGTTTGTTGTCTCAGGAGGCATTTTAACCTGCCTAATCAGCAAACAGAGGGAGGTTTTGTGAATGCAGAGCTAGAATGCCATCAATCAAGGCAGGAAATCAGTCAGGGGGTAATCCAGTCTTTTTAAACTTAGACACCTCAAGCAAGCAATCGAATATCACTGATGAACGTCCAGATCCTCTGTACGAAACAAGTGTAGATCGAGGGTCTGGATTTATTACCAAGCTAAGGACATTCAAAACACCCTTTCACTCTTTCATTTGATAATTAGTCTTGCACAATGACACCATCTTGAAAAGTAATGAAAAATGAAACATTAAATGAGATGTTTTGCACAGCTGATGTAATGCTTACATCCATTTTGATACTATTGCGGTGATTGTAATCATATAGTTGAAGACATGTAGTCATTTATTCATGAAATGTCGCGTTCCTGTATACAGCCTACACATTAGAACACAGTTTGCTTTATTGGCAACATTTCAGACAACAGATTTCAATTGGGGGAATATTCCCTCAATAAATGACCTCTGGAATGAGGCTGCTTAATAAATTACAACAATGAGGTGCCATTGTTTCTGACTGTATCAGATTATTTGTGGTCAAAATTAATAGCCAAATTTAGTCCCTTTGCTTAAGCTTACACAGAGCATTTACATCAGCTAATTTTTAGACCTGTTAGCAGTCAGTAAGCATCCCTGCCTTAGATAATGACTAGTGGACAATACCTTATCCCTTATAGGTGATAAATTGGAGTTGTCTAAGAACACTGTGGCCCTTTACAAAAGAGAGAGGGCAGTTTCCCTTTCTAGGCTCAAGGCAACTAACTAAATCTACAGTATGATGAACTGCAGCAAATATTTTGTTAGGCAGTGTTATCTAGAGCCATGTTTTAAATGTGGAGTGGTGGTGATGTAGTGGTTAAGGAACCTGGTTTGCATGCGAGTAGCCTGGAAATTGTGGGTTGGGGCAGGTGGTCTTTCATGCGACTTTCTGTCTGTTTTTCACTCCCTTTGTATGTGTGTGTGCATGTGTGTGTGTGCCTGTTTACACTGGACAATGCTATTGTGGCACTTAATGTCAATCTTTTCAGCCCTCAGCTAAAGTTGTGGCAATCTGTGTCATCAAACATGATGAATGAGCACATGGCAGTCACTAGTGATCTGCCCTGTGGTAGACCACACATTCATTTGCAGCAGAAAGCACCATAATTTCCTGACTATTAACCCAGGTTTATAGATATGATCAATATCTTCAGCTATGGGGTGTTCTATGGGAGGGCTTTACATCAGAATGCAATTATTTTACTTAATCTACTTTTATCATTACATCATGATCTGATTCTGCTTTGTTATAAATAGCCTACTGTTATCACAAAAGGATATCCCAGTATCCCATTTGGAACGATCAAAAAAAAGAGTAAGAGTGAGTCTGCAGAGCATTTTTGCATCTGCCAGTTTCTAAACCTTGTTTCCTGTGTTTAGATTTTGCATCTGACATGTTTAGGCTAAGGCTAACCCTGTGAAATAGCTTGCATTGTTGTTTGGCCAGAAACACTCATGTGAGATTCTTACAGTCAATGTAATGTAATATGATGGAGCATGGTCAGAAATAAATGATTAGTCATGCTAATGCAAGTGCACTTGATGTTCAAAACACTACAGAAGCAAGCTCATACACTCACGCTCAAGTAACTAGCCCTTTCCCTAGATGCAGGAGAAAATGATTAACCCGTGCAGGCTGAACACTGCACATTTCCAACCCTTAAATGTTTCGATATCTTTTGAGGGTTGCCATGGTTAGCCTCCCACAACATGCAAAAAACAAAAAAAGATTGCGAAAGAGAAAAAGAAAACTTTGTAGACAAAGCTCCACTGGTTGTGACCTTGGCAAAATCACAAGTAAAGTTAGGCCTACAAGTAGTAGCAGCAATAAAAGAGGGAGCAGGACAAACACAGAGATTAACAATTGACAAAAAGGCCAAGAAGGAGGCCTACACAAAACAACAAATTAGCGACAACAATGAAAGACACACATTATTACAAAAAGAATGGACAGCTACATTCTCAAAAATAATGTGTTAAAAACAACACATTATTGACACATCCGTGTGTTCGGATAAAGACAGCACAGGATATGTCGAAAAACCATTTAACACTAACAGTGTGTTTCAGTTACACATCTTGTTTTTACACAGAAAACAATTTATTGTTAGAAAGGAAAATAGCAACACGCTGCTTATGAAAGCAGTTTTTCAGCAACACAAATGAATACTGCAAGGTGACAAACGACTCATATAACATAATAGTGGAGTGAATGGAAAATACATCCTCAAGAAGTCTTATCATGATCCAGTGCTCAGATGCATTCATATATCCCATTAAAGTGTTCAAAAAAAGTTGTATTAAATGTATACAGTATACAGTTGTATTAAATGTATCAAAATAAAACATACATTTAAAAAAAAAAAACAACTAAAGAATAGGCTACACGTCATGAAAAACCATTTTGGAACAGTGTTTACATTCAGTTATGATTGGGACGTTACAAAGTGACTATAGACAAAATATATGAAGACATTTTAAAAATCAGGAAATATATTAGACATATACTTTTCATAAATCTTTCTATAAAAAAGAAAGAATGTTGTATTGGAGGATAAATGCTACTAAGACATGATCCTCTGCTATCTTCTATATGATTCAAAAGCAGGATGGCAGGAAACCTAAATCCAGCAGTATAACGTAACATCAGTCAGTGAATACAGTGCAGTGAGTCCCTATAGCCCCCTGAGATGTGTTACTGGCAAGCTTTAGCATCCATTGGTTTTAGCTTCCTGCCAGCTAGCAACTCTGCTTCCAATGTCAATAATTTACATCAGCACCACAGTTGATTTTGGGGTTAAAGAAAATGATATCACTGATCCTCCTGTGCTGATTTACAGTCTAGTGTCCTTTACAGCAGAAGCCGGTGACAGCACAGTGGTGCAGTACGAAGGGGGTCCTGACTCAAACATAGGAGATTGGTAATGGAATGGAGTTTTTGCTGGCAGATTCTCATAATGCTGTGTCTGCCTGAACGTGTTGTTCATCTTCCTCATGCTGTGATTTGTTCAAAGGGCAAAAATAGTGTTAAACTAGGTGTTGAAAATTGCAATGAAACTATATGAATAGAATTATAGTAAAAGACACTAACCTCCATGAAATTGCTGGCACTTTTATAAATGACTATAGATGACTATAGCCAAAATGGCAATGACCACTCGTGTAACATAATGGTGTCTATTTGCAGAACTGTTGTCAGCACTGTTATCCTTCAGATTGCCAAATTCTGAAAGAAGAGATATCAAAAGGCAAAGGTTATTGCAGAGGCTTTTGAGATACACCACCTGCTGCTTGTAACACTTGTCTATTCACAAAATTAATTGATAACAAGCATGTAGGTTTTTTTTTTTTTACAATTGTATGGTTTGCTTTAGTTAGGATTTCCTAACTTCCTCATAAGTTTCAGTGATAGATAGACATCTACATCTTGCTCTCACTAACTGCTCTGTTTATGTATGTATGTATGTATGCATTTGGCTGATGCTTTTATACAAAGGGACTTATATTCATCAGTCACATCAGGGCCAGTCTACCGTAGGCAAGGTTCTGTTAACTACATAATATTTAAGGGGGGAAACTTACTCGTGGTGTTGGAATGGGCAGTAGAGCAAGAGCAAGGCACCCTGTTTATGTTCTGTATTAGGAAAAATGAAGAAGAAAATAGCATTCATTTTAAAGTAACACAGAGTGCTTTTTCAGCCTTAAAACTATATTTTCAAAATCATTTCTGATAGTACAGCAACTCCCAATAGGTTAAATCACACCTTCATCATCACTTGATAGCGACTGTACTGCTTAAACTGTCACTTTGCAACTTCAGGCCTCGGGTAGGAACCCTGATACAAAAAAAAATGGTTTTGACTTACTTGTCCTGAGTCCCAATAAACATGCATCAGGACATATATGTGCCGTTTTTCATCTATCAAATTGCCCTGGTTTTCAGCACTTCAAGAGCGTGATTATGGTCTGTTTCACATTAAGCCAACCCAAATCCATTCCGAAAACATACAATGCCCGCTAACATGCAATGCAATTCGTACACTGAATCAAATACAGGAGTTTAGATAGCGGCTCTGGGACGACTGCAGTTGGCCTATTAAAGGATACCATACCCTCTCCAGCAGGCACAATGTTTTTGTGTTTTGTGGTTTTGAGTGTAAGAACCTTTCAGAACAAGTGACAGATGCAGTGAGAGAGGGGCAGTTGAGATCGGGAGCAAGGGAGAGTGAGAGTGTGAGGGCCCTGTCTATTTTCAGTCCTT
The DNA here is from genome assembly GCA_015244755.2 of Tenualosa ilisha. Classification (NCBI taxonomy): domain Eukaryota; kingdom Metazoa; phylum Chordata; class Actinopteri; order Clupeiformes; family Clupeidae; genus Tenualosa; species Tenualosa ilisha. Next base: position 656,828 of record PYXC01001172.1, read on the forward strand.
CTATTGTTATGTGAAGCAGGCTAGCCTATATGGCTGCTCAACAAGAGTCCCGGTTTGAGATCTTGAGAATTTTCTGTGCCTGACTTCTCAATGCAGGATTTTAGAAACATGTTGGCTCGTTGAGTTTAGTGTAGTGAATGCAAACAATAGCCACCAAAACAAAATGAAAACGGCCACGATGAAAACAGAATTTTTGTCGAGTTAGATTTTGTTTTTTAATATTACAAAAATGGTGTGAGGCTACTTTACTTGACCTGAAGACATTTTCACTCCTTAGTTGCCATGCATCAGGAAAGTTCGCCAGTTTCGTAGGCTTTTCAATAAATGCTCAAGTACAGATTGTATGACAGTTGCTAAAGATGGTGATGTTGTGTTGCTTTAAAGCTGCAGTCAGCGATATTAAGTGGTTTGTAAACACATACCACATTTTATAACATAAAGATAATGTTGCCTAATGACCCACTAGCTTTTCAATCTCTTGGGTCACTGAAAACTTGGGTCACTGCTCTTCTGGCGATCAGCAGTGAGTGTTTGGTGCACGTCCTGTGTCTGTGTCTTGTACGCAGAGGTGGAGTTTGGTTGTATGACGTAGTGGTCATTGTTTTCATGTTGGTATTTTTAACTTCAGTGTTGTATTTATTTAATTTTACTGTGTTTGTTGTAAATGCCTGGCTGCACCTCAATTTCCCCTGGTGGGATACTAAATTTGACTTGAAACATTCTACAACTAATACTTATACCTAATATCAACCTAACCTGCCGTATTTAACAAAAATCTGCCCCCCAACCAATAACACAGAGAACCCATTTACACATTCTTACCCACACTTGTTAGCAATTTCAGTCACACTAATGCCTTGGCTATTGCATGTCTACTTTAACTAATTAACGAAATAAATGACACCTGGCTGCAGCTGAAAACAATCAGCAGCCTGCATCACTGACTGTACCTTTATTGGTTCAAAAGTTGTGACCTCAAACGATTCAGTTAACAAAACATTGAGTGGTACCTTACCGATTCATTTTTGCATTCCCCTTCCAACACAACTGATTCAGGGCAGGTGTCAAGGATGAAGTAGTTAATTGTAGCATTCCAGACTGGCGGCAGGACACTATTAGGTGCGTTTCCTCCCTCATAAATGGCAGAGTTTATGTTCTTTGTGAGACAGAAACGTATGAAAGGCCCTTAATTCTGCCTTTCGGTCTAATCTTCAATATCATCCTGTTTTTTTTTTTTTGTTTATTTGACATAATAGATACAAATGTTACAGGAAATATTTTTTAAATATTTTTTCAGTAATGAGCAAAAAAGGTTAGGCACCTCTATTATCAGATAAACCTCACAATTGGACTTCCATATTTTCATAAGGGCGGTGGGCACACTGAACCTGAACTTGTCTCCCAGCTTCTCGCCCACACATGCCGAACCTGAAGCAGGAGCCATGTAGATGTAGCCCACCTCCAGAGACAGCATAAACACTGTAAAAACAAAGGTTTTTTTTTACCTTTTTTTCAGCTTTTTGTCCAAAAACCCTAGATTCAGTCTGAATATATTGTATATATCATATTAATATATTATCGCATTTTCCTATCCTAGATCCTAGACTCGGCTGCTATGTAATTCGAACTTCCATACGCACGCACGCCATATCATGATTGCATCCTGCCAAACTTAACAGACATAGCTACAAAGACAAGAAGTCTTTGCATTTAATGCCTCAAGCCCGTTACAAAACATTTGTCTGACGTTACCGGCTAAGACCGTGTCTTTCCTTGCTGTCTATCCGTGCCATCCAATCATCTAGAGAACGCTTAACTTTTAGCAACATTTATGGTGCAAGACCACAGTTGGATGTAGGCAGTTAACAACTTAACGGCAATGCTGTTTGCAAGCAAGAGAGGCTAATTGTAACCTACCTGTGGCGGCACAGAAGAATCCGGTCATTCTTGCGGTCTACGAATCTGTCAAATCGCTAATTGGCACAATAATCCTTTGAGTGAGTGACACGAAAGTTCCAGTTTGTTAAAACCATGTTCTGTGGACTAGGCAATGTGTAAGTGTGTATTATTAATATTCAGCGACTTTGGTTTTTCGATATGTCGCTGTCGATCCGTCTTCAGTCTCTGAAGGAAAAAAACTGGTTCGCAGCGCTGTGAAGGCACTTTCTGATGAAACAGCGGAGACGGGTTGCATCAGTGTGGAGGCAGCGTAGAATTTTATCGGTAGCGGGAAACTCCCTCACCAGTGCTCCCTCCCCAGTGCGCGCTCTGATGTCACCCACATATTTGAGGTTACCATGTTTGAAACTTTTCAGTGGGCTCCCTGTTCAGGTTAACAACAGCTGTTACTTTCTCCTTGTGCTTGTGGTGAATGACAGGTTTGCTACACCATGTGCCAGGTGCATGTATTCACTCTTCCATTCACTGTATTCAGCTAATCCCACCCCCTCTGCTATTTTATACCCACTTTTTACACAGAATTGGAAATGGGATGAGATATCAGTGGGATTCAACTGATATCTTGCTGTCCTAACTGTGAATCTCCAGAGTCCTTTATTCTGTCCTCTACTTCCATTCAGATGTGATCAGCCCAAGTTGCTGAGTTTATAGCCAACTGCATGTTAAGGTCTTTGGGAACCCTCTAAACCTATAGCTCAGGATGTCTTTCTTCAGACTTGAATTGAAATGCTCTGTTTGTATTGAAATGCACATACACTCATATTTAGGCCTGATACTGGATTTCTGTACACCTCCATATGAAAACGAAAGAGCATTCTGTCTGGATGCATAGGGAGTCTCTCCTCTGATGTGGGCAGCAGATCTGACACATCTAGACTCATTTATATTGTTTCTGTAATCTTTACTTTCTATTCAACCCACTCTGTCATTTTTACTCATGCTGGAGTTGTGACACTGGATCACTGAGACAAAGAGTGTTGTTACATAAAACACTATTAATGAAATCACAATTGCGTTACTTGCATTGAAATGCAAATACATATTTAGGCTCCATACTGGATTTCTGTACTATTACACAATTATACTCTTTCCCATACCTGCCCTGTTCATTGATGGTAACTTCATCTTATTTGACACACACCTGCAGCTGTCAGTTTTATCTGTATGATAAGGACTGTCATTTACAATGAAAAAAAAGTGACACAGTCAAGATATTTCATACAAAATGCCTGCACACCCTGATGTGCTTGCCACTCATACGGGAACAGGTAGAGGAAGTCAGTAAAATTATTTGTTGTAAGCTTTGTGATTAAGGTCATGAAACCTGTCATGAGCAGCAGCATAAACTATATACTAAAATTAAAACATTGTATTCATACAATATTACGGACAGCAGGTTACATACATGTTTCCTCTCCACAGCAAGTGTTGAGGAAAAGGCTGTTCTAATGTTGGTAAAACACCCATAAAAACGCCCTGTAGCCTATAATGTAATTTTGAGAAAACACAAATACTGCATTAGGTGGTATCTTCAGGTTTGTCTTGTTGTCCTCACTTTAAGACATAAGTTCTCCTTTTTAGTGTTCTCAAAATAAGACAAGCACCTGATGTGGCTCAGCTAAACTATGCTGAGGATGGATAGAGGTCAAAAGCTCCATTACCCAGGAGATTGCAGGGAATCTCCAGGCACAATGTGTGTTAATGTCCAATGTGTCTGCATGTGCCCTTTGCACATTCTGTTCTGTCTCTTGTTCTATATTACAGTTCATACCATTTTCTTCAGGGCTAAATGTTGGCGGCTTGCCATTTGTAGACTCCTGACTGATTCTAGAAGAGCTCCCTTAGATACCTGCAGATTGACTGAAAGTAATATTAAGAAAGACATCAGATCCTGATGCGTGTCTGTGTGAACATGAAAAAGTGGGATGAATCATCTTTAGATGTGCTGTTAATTAGGAAGGAAAGGAATGTAGTCTCTCCATATTGTAGCTTATACTCTTCAGCACACAGATTGTTGTTTGATAGTCAGCACCACAGGGATTGGTTGGTAGAATGTTTCAGGATGGTAGAATGTGTCAAGTCCTCCATTTCTCTTTCTTCTCTATCAAAACCATCAGACATGGTCTTAGCCAGGAAGCAGCTGTTGTTAGCTAAACATGAAGTGTAAAGATACACAGACAAAACAGGAAATGAGTACTTAATTTTGTTGGAGTAACTATTTTGCATGATCAGCATTTGCTGTTTGCTGTTTTCCTGGCATACTGGCACACACTGGACCACTCCCACCTCCAGCAGGCCTATTTAGTACAAGTGTACAAGTGCGTCATCACTAACGCCACACATCCCCCACTATGAACCTGACATACTGGACTTTACATACTTCACACATGCAAACATCAGGGCCACTAATGAATGCAAATAGTTAATTATCAATAACACACACAAGGTAAAAGGGAAAAAAGCAGACAAAGTCAACTAAAGAAAAAGAAGGTTGACTCGTATTCCTACTTTTATCCAAAGCAACAACATGGGGTTGTGGGAATTGAATTACGGTCACCTAATTGTCAGTTGGGCAATGTAATCACGAAGTCAACCCAGTACCTGAAAACAGTGCAATTGAGATATGTCTTTAAGGTCACAAAATGAGATATAGGGATTAAAAAGAGTTGCCATTTCCTGTTGAGTTCTCGGGTTAGTCGAGGGTTTGTAATGCGTTCACTTGTAATACATATAGGCTATAATTTAGACCTAAAATACTCATCCACATATATATATATATATATATATATATATATATTTTTTTTTTTTTTTTTTTTTTTTTTTTTTTTTTTTAAGTGCTCAACAGTATGTGCCAAAAATAATTTAAGTTCTAATTTGCTCTTTTTGTTTAATAAATAAACATTTGAAATGTAACATGAAATGAATACATTCAATTATATCCAGCATTCACTCAAATTGTGCATGTTTGGCCACAAACACTCTACACTACAGCTTATGAAGACATGGAATTAGATGCTGGACAGTAGCTTACAGAAAAGAGGAGAGAGATAAGAAAGGCATAATTCTTCAGCTTTCAAGCGCTCAGGGTCAAACCAGCAGACCTGCAGTACACCAGGTAATGACATGTCCTTTTACAATTAGAACAGATTGGAGTGGATCAGATCGATTAATTATAGATCTCCTTCCTCTTGAAAAGGCCATTAGCAGGCGTTTTTTAATTCATCTGACAGTGAGTCAGTGGAGCTTGTGACAGATGATGGGTTATTCTTCCTGTGGTGAATATAAAATAGTTACAAATGGTAAACAATGGGGAAAGATTGTTGGAATCAGTCAGCACTTCTGGAACCAAACACTGCAAGAAAAAGAAAACACACAGACCTATAGTAGATGACCAGTCCAATAATGACAATACAGATGCAGATGGCAGCTGTAACAGTGTATGCTGCAGCATGATGTCTGATGGGATCCATTGTGTCATCCTGTGGAGTCTCAGATTCTTTAGGAGGAAAAAAAGCTTTTGATTTACATGCACAAGTTTACTATACAGTTACATTTCACATAACCATTCACACCATATCAATACCATGCCATTTTATTGGCATCATGGACATGAATTGCCCAGTTATATTTTCTTGGAACATCATAATGGTTGCAGTTATACTGAGTGCCTTTGGAGTGTTGTGATTTTGGTTTTGATTGCGGTGCATCTCTGAGGTGTGTTACACAATTAGGCCACATATTGAAAATATTTTTTGTTGCATAGATCAGTTGACTACTGTTTAATGGAATATGTGGTGACAGACATAATTGGTAAACTATTATATCTTGGACAGGACTTACTGATCCAGATGGAAGTGCTGCTGGTGGTACTGGCAGTAGAGTTGACACCTTGAGCAGCCAAAAAGAGTAGAGAATGACTGATATATATTAAAAATGTGATGCCTGCAAATCAAGCGATTTAATTTATCACTCACTCACTCGCTCACTTACTCACACAACACACACACACAGCTCTGTAGACAGCTTATGTTTTTGACTGATATGATTTTTCAGCCCATAAAAATGTATTTATAAGATTGTATGTTGCCATAAAAGATAGACAAATAATTATGAGTTACTTACAGGTACAATGTATTGTAGTAGTGTCCTGCATTTGGCAAATGGAAGAAAAAAGGGGAAAAAACACACTGGTTGTAGCACAGTGGTACCCAAACTATGATCTGCGGTGTACCCCCTGAGACATTCTTTGTCCTAGCGAGTACCCGTACAGCTTACTATAACAAATTAATATTTTTTTAATTATTGCTGCATAAACAAAACATTAACTCATATTGGTACACAACCATGTAGTGTTGTATTAAGGATAGTATAAGTGTAAGATCTTTGTTCAAGTGTACCTAAACTTTATACTGGTGAGACCTGAGAATCTATACATAGATTAATTTTATGTATCCCCTAGAATTGATCCAAGTGCCCCCAGTGTACCCCAGGTGCTGCTGGATGAATGAAATCAGCATCTCTATAAAGTTTGTCACTAGAGAGAAGCATGAAGTGTTCTAAAATTTGGAAGAAAAAGCTTTAAAGAAAAATAACTTTGTTGCTCAGTGCTCCAAAATCCTCTTTTCGGATGAAGTCTGAAATACTTAAAATGAAAGCATTTCATTTAGAAAGAGTCTGGAGGAAGAATGGAAAGACACAAAATCCAAGTTGCTTAAAGTCGAGTCAGTGAAGATTTGGGGAGCCATGTCATCAGCTGGTGTTGATCCACTGAGTTTTATCAAGTCAAGATCAACCCAGTCGACCACCAGTAATGTTTAGAGCACCATAATGCTTCCTTCTAATGACAAACTTCATAGAGATGCTGATGTCTTTCATCCAGCACCTGCCCACACTGCCAAAAGTACTAATGCCTGGTTTAATGACCAGGTAATATTCTGATTTTGTGAGATACTGAATTTGGGTTTTTCTTCAGCTGTAAGCCACAATCATCAAAATAACACAAATAAGAAGGTAGGCTAGAAACATTTCACTTACTGTCTAATGAATCTATATAATGTATGAGTTTCTTGTTTTACATTGCATTACTGAAATTAACAAACTTTTCCACAATATTCTAATTTTTTGAGACCTAACTGTGTAGCAAGTAAGTTATGACTAAGGAAAAAAATGTATCTTACAGGAATCTGTGGGCACTCCAGGTACAAGACAACTGATCCAGGGCAAGTGTTCAGCGTGAAGTCATACATAGTGGCATCTAAAACTGGCAGTTGCACAGTGTTTGGCACAGCACCCTTCACGTATATAGCCCGATTGTAGCCCTGCAGCAAGGGAGACATATAGAAAAACACTGTCAGTAAATGGTGGTTCAGAAATAGTGACTGGAGCTGTGCGTATAATCTAAGTTCACAATATACAGACAGAGCATCGGTTGCTTTACCCAAGGGTTGGGAACCAAAAGAGGGTTCCAAATGAGAATGAAAATGGATGTACCAGGTACCCTATCTTATTCCAAATTTAGGTAAACCATGCCTCACCATGTTGTACACTGCACTGAGTACACTTAAGTCTGCATTTTACCCCCATTCCTACAGGGACATTCTTAATGTTTAAATTTTTAGTATTTTACATCAGTCCATCTGTAACCATTATATAACTGAAACTGGAAATTGATAAGAAGCTGAATTAGTAAGCAGAGCCACACAGGGGTTACTTAGACCACTGATGGCAAAGACAGCAACCAGAGGATCACCAAAATGGTGATACCGCACTAAAACAATATTGAATGCACAGTCAGCAATTTCCACAGATAATCAAAGTCATAACAGGTTAGGTTTTCTGGATAGTTCACCTCTACAGCCAGTTGAAGTTCACAGTGGCTCTCCATCATCTGTGTGGTGGTGATGGCAGGTAAAATGAATTTGAGGTTGCCTCCCAGAGGCTCGCCCTCACATTTGGATTGTGCATGGGCCATTTCTTGCATAACTGCAAAAAACAGACACGAATACACATGCATTCTTTTTAACATTTACGTTTTGGTTTTTTTTTACCAACAAAGCCGTATTCATTCATTTTTCCATAGAAACGATGACGATGTTTTTGCTTGAATACTAAACACACAAAATTATCTCCATTAGACAGGAGCCACTTTAAAAGGCTGTCCCGCTAACTGCTGTAACGCCAGAGGAAGTCCACACTTTTCACAAGACATAACATGGGGTGAAATGTTAAGCCTGTAGCTTTTTCAATCTGACGCTACTGTATATGGCTATAGCTCTAAAATAATAAGTCTGATTGAGACTAGCGTTACTAAATTATTTGAAGCCAACTGATCAACAATTGGCAATCGCGCAAGCTTTCAGCTGTAATTTTTGTGAAAATAAAAGTGCTCACCCGTAAACAAGAGGAACAGCATCATATTCAGCTACGATTTCATTACAATCCTTATCAATGCGTAACCACTTGTAAGCTGTCTCGGTTTCGTCTGGTGCTATATCTATTTGTGCACATGTGCGCGCTGTGTATGAGCAGGTGTGTGAACTGTGTGTGAAACGGAGACGTGTGTGTGTATCGAGGTAGAGAAGTTCAACGCATGTCACATCCAGGAAGTCACACCACGTTTGATAACCACTCAGAGGTGTTGGGGGCGTCACTCCATGTAGTGTCACTTTGGCACATATTAACCTCTGCAGAAAAAGAAATGACCAGCATCAACCCATATGTGTAGCTTAATGGTTTTGTTTTTAAACTGAGATTTGTCCTTAAGTATATGTCCTTAGATTCATGTTAAACGTGTAGCAGAGGCCTGCCTTCTTCTGAGTTTCAATAATTTTCAGACTGACAGTTATAATCTAACTAGTCACCACAGACTTTCAGACTCTCAGACTGATCTTGATTTGTGGTATGTCCCTTTCATGCTCATATCAGGAAAAGGCAAATAACCACACGGTGTCGGCTATCCATACATTCACTCATTTATATTGTCTTTAACAGCCACAGCCTGTTTAAAAAGCTATCATGTGAAAATATATCCCATCTAATGGCTGAGACTGAATATCACAGACAACTAGTGAACACATCAGGACATAGCTTGTTTTATTGCTGGCATGTCAAGATTTTAAGATGGCAGATTTCCTTTGGGGCACATCCTGGTTTCACCATCAGTGATTTAATTGGTTTACCTCAATTGACAGACAGTCAATAGCTGGGTTGCCACTGAACTTGATTAACTTGATGTGCATATGGCATAATGCGATTAAAGTGATGGAAAGTGAAGTATATTTAATATATTTGCATTTGTCGCGTCTCTATCAATAGACTTTGTCCTGACATTACGTCGCAATACTACCCTTGATGAGCTAGCCTGAACCAGAGGTTTTATGCATACATATAAAAATATGGTGACCCACATGAAATCTCTGGCTACCCACATATGGTTTGGTTTTAGGGGAACGCCGTACTGGACTGTATGGCTTACTTTTACCCCTGCCTCTGATATGTTTTGCACAGTTGTTGCCATATTTACATCTAGGGATAGACATTAGTGTGGGAAAGGACTGACTAAATGGACACAGAGGATGGTATGTTGGTGAGTAGGGGTAGGCTATAATAATTGGAGTTTGCGCTGAATATTCATTGGCCTGTATGACTGAATGATAGGGATTTTCTTCAACACTGAGCTGTTAAAAGTAATCTTAAGAGTTGCTGAATGATTTTCGATAATAAGCTGCTGTTTGTCTGTGGTGCATTGTAAAGTTCTTGAATGGGTGGGAAAAAAAGTCTTAGAGAAGTCTGTCAAGAAAAAAAAATTGGAGGAAAAACTATTGTTTCTGTGTAGTTTCGGTCTTATAGCTTGTATCTCTATGAACACCACCTAAAATGTGATGGCAGGGTGCACTGTTTGACCTTTACAAAAGGAAGCTTCTGCAAAGCCAAGAATGGTTGAGATCACCTCTAAGCTGCTGGAGAGGGGGTCTATAAGTAATGCTGTGGGCCAATGCTTACCCCTTTAAATGAATTGTCTGTCACTTCAGTCTCATCTCAGTGATTTTCCACTGTGAGGCTAAGACCCTCCTAGAATGGAATGCAGTTGGAGTTGGAGTCCCACATGATCCTGAACAGGAAGAAATATATTTAATTCCAGCAGTAGCTGAACACACAGAATAGGGTGGATAGCCTACAGCCACTCAAGAAGCTTTGATAGCATCACCCCATCATCCTCAAACCAATAAGAATCTCTACACAGGAATGTATCTCAGTAGTTCAGCACTCCCTTTGATTCCAACATGACACTAAAAATAGTACGCCTCGCGGTCATCTTGTGTGCGCTGCAGACCAAAACAAAAATAAACAGTTGGTAGCGTAGCAGTTAAGGAACCTGGCTAGCGCACAAATAGTCTGAAGAAAAAAAGAAAAAAAAAAGTTGTGGGTTCAAATCCCAGCTGCCACTGTTGTGCCCTTGAGCAAGGCACTTGACCCTAAGTTGCTCTAGGGGAGACTGGCCCTGAACAATTGATAGTTGACAAAAAAATGTAAGTCGCTTTGGATAAAAGCGTCTGCTAAATGCATAAAAATGTAAACAGTTAGCCCCCACACTAATCACTACACTTGAGCACACAGATTGTTTTATTATCAGCGGTAAAGGCAGGGCAATGTGCAGATTCCCTTGGGGCATATTCAAGGCTTTTGTGAGAAAACTGATGTAATGTGTCAAAGCATGACATGGCACAACACGACAAGCCCTTCCTGTGACTCATAGATACACTTCTCACACCTGTAACCTGTAACTATAGAAACTGACACTGACATATAAACAAAACATGACAGATGGGTGAGAAAACATTAATGCTTTTGATGCCAGACTGAATGCCTCCACTGAGAGGAAATTTAAACTCCTTATCCCAGTTGGATCAAAGTGATCCAGATTTGGAAATCCAACGGTTTGCTATGTGTAATCCAGGATCACTTTTGAACGACTGGTCCCTCATCATCATTTGTGTGTTAATGATAAAAGGACTGTCTTGGCTGTTGCCTTTAAAAACAACGATTGGCATCTCTGATAAAAGTTCAGGTTCAGTGCTCTTAGTACAGGAAATCAATAGACAAAAAAGAGACATTAGCTCTTCTTTCTTTTGAAAGTTGTTTCCCTATACCTTGCTCCCATTTGCATATACAGTATAATTATACTATATACTATAAAATAAATTTAAAAGGATAAAAGGAAATTTAATACAACAGGATACAATAGCAAACATCAATGGTTTGGTACAATAAAGAACCAACAGCTAAAGCTAACTGATAAGGGCAGTTGTTCTACCAACAGCACTCCCGTTGAAATACCTCCGAATTTTCCTTTAAATACTTGCACACTCAAAGGTAGTAGGCCTTTGCTGCACGTGCAGCATGTAGCCAGGGGTCCGTGGAAAAGTTTGCTACCAAATATAAACTTGTCTTATGGGAAGAAAAATACTAGAGATCAGTATGGAGCCCTATTGCATTGTATTTATTACTCCTACTGGGCATTAGTAACAACACATTAGAGACAAGTTAGCCTATATGATACATCTGATTAATCTGTCAAAGCATTTTCTTTAGGCATTTGTTAACTGCAAGCAAAATGCATATTATTAGTTATGTGAAACAAATTGCATTTTTTAACACAGTAGGCCTAGATTTGACAAAAAAATCAATCCTTTTAAAACTGCTTCTGCACTGTCAAGTTTTGCCAAATGTGATAACATGCCTATGTAGGAAAAATATAATATCCTAGAAATGAATATCAGCAAAAGAGAATAGTAATGTGATACAAATGTATGCCATGTGTAAAACCTTAGGGAAACAGAGAGTGCTGGTGAAAACCAAATAGACATCTATCTCTACCAGGAATTGAGAGGGAGTGGACATGGAACCTAGACAAGTTAAAACAACGTAAGGGCAGGAAGTCAAATGTCATTGTGAGGGCAGGAAGGTCTGCCATTTGTTTTACATGTGATGTGCAATTTTGTGTGTGGGGACAATTGAGTAAGTCTGCTCCATTGCATCCACATCCCTGATATTACAAAAGTATGATGTTTTGCCTGCAGAGAATATAGCTTGGCCAGCATTGAATGGTCAACCTGGCATAAGGTGGTTTAAGATGGTTCAAGCCGGTTTGACCAGTTTTTACCATCTTGTGATTTTGCGTGAGTTTTGATGGTTTGGCTGGCAAGACTAATTTATGATGGTCACTATAGCAGGTTTCTCTGGCCATATACCCATTTTCAGTTTCCATACCAGCATAATCAGGATCCTCCAACAATGCTCAGTTTGACCAGGTATACATGTGACCAGGTATACATGTGATCTTATCAAGCTTATCTAGCAGTTGGTTCAACCAGCTAAAACATCAAGGCTGAAAAAAAACACCTTGATCAGCATAGAATAATTAAAATGTTTGACTGGCTGTATTGACCAGATTAAGGTGTGTTTTGGCATGACTTTTTGATGGTTTAGTTGGTTTGATGGGGAAGCCTTAGGGTGCTAGGGCTCCCTCTTGGGCATACTGCTCAAGGCCCATGACATCACTAACTGAATCTTACTCTTTACTTTCCTGTCAGGTATTCCAAATTGTGCTCAGAGTTCATATGTCCTTAATTGACATTTACAGTAAGAACCCCATCCTCTCCCTTACCCTGGGCGCCATGAGGTGAGATTATTCTTTCTCACCTGTGTAAAGAGACAAAAGTACAGCTCACTAGCACAAGTAAATTGCACCACAAACTGCATTACAGCCAGCACAATCAGTGTCTTAACTGTGCACTTTTATCACAGGTTATGTGTATAAAACAACGTGTAGGCCTTTGCAACGTTAACACAAATTTGTAGTTTTCGTGGTTTTATTATAGGCAAACATACAACACATAAACTTCAAGATGAATAGGTGAACTTCAAGACGATAAGACAAAGTGTGAGAAAAGGGAAGTGTGGTGTGAGAGCATGACAGAGTTTGCACAGGAAGTGGATAACAGAGACATGAGAGGATGGTGGTGAGTTTTTCAAATTTTTTCATACAATCAGCAAAAAGCATGCCAGACTTACATGATTTTTTTTCTCAATGAAGAAAGGAAGTGAGGAAAGTACCAAAAAGACCTCCTGAGGTGCTGAAGCCACATTAAACTATTTTTTTTTCTCTCATAGTTATGCAACACTCCATGAAATGACATGAGGACAGGAGCCACACCTTACAGTCACTGAGTCCGTTATAGATAATTGTTTTTTGTGACTGTGGTTGAAATGTGTACGGTTATAGCAAGAGGAAGGAAGTAAAATGCAAATCTCTGATCACTTATGTTTGTTGGAACATTGCTTTTGTTTTTTTTACTTAGGTAGGTTGATGCTGAATTGTGACAACCCAGTAAAAGCTCTCTTAATTTTCTAAATGCTTAGGAAAGGTGCTTCAATGTTCCTATTCACACCTCCTTTAGGCCTCAGCAATCTATCCTTTGACAGGAAACATGATAGGTTATGACCACAATTCCTTATGCTATAAATAACTGATCAGTGGGTGTGTGAGTAAGCCGTCACAATAAGCACAACACAATATACTCAATAACACAGTATACTTATAAGTGAAGCCATCTCATCAAAGTATAGGATACAATTATTGCATATTTTGCAGATAAAAAAATATAAAGCTTATCAAAGTACAGTGAGTAAAAGCTCCTCTGACCTAGTTATGACTTATTGCTGATTGAAATTGTTCTATAGCCTATGTCTTGTAATGATAAACACAAGATTCTGTAGTGTCAAATTAGACATTCTGGAAGATGACGGGTCTGCATCACCTGACTTTCACTTCTTGTTTGTTTACACACATGACCTGTGAAAATCACACAGTATTACATCATTTACAATCTCACCACCCACCCTACCCAATCAGATTGCACATATGTTAGTCAGAAAAAATGCATCCTTTCCTGCAGAGCTCTGAATTGTAGCTAAATTTGTTTTGGATTTTTCCATTTTTTGTTTCCACACCAGCCATACAAAGAATGCAGTTCTATTTCATTTATACTGACCGCCAGAGGCGGTGCTTAAAGCACCTGGATGTCCATCACATGCACACACAGTTTGAGTGTGTATAAACAAAGTCGCTTGCGACAGGTGATGTATGTCACCACACACATACTTATGGTACACTCACCCCGGAAGTGTTCGCTTACAATCTTCACGTGCAGAAGCAGGTTTGCTTGGAGGTGTATACTATTTGCTACAGCAATCGCCTGGAGTCTTGCAAACCCTTACCAGGTTGGAGATGCATTTTTTTTACCCTCCTGAGACTGTGATTTGCTGTTCAGCTGCGTTGTTTGTTTCAAAGCCTTTATGGTAAGTACCATTACGATATTTTCAGTTCAGCTGCTTGTGAGTGAGTTCACTCTGACTTTCAGTACTCTTGTTATTCTCAATTAACATTTAACCATGGTCGTGTGGGTGCCTTTTTTGTCTTCTTGCTTTTTAGAGATCTGATGGTAAAATTTGTATCGGAGGCACTACTTGTACTTGTGAGTTTGAGTTGGCCACGGTTGCACAGGTGTTTTTGCTCGCCCTATAAGCAATCTATGTAACGCTATGCATCAGATGTATGCTTCTTTTTTGTTCTTTAATAACGGTCCTCGCTTGGTGGGCGGATTTGAGGTACTTTGAGCGCTGGTTGCTCATTACTTGAACGCGGTTGGGTGAGTGTGTTCATCAACTCCACTGCAATTCTTTTGTGTTTTCGCTGGACCCCTTGGCACAACGGGTGGACACGGCTTCTGAGTTTGAAGAAATGAAGGCCCTTCTTTATAATATGCAGTCTCCCCAAGCACAGCCTGCTGGTGGTCTTGCCGCAGCTGCTTGATGTTGATGAAAGGGGGGACGAGCAGGTGGATGCATCTCGTGACTCTGAGGTCGACACTGGCTGCAGTTCACTGAGGGGCTCTGTGGTTAGCCTTACATCAGTGGTCAAGCCCACTGTGAAAATGGTGCTGGCAGGTTTGGACGCTACGCTGTCTGATGCCAGGGTGCTGAGTGCTTTTTTTAGGCAGGCTTCCCCCTCTGCTGTCCTTACTGTTATGCCTTAAGCCCCCTTTATTGCGGAGCTGCAGAGATTCCTGGCAGATCCCAGACACTTCTCCCACCTCCCTAGCGACTGCCGTGCACTGGCAAACATTCAGGATGCCTCCGGCTATGGCCTGGACCGCATGCCGACCATTGAACCGGCTCTTGAACAGGCCGGAAGAAGGGTTGAGACCCGATGCGCACTGTCCAAGGCCGCAGTGTCATCTAGCTAATGACCTCATTGGGAAGCACCTGATTTTGGCCCAGTCTCAAGCCCTCCAGTCCTCCAAATCCGTTGCTGCAACGCCTGAGTGAGGCCTTGCTACAGGTGTTTGCATTCATGTCTAGGGAGCTGGATAGGCTCATGGCTTCCCTAGTGCTTTCACAGTGTCAGAAATTACTGGCTCAGTCACCACTGTCTGAGCCGTGCAGGAAGGCCCTCCGCACTCTCCAGATTGTTCCGGGACAGGTCTTTGGACAGTAGACCTTGAAGCGCACCCTCCAAGTGACACAAGCTAGACAGCAGTTTGCTAGCCTGAGCCGTGTATCTGCGTTGTAGCTGAGGCCTATTCCAAAAAGGGGGGCGGGCTTCGCCCTATATTGGATCTGTGACGGTTGAACAGTCACCTCAAGACCCTCAAGTTTCACATGCTTCGTAATGTCTTGCACAGCACTGACAAGACGATTGCTTTAAGATTTTTTTTTTCATGTCCCCATCAAACACTGAGCTTCAGGTCTTTTCAGAGGGGGTATTCCCTTTGGGCATCCTCGCACTGAGGCCTCTCTCAGGCTGCATCCGTAACATCACAGACACAAGCTGGTCAGGGTCACTGCCAGTTGCTTGGCATGCCTACACTCATGGAGGCGACGCTCTCTTCTCATGCAGGGAGTCCCTATGGGGTCCATACCCTCTTGCAGGGAACTGGTAACAAACAGTGCTTCACTGGTCGGTTGGGGAGAAGTGTGGCAGTGCAGGTCAGCCCAGGGTTCCTGGACCCCACAACAGCGGGGTCAACACATCAATGTGCTGGATCTTCAAGCCGTCTTCCAGCCAGTCTTGCAGCACTTCCTCCCAGTTCTAGCTGGGCAGCATGTTATTGTAAGAACCGACAACACATCTGTGGTCTACCATGTCAATCACCAGGGGAGCACCAAATCCCTGTCCTCCCTGAAGCTCTCTTAGCAGCTACTGACATGGGCCCACCCTGCATTTGCCAGGCATTCGGAACACTGATGGGGATTTTCTCTTGCAGCAGCACCCACAAACAGGGGAGTGGAGGCTGCACCCAGAAGTGGTATAGGCCATCTGGCACTGGAATGGCAGGGCAGAGGTGGACCTTTTCACCTCTCAAGCCACAGCTCACTGTCCCCTGTGGTTTTTCCCTGGAGGAGTCATCGAGCCCCTTGGGCCCAGACACACTGGCACACAAGTGGCCAAAGTAGCAACTGTATGCCTTTCCACCGCTCCTGCTCATATTGCCCACTCTCAAGAGGATCCTCAAACCTTTATGATCCTCATACAGTTCTGCTCATAGCTCCGAATTGGCCCAGGTGGGTTTGGTTTCCAACCCTGTACAGGTTGTTGAACGAGTTGGTGCCTCCCATACGGACAGATCTCCTCTCTCAGGTGAGGGGCCAAGTCTGGCACCCAAACCCATCACAGTTGCAGTTGTGGGTGTTGCCTTTGGCAGGCCCAACCCGTTACTAGCGGTGTGTGAACCGGCAGTTGCACAGTCCATTCAGAGCTCATGCATGCCTTCCACCAATGCGCTGTACACTAATAGGTGGATGCCCTTTGTGAAGTGGTGCCGAGTGCACAACCAGGAGCCGACATGTTGCTCGATACTGGTCATCCTGAGTTTCTTACAATCTTGTTTTGAGGAGGGCCTTTCACTGTCCACCATCAAGGTGTAAATAGTGACTATATGAGCGATACACGACAGAGTGGATGGGCTGAATGTGGGGTTCCACACTCTGGCAAACAGAAATTACATAGAACTGCATTCTTTGTATGGCTGGTGTTTATCTGTCCTTCATATGACCATACAAAATGAATTTCCTGATTAAAACATACCTCTAAAATTCCAAAACAAAAAATGGAAAAATCTAAAAAATTTGGTAACAACAATTCAGAGCTCTGCAAGA
This sequence comes from Tenualosa ilisha, assembly GCA_015244755.2. NCBI lineage: Eukaryota > Metazoa > Chordata > Actinopteri > Clupeiformes > Clupeidae > Tenualosa > Tenualosa ilisha. The sequence goes on from PYXC01001172.1 coordinate 674,006, forward strand.
AAGGATGCATTTTTTCTGACTAACATATGAGCAATCTGATTGGGTAGTGTGGGTGGTGAGATTCTAAGTGATGCAATAGTCACTTTCACAGGTCACGTGTGTCAACAAACAGGAAGTGAAAGTCAGGTGACGCAGACCTGACATCTCCAGCAATTTGCATACATTAAGTAGGTGTGTGGCAGCATATGTCACCCCTGTCACAACCGACTTTGTCGGTATATACACTGAAACTGCATGTGCATGTGACATCCAATGTGCTTTAGTGTTTTATGTTGTTCACTGGTTTTAGATTTCCTTTAAAGCATTGCCTGATTTTGTTTAAATTCTCCTCTGTATAAAACCCACCACACAAGGAAAATAAATGAAAGTTTTATTATAATTAAAATAATGTATTATAAATTTATTATTTATAGACAAAGTACACATATAGTACAAAATATAAATATAATATAAGAATAAAAGTGGTCATATGTACAATTTTAAAAATGTCCAGAAGTGAAGTAAAGCCACAAGCACCTGAATGACAAACTTAAGAAAATCAGGCAGTAATAGGAATGCTTCTTTCATGGGATTGCTTTCAGCTTGCTTTCAGCTTGCTTGATTCAGAGGACCAGCAAGTTCTTCATCAGAGCTTAATGCAGATGGACTGGCCTCTGTGCGCTTCATCAGACAATTCTTAATCCTCTTCCTTTTGTAGTTCATTATGCATTACCAAGAAAAAACAAAACAAAATAAGAGCAAAATTAGAACATTTTATTATGAAAATAATAGCACCTCTATTGAAATATTCTGAATTAAATGTTTTAACAACATACCTCCAAGCAATGATGGCAAGGACACCACAGACAGCAAGAACACCCATGACACCCACTAAAAACCACTGGGCCTTGGATGCTGAAAGGAAGAGGGGAAAATAGCCTTTCAACATTCAGGACAAATGGATAGCAGTTATTTAGGCTGTGGTGATTTTTTTTTATCTGGGACTTACACTCTGTCACAGAGATATGTGGCTTGACTGTGGAGTTTGATGTCGGGGTTGTGCTTGTGGACATGTCACCTATATGCAAAGCAAGCATACAGGATGGTAATCTACACATTAACTTAATTTGCACTGTATAGATGTATGTTGTATATGTAATAAGGGATAATTTGTTTTCCACCGGTCATTAGGCTATAGGAAAAAATTCCCCGCATCAGGGTCCTGATCGTCCTGAGAGGAAATGTTTTCCTATAATGACCAGCGGACAAACATTATCCCACTTATTATATGGCTACTTGCCAAAACGGCGTCAAAAAAACTTCACACAAACATCTTTTAAAATTGAATTTGTTGCCCTTTCATGGCTTCTGCCGATAAACAGACTTCACAAGCAACATTCAGAATTTCGGCCTATTATTACATCAAGACTGGATAAGCTCTGTACAGCCTTCTGTCTCCCAGACCTGATACTTCTTCACATGCTTCTGAATTACAGGACAAATCACGGTTGTCTTGATATTTGAGTGCCAGTGAAAGGAAGATATACCAAGTCAGAACATCACAACTTTACCTTTGTAAAACATTAACCTGGTGACAAAGGTGCTTAAATTATGTGATGTGTGTGTGTTTGTCAGGGAGGGCGGTGACCAGAGAATTGGCAAGAGAATTATGTTTTTAAGATGTCAAAAGGTAGGAAGCATGGGTATGCAAAATGAGGCTATACTCACATGAGCAGTTCAGGTATTTGCTGGGCTGTTAAAAAAACAAGTCAGTCAGTGTTACTGTTATGTCAGTCTTTTATAGCCAAAAGTAAAAGTATGCATACTCTAGTCACCAGCTTAACTTTTTTCCAGTGGTCTCTCTCTCTCTCTCTCTTTCACCATCCCACACTCTAGATACCAAACTTTTCAATGAAGCCACACCAGTTTTACAACACTGAGCTAGTTCTGCAGAACAGGCTCTGATTTCTTACCCATAAGTCTGGGCAGTCCATGCCCATCATGACAGACTCAGGGCACCCACTCAAAGTAAAGTTGTGTGTTGTAGCATCAGTGACTGGTGGGGCCCAGACATTTGGCGCTTTGCCTCCCTCATATATGGCACAAACATTTTTCTGTGGAACACAGACAAATTCCAGTTACTAAACCAGTATTTATTTGATGGATGCAATTGTTCCTGTACAACAGGGCAGTTTATGTTTGGCCCCCATGAATATGTATGATAAACACATTTGAAAATAGGCCTACTATACCATTGGTGTATTTTGTGTGTGTGTGAGAGAGAGAGAGGAGGAGGAGGAGAGAGAGAGAGTACCTTAATTATGATTTGAGGTTCACAGGGAGCAATAAGCTCCATTAAGTCATCCGACCACCGGAAAACAAATGAGCCACCGGGCTGCATTGTTGCCTTACATATGGAATATTCTGGAGAAGCTGCATCAAGACCACTGATAGCAGACAGCAGTAGGACTGAGAGGAAACAAAGTGTTTTTTTTTTCACACACACTGATTTAAAAGTGGAGTGACAGCCTAATCTCAGATATAGATTAGGCTAGAGAGTGTTTTTACTTTATTTACTTTACAGTATACAATTTATTCTCAACCACCCTGCAGTCAACTGAAAAACTTAACTTTGGACATCGCCTGTTTTTTATGTACCACTAACCTTCTTCTCCAAAGCATTTGGACTATCTTTTCAGTCACACAAAATTGCCCCTAACTTAACACAGTCAACATGTAACCTTCTTTAAAAACTGCTAATGTTTTCAGGACTATCAGCTCAAACCACACACTGACTCATTAAAAAAGAGACAGTATTTCTGCATGACCACAAACGTTTCTCAGTTACCTTACCAGTGATCACATTGATGGTTCCTGGCATCATTGTCATGGGGTAGGCGAGAAATGAAGTCTGGAGACATACAAAGCGCGGAATTTATATGATTTGAAGCCACTCCCAACAGTGATCACATGCAAACTACAAAGCCTTATATGGAGTTCCTGTGCCTCAGAGCCTTTTTATGGGAAAGGGGGTGGCCAAAGACATCTTCTCTTAGAACACTTAACAGAAAGCTCTGACATTTTTGTGCGTCATTGTGTAGATCCAAAGGTAGGGAGAGGAAAAGAATGTTTTTCACAAAACTTTTATGCTAATGTAAATTTTATATACGCTACTCAAATTGGTAACAGGTTGATCGGGAAAATAAGGACCTACAGATCACTTCTCTATCTTGGAATAGCAAGGTTTACAACCAGAAGACATACAATGTGATCTCAAGGTAAGAGGAGAATTATATTACTGTGTACTTACAATTAAAACAATAATCTTCTCCCCGTCTACATATTTGTAGTGTAAACGCGCCTTAAGTATAAGGAACATTAATCTCTCTCTCTCTCACTCTCAGCAGCCCCACACTGGCCAGGCTTTCACGGGAGAATGTCTTAATTCGGATTTCCACATTCTTCTTTTGGGCCACATGGGCACTCTCTGGGCACTGTTAATAATTCAGGTGGTATTGTGGATAGAGTGGCTAAAATCTTTTGTGTAAGACTTCCCGATCACTATGGTTATTTACTGTCTCTGTTAGTGTTAGTGTGCTGTGTCAGTGTGTTTGACCTCCTAGATCAGGGTATATTACGCAAGTTCTTTGACACTTTCTATTGTGTTCACCTCTCTGTTTAAAGGGGTCATAGAATGGTAAACCATTTTTACTTTGGTTGAATTAAGAGAGGTTATGCATGATCACAGAGCTGTCATGAATGTGAAAATCTTGAACTTGAAATAGTTACTAAAATTGAGAAAAATAGAACAAGGAAATCAACTTTAGCTCACCTGTGGTTGCCAAAGGAGCAACAGACCAATTCAATCCTCAGTCTAAGTATCAAGTTGCAGTTGGGCTTGTAAAATTGCATTTAAGCTTATTTTTGATAAATCAGTTAAATATATTCTATTTTAAACTGATAGGTCGCAGTTGCAAATGTCCTCACTTGCCTGACAATTCCGGTCCTCAGTGTTTTATAAATCAGTGACCTAATTAGATGCTCAATCAAATAGTAAGTAAAGGAAATGATGAAGATAAGTACTACTTCACAACATTCCCAAAACACTCAGACTATGTCTGTATTTATTATCTGACAATAGTATTGAGGAGGGAAAAGTCAGTTGTACTGTTGTGGGTCTGTGGCAATATGTAATTTGACACTCCTAAGCTAAACCTGTTCGGTGTACTGAGAGCTGTGTGCCATTAATACACTTCGTCATAAAAGAGAGATACACCCTACGCAGACATAAACATTATGCAGTGGAGACCAGAGGAGCTTCAAGACCAGATATTGGGGGGGGGACAGACAGATCCTCCACTTTTCCATTAGCTCATGCCCAACACATGACCAGTCATGGAATTTATGCATGTATCATTCCACATAGAGAAGCTGAATGTGTCTCAGAAGAATAGTCTCAAACAAACAAGCTACATCATCAAGAAAATATAATAAGCCCAAATCATTACAGACCTGTTTACGAGCTATAACACAGAAATAAGTTAACATATCTGTCAACTGTCAATTAGGACTGTGAGTTAGTGTCAAAAAAATGTTCATTATTGCGATCATGATGACCTGTTCGAACAGTCTTGAGGCCATACATACCCTTCAGTGGCAGACCATAGAACAGGGACACTGATGTCTGTAATGGTTTTGTAAAATAAAAAAAACAACTTACAGACCATTGTAAGACAGTAAACAAATCCCTTCATCAGCTATGACCAGGAATGGATAATTGTACATAACCAATAAATATAACAACCAAATATAACCACATAACGATAAAACAAAGAAGGGAAATGTGCCAGACCTAAACATGATTCTAATAAAATCTAAATAATTGGGTCGGAGGGCTTACTGGGAGGCCATAAAAACCTGGTTCAGACTGCAGTAGGCCAGTAGTACCACCAACATACCTAGTAACATACCACATGTGAGGGTACAGCCCTTTGAGGTAGAACTCTGGTTTAGACACATGTAGCCATAGTCTGTACAGACTGTATACAATCTACCTCAAATAGGCCCCACATCATGTGCAACAGTGTTGTATACAACAAGAGTTAGTCAGGTGAGCACAACTCAAGGTTCTGTATTTGTATTAATGTAAATGTAGAACATTAAACAAACATTATGTTGATAAATCTTAATAGTTTAATAACCTCAAACTCTTTGTTTACCCCACCTCTGGCAGTGCAAATGGGCAACATCTTTCTTGACTTGAAACAATTCACACCATTTAAGATTGTCCTATCAGCAGTGTTGTAAATATCATCCCACCTAGCAAGCCACGCCTCTCTCACATGTGTAGTGGCACAGCTGCTCTGACATTGCGTCATACTCACATTCCTTAGGACACTTTAGGTACTTTACATTTTTTAATGACGAGGACTGTGATGACGTCTTTGGTGGCGTGATGTGCAAAGCCTCTTGCTAAGGGATTTGCTGTAATGACCCTGTGCGCTGCCTTGACTGCACGTGGGGAAATGAACAGTTTGGAATCAGATTACACTGTTGAACAACTATTGTTGTTTACACTTTATAGGGGAAGTCAATGATCTTGTTCCTGCTATCATTTATCTCAATGCCACACCCTAACCTTGTGTGGACGGTACAGGGTTGCCCAATGCTCCAAGCCTTCACCAAGGTACTTCAACAAGGTACCCTTGTTTCCATGTATCACTTGATATTTAAGACTTAAGACCACTTCAGTCACCTTTAGTCTCAGATTTTCAGCAAATGCAAGAACTACATTTCTAACAGAGAGACTCAGGTGGAGGAAATAAAACTGAAGATTCATATTGGATAAGATGCAGGGTGTATAGAGAGCAGTGAATAGATATAGATAACTTTGGCACAGGGTTGACAGGCAGCATACATCAGGCAAAGAAAGCAGCTTCACACTTTTTCTGTCACTCTGATTTATAATCCAGAGAATGAAAATGTCTGACATTGCACTTAAAGCTTAATAATTAACATTACACTGTTGTAAAGGCCACAGACATTGGTGAAATAGCAGGTGTGGTGGACATTTGTTTAAGTGTCTACAAGTCTGGTGGACATTAGTACACAAGTAGGTGAGAGAAGACGGTTGCCATTTCTGAAAATGCGCACTAACTGCGTACCACACTCTACTCGTATACTGATCTCTGCAGAAAGCAGTGTGTGGTATGCAGTACATGAAAAATACTATGAAATGTAGTAGGCCTAGTGTGTGTTGCACGGTGTACTGGGGCACATCCAGTATGCTGGAAACAGCATGTGTGTACGCATGGTCACAGAGCTGTGATGAATGTGAAAATCTTGAAATAGCAACTAAACTTGACTAAACTAAAAATAGGAAAAATAGAACAAGGAAATCAACTTTAGCTCACCTGTGGTTGCCAAAGGAGCAACAGACCAATTCAATCCTCAGTCTAAGTATCAGGTTGCAATTGGACAAAATATAAAATTGTATTCAAGCATATTTTTGATAATTAACAGTTGAATATATTCTATTTTAAACGAGTCTGAAAGGTTGCAGTTGCAAATGTCCTCACTGGCCTGACAATTCCTATGTCCTCATTGGTTTATAAATCAGTGACCTAATTAGATGCTCAATCGAAAAAGTCCACCAGTAGGCACTTAATCAAATATCCACCACACCTGCAGATGCCACTATTTCACAGTGTAATATTAATTATCAAGTGTTAAGGGCAATGTCTAGAGTTGAAAGAGAATCCCATCATTCTTTGGATGCATATTACCCCAAAAAGTGTCTCATTTCTGTATTCCAAGCTTATCTCATACTTGTCCCCTAAACTTAGTATAGTGGTGTGGGATCGGCCAAAGGCATTCTGGGGTAGAGACATAGATTGGGAGGCAAGTTGGGGAAACATATGTTGCTCCTCTCATAATCCCTAATCATGAATTTATATATTTAAAGATATTTCACAGAGCATACCTTAACAAGCTTAACACATCCATTTTGTACTTTTTGCCCACAAAATACGGTATAGACCTTTATGCATATAATGTGGGACTGCCCCATGGTTATAATTTCTGGAAAATAGTTCTACAAACACTGTCTGACTTGATTAACACCCAGCTACCCATGGACCCTGCTTTACATCTTTTAAATGATGATTCACAAATTTGTATGATTGGGAAGGTCTAGGAAACTAGCTTGCTGGTTTGACTGTGGCCAAGAAAGTCACTGTCGAAGTGTGGCTCCCTCCTCACAATCTATTGTTGAAACACTGGCTACACACATTTTTGGATATTCTTTTTCTTGAACTTTCTTCTGCAAGGGTTAATGGTACCAAGCCAAGGACAATGCAAGCATGGAGCAATTGAATTGCCAGAGCTAAGGACACTTTACTAGAGTAATGGAATTGTCTGTACAGTGTTTGCCTGTGTTTGCCTGTACTTGACTCCCATGTAGAAGGGTGGGAGGTGGATGGGGAAGGATGGGAGGAACGAAGGGAACAGTGTTTATTGGGATCGTTTGTACAAAGTTTTCTATTACATGTTTTTTACTCATAAAACTGAATAAAAAATGAGTACATAAAATAAGTGAAGTAACTGCACACTGACTCTTGTTGTATATGCTCTGACCTGCATACCGGGACAAACGTCAAACTTTTTCTCTGACAGTTTTTCAAGAAGTCGTAGGGTAAGCATAGGTGTTATTAATGACATCCAATAAGGATCTGCTACACTGAATGAGAATCTTTTTGACTGTCATTAATAACACCTGTGCTTGCATCTATCAGCTGTGTACCTGCGTGAAAGCTTATGTTGGCTAACCGCTCTATACCACCTACACACCCTACTTGCTCTATACCAGCTTCACACCCTACACACCTCTACACACCACCTACACACCCTACCCGCTTCTACACACCCTACACACCACCTACACACCCTACCCGCTCTATACCACCTACATACTCTACGCGCTCTATACCACCGACGTACCCGATCCGTCCTATACCACCTGTACACCCTGACAGTTACTGTAAAACAAGCCAAGTTTCATGTTCACATTACTCACTACTTATTACTACTTATTACTCATTACTCTACTTTAGGGCTATGGCAGTGCCATCTGTAGGTGTGTAGGTAACATAAACCACAAGGCATGCTGTAACATGTAGTGTAGTTGTTGGTCCTGGACAAGATGAGGCTCCTATATTTAAACAGAGAGTGATGTCATGGTGGAACTGATCAATGTGAAACTGCTGAAAGTGAATATTGCTGTACACAGAACCACTAGTATAAATATAGTTTGTATATATACACGCTTTTTTTCCACTGTGTACACTAATAAGTATTTTACACACAACAATGAAAACACTTAGTAGTTTTAATTTAAAGCACTTTCATTCCATGATAATATAAATGTTTACAAATATTAAATATTGAAAAATATGAAAGTATGAAAAATAAATATCCATTGCTTACTTTGCCACAATTCTGACTTTTGAAATGCTTCATTAAAAACCTTTGTATCTACATAAATACACTGTTAACTTCTAACAATATTCCCATTTCACTGACTTAAGATCCTTAACACTACAGAAAAAAGGATTTTATTACATAATAAATTTAGTAGACGCTTTTATCCAAAGCAAAATGGCTTGACTCCCCAGTAGTCTTGGCCTAATCTCCAGTAGGCCACAAGTGCCCACAAGTCCATCATCAGCACTGTACATATTTACTTTACATTAACATTGATTAAAACATGGGGGTAGTTTCATCAGAAATATGTTCGTCAGAAACATCATTAGGAGCATCTTCACCACAAACATTGTCATTGGAGCTGGTTGCTGATGTACCACTGTCCTTCGGCTTCCGTAAGAAGGTAATCTTCTTCCTGTTATAAAGTAAGCAAGAACAAAGCAAATGATACACTGTATAAAAGCCAAGTCCAGTGACATCAAGGGTATAGTAGATAAATCAAAGAGAATCAATCACGCTCCTCCCATAAGCATACCTGCATATGTAAATGGTCACTGGAACAATGACACAAAGCATGAGGACAGTAACAATGACACAGCCAATAATTACACCAGTAGTACCATCAGGCTCATCACTGGAGGACTTGTCTGCTAAAAGAGATGGTTGGTTTATTTGATACAGTGAATACTAAAGCATATTCTATATGTAATCTATTAAGAATTATTTATGGCCAACATTTGAATTCTAATCTTCAACTCACTCGGCTGTATTGTGGTTAATGGTGGGGGGACTGCAGTGGAAGAGTGCTCACCTGTGAACCAAAAGACACAAAAGATATTAAGAAGTACAAGCCACCATGTTTCATAACTACGAGGACTCATGGACTCGATGGTCTACTCAGAAAATTTGAGTAAGAAATATAATTTAAGGAATACTTACAGAAGCAGTGTATGTGTCTTGAGATCTTGGTAGCCAAATAGAGGGAGAATAAGAAAAATACATATTAATTGCAGGTAAAATAAATCTAATTAACTGCAGGTAAAATAAATCTAGCAAAGCACTTTGTACAATCAAGAAAAATTTACCTTACAGTCAACATCTAGGGTGACTGAGCTGGAGCAGTGGGTCAAGGTGAAATTGAGCATTGTGGCGCTGAGAACAGGAGGTGACCAAGAGGAAGGCACTTTTCCCTTTGCATATATGGCCATTACAAGTTTCTGTGGAGCGCAGCAGAAGAAGTTGTTGCCCAAGCAGTCACTTGCTAAAGATTTGAAGATTTTAAGTTATCTCTGAGGAAAACTTACCTGCTCAGTCATGAGTGCAACTTCACAGAATGGATCCCTCAGTTGGTCAGTCACAACGCGTGGCAGCATGAACACAACCGAGCCATCTTGTTGCACCTTGCTCTCACACTGAGGGCTTATCACAGGAGCCGCCGACAGCATGCTGATGTCATACACCATGGCAACTACTCTCACACACACACACACACACACGCACACACACACACACACACAGAAAGAGAGACAGAGAGAGAGAGAGTACTAGTTCAAAGGTTAGTTCATACAGAATAAAATAAATAAATTCACGTTCATAATTCCATTTTGGTACCATAGTACCATTTTAATAAACTCTCTTCATAATAAGTTTCGTCATAAATGTGTTCAGTTCACAGTTCATAGAGCTTTTTCTACTGATTTCATTGATATAGCCTACTTTTACTATTTACTTTTAGATGACAGGGGTATGACCAAGGCTATAACATGAACATAGACCAAACTTGACATATTGATAGATAGATAGATAGATAGATAGATAGATAGATAGATAGATAGATAGATAGATAGATAGATAGACAGATAGATAGATAGATAGATAGATAGATAGATAGACAGATAGATAGATAGATAAAGGCTACTTTATTTATCCAGAATAAAATTTCTCTAGTTTCAGAAAAAAATTCTCTAGTCCTACCTGTGAACATGGTGACAGCGATTTGTGCTTTGTGATTTGTGATCATTCTTCTATTAATGAGAGGCAATAAAGGCGAATCCAAAGGCAGTCGCGCAGTGTTTTGAAGCCCTAATCACTGACATCTGAAGGTTCCAAAACCTACTTCTCCCCTGTAGTTTTTGGGGGCGGGGCGTGCAGGCATGTTCCATGGGCTACAATTTGTGAAAAGGGCGCCCTCCAGTGTAGGCCTATCTATTTGTGTGTGGGTACACGGGACCTAATTGACAAGGCCACTCCGGCTCATCAGGATCTGGTTATTTTAGAATTACATAGTTCACCATTCAATTGAGAACCAGTTCAAAATCATGAAACTTAAAAAAACAGTGAGTGAATGTTTCTGTGCGTATCTTTTAAAATATACCCCTTCATAATCAGCAGCACATCTAGACTTTAACAGTGATTTGAGATCTCACAAAAATCTCAGTTCTTTAGTTATAGGCTAAATGTGTTAAGCTCAATGCACAAGTTCTTAAAAAATGTAGATTCTTGTTTGATGAATTTTATTCTTGGACTTAAATCTGAAATCTTAGTCTGCTGGAGCTGAGCATTGTTTGCATGTGATGTCAGAATTGTACGTTATGTCAGTAATTCTTATGCAGGTGATGTGAATTTTTATGTCACTTGCACATGAAAATGAAATGGTGGGCCATAGCCACCATGCACATGCAACACCTCTGGAGACTACATCAGAAAAAAAATGAAGTGAAATGAATCACATTGCATTATTAAGACTCATTATGAGATATTTCAAGTTCATATACCTGAACCAGGCGATCCAACTAACAATAAAACAGGCAGTAGTTTCTCTGCAGTGTTTTGTGACTGTGTCCTTTGTACATATGTAGCCCTCTTAACATTAAGCAGAGCTGCGGTAGCTGAAGCGCTGAATTTGAAAAGGTTCACTGGCTTGTTATCACAACTGAAAAGGGTGCCCTCCAGTGCTTCCATGTCCTTTCAAGCTCTGAGTGAAAACAGTAAGAGTAACAGTAACAGTAAGACCCTGTGACATTGTCACTCTGGTAGAAGAAGGTTTTGATTGATACATAATCAGACTGGCCTATTGGTATGACATAGCAAAAGATAATGACTGTATATATGAAGCATTTGTTTCAGTGAGATCTGCACTCATTCATGTGTCAACCAGCCTCAATAGCTGTAGTTTTTTACTTAAAAAATCTTATAATGCCCCTTTGTGGTCACATGAAGTCACCTAATATAAAATAACCTAATATACACAATAGTAGAACTCAAAGAATCCCCAGCAAAAGTAATACTTTACACAAAAAAGAAATAAATGTAGTCATGCAACTGAATAAAAAGCAGTATAGGACAATTATAGGTCTACTCCATGCTGTGATGGTGCGCTATGGTAATGAAGTAGTCCTAGGCCTCATGCAAAGCATTCCTGATACTCTTCAGGACTCTGGACACATGTTTGTGGTTGGCTTCTCCCTGACATGAGGAGGATGCAGTGAGATTGTTCTGCTGAGTCTGAGCTACAGAGGCAGAGAGAAAATAATTACAAAGGAAAATATATGGTGACAGAGTAGCCTATTGTCAATAACAATAACAATCCACTATCAGACTTAGCCTACTCCCAGTTTCACAACAGGATGGCCCATTTTCTGTTACAGTACTTCTGTGGACATGGGTTGGGCTTTGTTGGCTCTCCAGAAGTTTGTTCTGGAATTCTGAAAGTGAAACCAAATCATTCATGATGATGGTTGTTATGATGGTAATGAATATTGTTATTTCAATTTTTTAAGGGGGAAAGTAAACCATTACATTCCTCTTTAAAGCTGCTCGCACCCTTTTAGAGTTTAAATCTCTGCAGAAGTTGAATAGATTGCATCTCAGCATCTTTCAGGACTAACTGGAGAAGCTCATTCACTAAACATTTGGTCAGGATTGTGCTGAAAACAGGTAAAAGCTTATGAACCATGTCTTTGGAGATCTTTAAGCTCCTTATACATTTTCCTGCATATGTTCTGAATAAAAGGGCTCAGTCTTTCTCAACAGCTGGATTAACACCATAGTGATGAGTGTGAGTCAGAGACTTTTCCAGCCTTCGTCTCACAGCAGGAAAGGAGGGGCCACTAGGTAATGACCAGTGGATAACACACTTTCGTGCAAAGCGGGTGGGCATTTATTTACATGTGCGCCGGTGCAGAAAAAAGGCAAACCAAAAGACTGGAACAAGGAAAACAAAAATTAACGACCATTGCAGGTAATATACATGTAGGTAACATACAACCTCACAGCAAGCTGACATTGCCCCACGTCCACCACGTTCAACCCCCAGACACATTCTGACTGCCTCCTAAATAGGCCCACCAATAACTAGCTAATTGGGCATGCCCAACTAAACAGGAAGGCAAACAACCACAATACATAATTACCATGGTAATAAACATCATAAAACACATATCACCACTACTTTGTACATATCAATCACTTATAAATAGTTGATTCATTGCCGCAATGCAGCTACACACAATGAATACAATATAGATTGACAAATTAATAAAGTCAACAGCAAACCTCCACCCCTCTCCCTACAAAGTCTTTTCCACCGTCCCGGGACAGTGGATAAGTACTCGGATCCAACTCAGCCCGTGTTTCCCCACAGACCAGTCGGTGGACGGACCAGGAGAGAACCGGCAACTAAGCGTGCATGAGAGTGAGTGCTATGTATGTTAAACCTTGGGATTTATTGCCAGCTACGGAACGGAGAATGGAGCTGAATCAGCGGGTACCTCACTGTTCGCTATGTTGGTTAGTAAAGAAAGTTTATGGAATGAAATGTACTGTGGTTATGTTAGTTTAACCCACCGCTATTCGTGATGAACTAAACTTCACACTGCCGCTGCGGCGACGGCCGGCATGTGTTGCATGTTGGGAAATGTAGTGCAGCTATCAGTGTAAATGTGACGCTGTGTGGGCGAAACTACGGTGGCAAGTCCGCGGGTTTGGGCGAAGCTATATCACCCTTTTCCACAATGAGAGAAAAGTAATCATTTCATCAACCCTAGGTATTAATGTGAGTTTCGTCTTTTCCCTCTGTGCAGGCACCAACTTGCAGGCTGTGGTCTTCCACAGCATCCTGCTCACCAGCTCCAACAGATGCCTCTGTTGGGTGACCTTTGACCTGATTCCTCACCTGGCCTGCAAGATAAATCAGTCACTATTTCCCCAGTCATCATGGCATCATCAAAAGACAAGTGTCCTCATGGATGTCAATGTAGCTGGATGTTGTTGAGGGGAAACCAGGCTTGTTGTCCTCCATTTCTGCCTCATATAAGTGTATGAGGACATCATTCAGAAGCTGATTAAGAAAAGCCACAGGGATCTTTCAACAATGGCATACATCTAATCATTGATTCTCCACTGTGGAAAAGTGGATGTGCACACAGATGTAGCAGGCTCCTCAGTAGAGGTAAAAGAGTTGTACTCTCTAATTAGGTGTTGAAGGTGACCCACCGGTGTCTTCATCAGCGGCTTCAGTCGGCTGCCAGCAGACTGCCAGCGTCTTGATATCTGGGTACACTATTGCTCTAAAGTTTGAGTGGTGATGTCCTTGTTAGAGATACAGTTCATGCTTTTATTTGAAATGATGGATGTGTTCTTCAAACTTTTTTTTTTTTAAAAAACCCACTTTTTATAGCACTTGCAGCATTTGTGAGATGCACAACAAATGAAAAGATGCAAGTACAGTGCTTCATGCCATCTGTCAAACATGGCAGAGATGGTGTGATGGTCTGCTTTTGAAGTGATCAATCTCTAAAAAAGACTACATGTCTCACTGATTTGCTTTTCCCATTCATAAATTTCAAGTTTTGAGTGGTAGGCATGTGTGTGTTTCCTGTGCCATCTCTCCCTCAGACAATGAACCATAAGCCACTCTCTTTCTGTTCTGGCTCTTTCTTTCCAAACCCATGAATAATCAAAATGATTTTTAACACATTCTATTTTGTTGGCAATCAATCAAATTATGATTAACATGTTAACTTAATTTTAATTGCACAAATGTTTATTACTTAGCCAAATCATTGCATCACAATTGCTTGAGAGAAAACTTGATTTGTTCTTATCAACAAAGTTCTATGAGCAGTTTTGTTGCATCCTCCCCTTGCTTTACATCATAAGCTACTAGTAGCACACTAGCAAACAGCTGCGTTCAGTTAAGATATTACATTTATGCATTTTATCCAAAGCGACTTACAAAATGAGGATAAACATTCAAGCTATAGTACAATTAAAAAATTCAAGCTATAGCACAATTAAAAAATTAAAACAGTGCAACTTGCTAACATGAAATTGGCAGGAGATGAAAGTGCACGAGTGTGATAAAGTGCAGCAGAGTGAGAGTGAGGGGTGCATTTTAAGTGCACTCCAGGTATTCACCCTACAGGAGACACATGCAGAAGCCATCGGCTGTTCAACAGCTTATGAGATGGCCGCACTTTTTACTGTGTAAAAACAGGGTTGTGCACCATTGCCGGCGTGCCAGTGAGAATCTCTCTGCGTGCCTACAGTGGCATGTGTGCCAGGGGTTGCTGACCGCTGACCTAAATGAAAGATTCGCGACTTGTAGAGAAACTACTGCCCAGCACTGGTTTTCACGTCAATTGACTGATGCCATTAGTAGGCCTAATTCCCATAAAATCTTTTCAGGTGGACTCAAGGCTGAGCAGCTTAACCTTATACCTCTCAAGGTTCAGGTGAGTCGCAATGTGGGAAGACGCTGGCCTATATTGTTCATTACATAAACTGTGTGTGTGTGCCTGCGCGCAAACTACAGTATCTGTGCCCAAAATGGGCAGATGTCCAAGGGGACCCGACTCATCGCTGTTCTTTCACAACCAAGGCAAAGACAGAATAACACTTTCAAAAAACATTACAAAAACAGCCTCAGCATAACCACGGTTTATATGTATTGTAATTGACAAGGCCTTTCTGATTGATGGGCTAGACTTAAATGTGTGTTTGAGGAAACGCTACAGCTCTGACAGTGAATCATGTCAGAGCAGTAGCATGGCAATAGCGCCCCCTTGTGATGAAAAATCAAGACAATGTAGCCTGGTAGTCTATTCATGAACACCCATAAGACTTGGCCAGATAGGCCACATAGGCTTATAGTGCACACTTCTGGCCATGCTGAACATGAATTTCAGTGTTAACATTGACAATTTTAGGATGCATAACCTCCTTATGACTTGAATGCTGGAGCTGGGGATATGGGAGGGGAGCCAGTAAACCATTGTCAGTTTATTTTTATTTTATTTTTTTTTAAAGACTTGCCAGAAGAGAAAGAAGTTTTGCAGAGGGTTTTGGCACAAGTATGATAAAGAGCAGTTAACATAGCTGTTGAAGTAAGTGCAGTAAAGTAAAGGCATAGATACAAGGATAGATTTAGAGACCTACAGCTGTGACTCATGGGACAAAAAATGACAATGATTCATGTTATGTGCAAATAATTTTACTTAATCTTCTCATTGATTCATTTTACATACATACTGAAAAATGTCACTGAACATCAATTTTTAAATAGTTGAAATAAGATGAAGATACATCATTCTATAGACTTAAAATACAAGTAGTAGATCAATTTAGGAGCTATTAGGCATTTTTAAAATAACCATCATTTAGCCCTTGCGTTGTAAATCTTGCTCCCAGGTGCAGAATAGCTTAGTAGTTGCTGCAGTTCTCCAGATGCCTACTGGACCACAGAGGTCTGGTAGTTACCCTGTGCTGGTCTGGAGGTCTACAGGCTCTACGCTGGCTTTGCAAACTAGTCAGTACCAACTAGACCAGAAAGTTGCTGCCAGTCCTGGTCCGGTCGTGTCAAATACTGAGACCACCGGGTCTTTTCAGCGGGATGGGTAACCGAGGTGGCAGAGAATTTATCTGGGAAGGTCCAGTAGATGCTGTCCGCTGGATTGGAGGTCTGAAGATTCTGCTGAAGTGCAGATGAGCACCAGAATCTGAAGATGGAGGCCAGCTCCGATTTAGCTCCTCAGGACGTTCCAACTCCTGTGGTTTTGTGGTCACACGTGGCAATCTGGCATTAGCTGCACCATCAGGGTGTTGAGCCGCAGATCTCTGATACGGGTAGTTTCCTTGAGAAAGTCTGGAGAACAGCAGGCTTTGTCCAGTACCACTCTGGACAGGCTTTTGTGACTTCAGGGTGCTCCATGTGTTTTGGGAAACTGAGCTTCCAGAGAAGCTTGTTGGAGATGACCGGTCGCGGATCACATTTGGGCTTGATGCCTGATGGCTTTGCTGATGTCGAATATATGGACGTTTACCAGAGACTGAAGAAGGCTGTGGACTCCATTGGATGAGGTCAAAAGTCTTTTGGTTTGGCTGGATCCTCTGTGCTGGTTTGTCTGACATGTGGGAAGACCTGGGATTTAGGGTCTGCCATGACTTTTCACAACAAAGAAATGTATTTGCGGATAGAGGCATGCCAGACCTGATGCTGTACTGGGATTCGGGCACTGGTTGGAAGTTGGGCTGTGTTGCTTGACTGGTTTGGTACGGCAAACCTACGTAGACTGATTTCTGTGGTGCCTGAAAGAGTCTGTAAGGTCGATAACTATGGAATGCTGGAGGTGGTGTCTGATCATATCTACCTGGACCAAAGCCGAACGGATGGAAAGATTGAGTGTCCCAAAGAACTGGCATAGACTTGGAAGCAGATGTTCTGGGCTTGGCAGGCACTTGGCTTGAAAATCTTTTGTAGTTCAAAATACTATGCTGGGAACTGGAAAATCCTGACACACAAACACACATACATTAAGTTTTAACACAGACCCAAAATACAATGACCAGCTTCCTGATAACTTGAACTTCTTACCATTTACAAGTGTGACAACAATCAGAAGCAGCAAGGTCAGCCTGAGAGAATAAAGAAATTAAAGCATTAGCAAGCACAAAGGCACCAGACAACACCAGAGAACATCAACAAGATGTACAACACACCTTAATTCTAATCTGGTGAAGCAGCACATCTTACAGCAGGACTCCAAACAACCTCAGCTCAGTTAACAAGTCAGAAAAAAATAGTGCTGCAAGCATCTTAGGCATCTTATCTTGGAAGCAATTTGTATCAGCCAATCAGACATTAATCATTTAATCAACACCAGCTGGCTGCGAAACTAATGTGAAAATGAGTTTTTCGTGTTCATTTAAGTTATTGACATTTTTGTCTTTCTTTGTAGAGAATATAAAAACAAACTGTGTAGCATTGCATCTGAAATAACACACATTAAAGTGGACAAAGATGATAGGAGAGACTATTTGTAAAGGGAGGGCTTTAAAGCTTTACAGTACTTCCTACACTCTGACTACTAGCTGACGTGTTGCTGAAGCAGATTTATGTTGAAATGCCATTGTATTGAGAAAAACAAGCTGCCACACTGAAAAAGGCCTATTGTCAAACTCCTACAGATAGACTATTGTACACAGCAAATTAGGTTTGACATAACATCTTCAACAGAAAAATACTCTTTGACTATTATTTTTATCCTATATGAGAGAAACAGGTCAAGCTTCAGTACTTCTCTTAGCCAAAGACAACATTGTTAGAAGTCATTCTCTCTCTCTCTCTTGCTCTCTGGATAGTCTTGCTTGCTCAGATCTCCAACTCAGCTTTGTTGTCATTAGTCTGTGATTGGTTGATTGGTCAATTGCTCTCAAATTGAGAGATGCAGCCATGACTTACATAGCATGCTTGTCAGACTCTTTTCATTTTGGCAGTAGGTTTGGGCGTAAGGTTCAGTACTAATGAAGGTTGACAAGAAGTTTAGGTGACTTAGCTGATATAATGCCTCCCACAATAAACTCACCTCTCAGATTCAGATTACACCTGTATCAAATCAGCACAATTCAGTCACCTATATTCAGCACATTACAATACAAAACAAAGGCGTGTTTGTATTTTGACAAAAGAACCTTAACAAAAGAACCTCATTCACACATAACACCACAGACCCAGACGGATGTTTTATCATTATAAACATTTCAATTAACAACACCCGTTTTACAATAGCCAATGTCTATGGCTCTAACACAGATTATTCAACCTTTTTGCTTTACTCTCAAATCTCTCTGACTGTTCTATCATTTTAGCAGGGGACTTCAACAAGGTTTTAAACCCCACAACGGACAGATCTGATCACTTAAAAGACAAACATATCTGGAAATCCACAAAAACAATAAAACAGTTCATGAGCGATTTTGTCCAGGTCAATAGTTGGAGGCTTCACCATCCAGACTTCAAAGACTACTCTCTTTTTCTCACCAGTCCACCATCTTATTCACACATTAACTATAATTCTATCATGCCAAATATATCTGAAACAACAATACATCCCATAGTCATTAGTAATCATGTCCCTGGGGCTTAAACACATCCCTCTTCAAAGACCCTAAATTTAACAGTTTTATTAGGAGTGGGCATGCTTTCTAGAAATGGACAGTTCCTCTGGATCATCATCTCCCTCCCTTTTGTGGGAGACAGGAAAGGCAGTGCTTAAAAGTCCCTAATCTCATTTTCAGAGTACAAAAAAGAAGAAAGAAAAAGAACAGGAAGCAGAACTAAATCATAAAATTAAACAACTGGACAGGATTAATGCAAGCAACCTATCAGAAGATATGTAGAATGAAATAAGAAAATATAACTGGCTTCATTAAAGGTAGAATCTCATCC
The DNA here is from genome assembly GCA_015244755.2 of Tenualosa ilisha. Classification (NCBI taxonomy): domain Eukaryota; kingdom Metazoa; phylum Chordata; class Actinopteri; order Clupeiformes; family Clupeidae; genus Tenualosa; species Tenualosa ilisha. The sequence goes on from PYXC01001172.1 coordinate 693,192, forward strand.
TCCAACATCCGCAGACTGTTTAACATAACATACTACTCCTCAACTATACAAGAAAATACCATCATAGCAACTCTGGAAGCAGAAAAAGCTTTTAAAGGGTCAACTGGAAGTTCCTGTTTTCCACATTAGGGAGGTATGGTTTTGGGGAATAGTTTATTAGTTGGATTAAAATATTTACACGTCACCTTCAGCTACAGTGATCACCATTGAACTAACATCACATAGTTTCACTTTGCACCCGGTTTAGACAGAACAAACCATTTCCAAGGACATTCAGATCTCAGACTGACCTTTCTGTAGTCAGTCAATCAAAAACCATGCATCCCTCACAGCACCAGTAGCATCCAGTCTGAAAACCTGGTGGAAATTTGATCACATCACTAATTCACCTGTAACACCATCAAAACCACCCTTATCTGAAACAATTCCGATTTCACTGTCAACAAAGAAACACTTAACTTTCTTCCATGGATAGGCAAAGGCATCGCTCAACTTCACTACATCATTAATAACAAAAAATGGCTTCATTTCCTTATTTGGTTTAGTTTGGTTTCTAGTTATTACCACCAAGGAGGTTATGTTTTCACTGGTGTTTGTTGATTTGATTATCTGTGAGAAAGGTAACTCAAAGTACTGCACGGATCTGGATGAAATTTTCAGACGAGTGGGTTTTAAGACAAGGAATAGATGTTTAAACGTTCGTGGTGATCCTTAACATTGTCTGGAATTTATATTGTGTCTGTGACCCTATGTTGGCTTGGCGGAGGTCTGGGCTCTTTGAGTGCTTTTCTAGTTATTATTATTATGATATGTATAAATAACTAAATAAATTAAGTAACTTTTCTCCCCTGACACCCCTTCTATGCAGTCCAACTTCCATCTCTCTGGCCAAACATTAATCCAGCATTGCATATATTCACTTTTACACACGTGGACATTAACACTGACACACCCTAATTCAAACAGTCCTTTTAAAGAAAAAGTCTGGGGGTTATCTGTAACCATTTTCTGAAGCCATTAAAAGCACAACAAATCAAACTGGGAGTTGTGATTAAAGTTGTTTTCCTCATTGCCTAATTTATTTACTATTCATGTTAAGAGTTTAGAAGAATTTATAATTTTTCTCCTAGCCAGGTGCTAATTTGCCTGGCTATGCATGGAAAATGTTTGTAGACGTCCCTCCCAAGACCTCATGAGCCTTTTGCTCCAAGGTTGCTTTGAGGTCACGGGTTCAAACCCTGGGCTGGACCTCGCGGGATGACCTCGGGTACAGTAGTTCCGTGATCCAGACGGGAGTGAGGTTTCCTGGACAATAGACTGATTCCATTTCTTTGTCTATTGTCAGAATAAAACAACATCAACTGAGTGTGTTTGTGTGCGCTACTTACTACTCAACATTTGTTTACAAAAACATTTTTGAAATTCAGTGTATCATCCTGCCTCAATAAGCTGTTTTTTCCTTGATTTTTTTCTCATGATGCCTCTTTTCTTGAAGTCATTTAAACCAGTACATAGTAATCCACCTTAGTGTAATCCACCTTACAGGCTATCATGTCAGATTTAGATTTTTCTTTACTATGACACCCCTGATCATATACCTACTGTAATTGGAAAAATTTGGATTCAAAAACTACCAACTCAGGTGTTTTACTGCACAGAAAAAAGACCAAATCTAACCAAATGAATCAGAAATGATATGAAAGTATTTTAATGTTCAACAAAAGGTATGGCAGATTCACACGTGTAGGTTGGTGATTGTGGTCTATGCTGTTTATGCGGATGAGGTAGTCCTATGCCTTGTGCAAGGCCTTGGTGATGGTCATCAGCACTGTAACGGAATATCTTATACCTTCCGCTTAAAAGCTGTCCACACCTTTTTACAGAGTTTAAATCTCTGCAGGAAGTTAAACAACTTGCATCCACTGTCTCTCTCAGCATCTCTCTGGACTGACCGAAGGAGCTCGTTCACTAAACATTTAGTCATGATTGTGCTGAACACAGGTATGCGATAAAGTAAAAGCTTATGAACCATGTCTTTGGAGATGAAGTTCTTCAAAAGCTCCTTGTACAGTTTCTCACATATCTTTTCAATCTTGATAGATCTTGGGTACACCTCATTTCTCAAGAGGCCTGAGGCTGAGCAAAACTCCGACACAATCCCCTCAGTGAGGTCTCCATGGTACACTGTGAAATCCACTGTATCCTCTGTGGTGGGCTCAATCTTTCTCATCAGCTGGACTAACACCATACCGACGAGAGAAAAGTAATCATTTCCCTCAGTGTTTATGTGAGTGTGGTCTTTTCCCTCTGTCCAGGCAACGACTTTGCCGTCTTCCGCAGCAGCCTGCTCACCAGCTCCAACAGATGAAAAGCCTCTGATGGGTGACCTTTGACCCGACTCATCATCTGGTTTGCGAGATAGATCTTTCACTATCTCCTGAGTTAGCATGGCCGCCAAAAGACTTAAACTGTCCTCATGTACGTTGATGTAAGAGCTGGAAGTGGTTAAGTTGGAACCACACTTGTTGTCTTCTGTTTCAGCCTCATGTAAGTGTACGAGGACATCATTCAGAAGCTGACCCAGGAAAATCCTCAGAGATCTTTCAACAATGGCATATATCTGATCACTGACTCTCCACTGTGGAAGAGTGGATGTGGACACAGATGTAGCAAGGCCCTCAGGACAGGTGAAAGAGCCGTACTCCGCAATAAGGTGTCGTAGGTGACCCACCAGCGTGTCCGTCAGCGGCCTCAGTGCTCCGCTGGACAGAAGTTGCTCCATTCTCATTCTCAGGCCAGCGGTATCATCTCGACCAATGCTTTCCATGATAGTCTTCATGGCATCCATGGCTGTGGTCAGGTCAATATGCCCCAAGATGGTCGTCCCCTCCATGTGGCTACAACGTCCAGTGCCACTGACATGCCCAGAACTGCCAGGAGATGAGTTGGGCTGATGGTCAGCAGGTGGCGCTCTGACACAAAAGCACTCCTTAAAGATGCCCCTGAGCCGCTGATAAGCTGCAAAGAAACACTTCGTTACAGTAGGTCTCTGGTAGGTCAGGGGACTGTTGGATTCCACAGTGTTAATGAAATGTATTTATATGTCACCTTTATCAAGGAGTAAAAAAGACACATAAACTGGCTATTATCAACAATTTTTCCCACAATCTAGGATACAAAGGCACCTAATAGTACCAAAAAAATTCTAGACTCACAGTAATATTCTGATCAAATAATATTAGGCTACTGCAACTGTACTTAGAAAACAAAATTAGACTTAGTTGCTATAATATCACTCCACTGACCAGATCGAGTGGAAGAATGAAGGTCAGTTTGATGGTGACTTTTGTCCAAGCCTGGTCCATTATCAACCGAGGTATTACCCTCAGATCCACACTAGTATGAGAAAGGCATGCAACGATCATATGAATAACAACTGACAAGAGTAGTATGTCAGTATACCTGAGCAACATAATAATTACTTTACGAAAGATAGTATCAACCCAATTCTTCTCAAATTATTTCAGATTTTCTGTTACTGATTTGTCTGCATGTGTTACTGAAATGTTAATGCATCTTAATTTGTATTGCTTTAGTAGGGTAACCTAGCCTACCATAAGGTTTTGATGGCCGGGCTTCAAATCACTAGGGAGGGACACCAGTGGCTGGCCAGCATCTCCCTGCATATCTGAAGACACAGGTAAGTCCCTGTGGACAGAGAAGGGAAAGTAGACTCTTTTTTTTCAAACACATAGGCCTTCAATCAAAACGAAACCTTTGCGGTGAGGCTTACCCAGTTATCTTCACCCTGATCACAGTTGAGAATGATTGAGAACTGATTGAGAATCCGTAGTTTGGGACAGTAGCTGGAAGGTTCAAGCACTCTTGGTTAATAAGCTAATCGTATCAGTATCAGTTTTCACTCCACGTAAAGAACTCGACAATCTGACGGACTTGATTAACGATTTTAGCTATTATTAGGCCTATTGTAAGAGACAAATGATAGGCCTACATAAAACAGACCAATCCAGTGAAAAAGTTCAAATTCATGATTATTAACTGCAGAGAACAACATACTTACCGTGTAGTACAATCGCAGTGTAAAATCAAAATGAACATAAGAAGAAACGCGGGGCTACATAGAACGTATTCAAAATTCTAATGGTCATAAAATGTCACGTCGAATGATACGTCACAATCAATCTCCATGGCAATTCAGCATAACCTGTGAGCTGTGTTTTTTGCTTACAATTTGTCCCGTTCCAATAGTCTTGTTGGCTGGCTGCGTGGCAGGTCTTATGTCGTCTTATTTTGCCATGATCCCATCCCGTTTTGAATAGTAACCTAATGATCTCGAAGGAGATCTGCATGGAGTTGGATACACAGTGCATTTCAATTATTTACAGTTGTCTTATCACTCTTTCACTTATATTTCATGGTATCAAAATATAAATAGTTAAATTCTTATTGTTTATTGGTGTAGGCAGCATTTAGTTTTTAATTTTATCGTGTTATTTAGAAACAATTTTGAGTGGCATGCTGGGCATTTGCAATGCCACTTAGTTGTAATATTGGAGAAAGTTGACAGGTACTGGAGACGTTTCTGTTCAACGATAACCAGAGAAACCACACTAAATCAAGTGTGGATGATGATTAAAAACATGACAGGTCGATATGAACCAAAGAGAAACTCAGACATGTCTAACATGGACATTGATTTTAGTATAACAGAATTTAAACTTACTTTAAATAATACCATACATTCTGCCCCTGGTAGTGATTACCTATGCTATGCCATGTTTAGACATTTACCCGATGAAATCCAAGAAATAATTCCTAAATTAGTTAATGAAGTGTGGAATGAGGGTAGACCAACTGCTTGGCAAAGGGTAACGATCCTCCCGTTTCGTAAATCTGGAAACGTAACCCAGGAAATTATAGACCAATAGCTTTTACTTCACATGTAGTGAACCTAATGGAAAAGATGATAGCAACAAGATTAAATTATTACTTGGAATATAATCATTTACTTTACAGCTATGGATTGGAAACTGGATTCTGGAAGCAGAAATCAACAACAGATGGTTTGATCAAACATACTAATGAAACTGAAATGATCATTATGAAAGAACCTATGGTGGCAGTTTTTCTAGATATTGAGAAGGCTTGTGATACCATGTGGGGGGAAGGATTGTTAATTTAATTAGGAAAAATGGATATTATAGGTAGGATGTATACATGTTAGATTTCCTGTCTCAGCATACCTTGAGGGTCAGAGTGGGTGAATCTATTTCAGATGAATTTATAGTTGAAAGTGGATTACTCCAAAGGAGTGTCATTAGTCCAATTTTATTTAATATTATGATTAATTATATTTTTCAGAAACTGGGTGGAATAGATGAAGGCCTACTTTGTGCAGACGATGCTGTTATCTGGAGAAGGGGGAGTGATATATCACATATTACTAATGCAATGCAGAAGAACATATACATCCTAGAGCAATGGGGAGAGAATTGGGGTTTAAAGTTTTCTGTACAAAAATCACAAATCACATATTTTACACAGAAGAAGTCAATGTGCTCAAAGACTATTGTGAGTAATACAAAGATTCTAAGGGGTTTGGATGGAGCATTGATGATTCTGCAAATCAATATGGATTAAAATAATTTAAGTTCAGCTCTGCATTGGCTTTGAGTAGTGTCCCTCCATGGATCCTCCCTGCTCCTGATGTTAATATAGAACTGCTTGAAAAAAGAAAAGATCACCCAGATCAACAAAGTTTTGCATTATTTTGCAGAAACTACCTGATTTCTTCATTCCCTGGATACCTTCACATATTCACAGATGGATCAAAAGACACTCAAAGTGGTCAGTGTGGTATAGGAATTTATGTTCCAGAATTCAATAGAACCTATGGATACAAAATGAATAATTTCTTATCGATATACTCAGTAGAACTGACAGGAATAATTACTGCTTTAAGCCATTGAGGAAATCAAACCCCTAAAGTCAGTCATATATTCAGATTCAATGTCAATGTTACAAAGCTTTTAATCAGGTAACTCAGTAAGAGATGATTTGGTTATTGAATTTACATTTACATTTACATTTAGGCATTTAGCAGACGCTTTTATCCAAAGCGACTTACAAAAGAGGATAACATTCAAGCTACAACACAATGAACCAACAAGGAGTGCATATTGCTAACATAGAATCTGCGCTGTTTTAAGTTGAAAGTGCAATAGTGTAACACAATGTAGAGAAATTAAATTATTAAGTGCATTCTCAAAGTTTACACCAGGAGATATTCTTGGAAGAGCTTAGTCTTCACGAGTTTCTTGAAGGTGGAGAGGGTATCAGTTGATCTGGTAGCACTTGGGAGGTCATTCCACCAGCGCGGAACCAGATATGAGAAGAGTCTGGACCGACCTGCACAAGGTGTTGGCCGTGCTAGAAAACGTTCCTTAGAGGAGCGTAGTGGTCGTCGGGTGACATAGGGCTTCAGAAGAGAATTCAAGTAGATGGGAGCAGAGCCATCATTCACCCTGTAGGCCAACATAAGTGCCTTGAATTTAATGCGAGCAGCCAAGGGCAGCCAGTGAAGTTCAATGAACAGAGGTGTGACATGTGCCCTTTTTGGCTGGTTAAAGACCAGACGTGCAGCTGCATTCTGGATCATCTGTAGCGGTCTTACTGCACAGGCTGGTAGGCCTGATAGGAGGACATTGCAGTAGTCAAGACGAGAGATAATCAGGGTCTGGACCAGGAGCTGGGTTGCATGTTGGGTTAGGTACGGCCTGATCTTTCTTATGTTGAATAGGGAAAAACGGCACGACCGAGCCACAGAGGCAACGTGATCTGCAAAGGTCAGTTGGTCATCGATCATGACACCTAGGTTTCTTGCTACTTTGGTGGGAGGAACAGACAGGGAGTCGATCTTGATACTGATGTCGTGATGTATGGCTTGTTTGGCTGGGAGGACCAGCAGTTCAGTTTTGGAGAGATTTAGTTGGAGGTGATGTCCTTTCATCCATGCAGATATATCGGAGAGACAGTCCGAGATCCGTGATGACACCGTGGAGTCGTCCGGCGGAAAGGACAGATAGAGCTGGGTATCATCCGCATAGCAGTGGTAAGAGAAGCCATGGGAGTGGATGATTGAGCCCAGCGAGGTGATGTACAGTGCGAAGAGAAGGGGCCCCAGCACAGATCCTTGGGGTACTCCTGTGGTGAGTTGGTGAAGTGCCGATGTCTGTCCTAGCCACGATACGTTGAACGACCGTCCAGTAAGATAGGACTTGAACCAAGAGTGCACTGTGCCATCAATCCCAATGTTGGTCAGCTTGTCCAGTAGGATGCTGTGGTTGACCGTGTCAAATGCTGCTGATAGGTCCAGCAGGATGAGCACTGAGGACTGACCTGCCGCTCTGGCCTCTTTTAGTGCTTCCGTCACAGACAGAAGCGCCGTTTCAGTGGAGTGGCCACTTCTGAAGCCGGTTTGGTTGGAGTCGAGGAGGTTGTTCTGAGTGAGAAATCCTGTGACCTGTTTAAAGACAGCTCGTTCAATGGCTTTGGAAAGGAAGGGAAGAAGAGAGACAGGCCGGTAGTTCTCCACTTGAGTGGGAGCGAGGGATGGTTTTTTGAGCAATGGTGTTACCTGGGCTTGTTTGAAGGCAGTGGGAAATGTACCCCTAGTTAGTGACGCATTGACCACATGTGTGGTTGCTGTCACAATTGTGGGGGTTATGGCCTGAAGAAGGGTTGTTGGGATAGGATCCAGAAGACAAGAGGTAGGCCGGCTGTCTGTGAGAAGCTTAGACACCTCTGCCTCGGAGAGAGGAGTGAAAGAAGAAAAGGAAGCAGTTGGTGTAGAGAGGCTAGGAGAAGGAACCTGTGTAGATTGGTTTGAGAACTGACTACTAATAGCTGCAACTTTGTTAGTGAAGAATGCAGCAAAAGTGTCAGCTGTGAGGTTAGTTGGAGGAGGTGGAGGAGGTGGGTTTAGTAAAGATTTAAAGGTGGAAAAGAGTTTCTTGGTGTCCGTGGCGTTGTTAATCTTGTCATGATAGAAAGCCTTTTTCGCAGCAGTGACACTGGATGAGAAGGAAGATAGTAGTACTTGGAATTGTGCTAGATCGGCCGAATTCTTAGTTTTGTGCCATTTCCTTTCAGCAGCTCTGAGGTTAGTGCGCATTGATCGAAGTGAGTCATTAAGCCACGCATGAGACTGGGTGGGTCGTGCGGGTCTGGTAGACAGAGGGCACACACGATCCAAGCAGAATCTCAGCGTAGAACAGAGTGACTCTGTGGCGTCATCAACCTCAAAAGAAGAGAAACTTCTAGACGGTGGTAGAGCAGACGCCACCAAGGAGGAAAAGTGAGTAGGAGATAGATTCCGGAGATTGCGACGGACAGAGACAGAGGGAGTAGGAGCAGATGGTTGCTGACAGAGGGAAACCTTGAACTGAATAAAGTAATGGTCAGATAGATGTAGAGGAGTAACTGTCTGTAAAGTAGCGGCGCACTTCCTGGTGAAAATGAGATCAAGTTCCTTACCGGCTTTGTGAGTCGGAGGGCTGTGAACCCGCTGTAGCTCAAAGGAGTCCATCAGAGATAGGAATTCTGCAGAACCTGGATTGTCTAAGTGGATGTTCATATCACCGAGAACAAGCATGGGACAGTCATGCTCAGGGATGGAAGAAAGCAGAGTGTCAAGTTCCTCAAGGAAATCGCCCATTTGACCTGGAGGACGATAGATAACACACAGATATACTTTGACCGGTGCCGTTACTAAGATGGCATGGTATTCAAAGGAGCTGTATGTGACAGATGGTACCAGTTGAGTATATTTCCATTTGTCTGATATTAACAGCCCCGTACCACCCCCTCTCCTGGATGGGCGGGAGGTGTGGGAAAAAGCATAGTTGGTGGAGAGTGCAGCAGGAGTGGCAGTGTTTTCTGGTTTGATCCAGGTCTCGGTGAGAGCCAGAATGTCCAGAGAAAGATGGTTCGCATAAGCTGAAATGAAGTCTGCTTTGTTCACTGCAGACTGACAGTTCCACAAACCTACGGTGAAGGAGTTGTTCGTGGGTGACGAGACATAATGTGTAGATCGGAGGTTTGCAAGGATCCGTTTCCTTTTGTGGAAGCGGAATCTGCGACGACTGGAGACAATTCCTGTGTGTGTAGCTCCTCTGAGGGTTCCAGGGGAGCAGCAAGGTTTTTAAGGGTTAAGTGAGAAGACCGCCCACCAAGAGTCAGACAGAAACAATAGGCCTGATAGGAGTGGCCAACGACCAATTGATTTCTGATGACCCAGCTGTGCTAGTACTTCACGCCTTCTGATGGCTTGTAGGTGTATTACAAATCAGGTGGTTTCCCACAAGACAGGTAATCCAAAGCAGCTTCCAAGTTTAGCAAAATAGCACAGAACTAAATAAGCAGACACTCACTTACTTCCTGTGTGTGTAGCTCCTCTGAGGGTTCCAGGGGAGCAGCAAGGTTTTTAAGGGTTAAGTGAGAAGACCGCCCACCAAGAGTCAGACAGAAACAATAGGCCTGATAGGAGTGGCCAACGACCAATTGATTTCTGATGACCCAGCTGTGCTAGTACTTCACGCCTTCTGATGGCTTGTAGGTGTATTACAAATCAGGTGGTTTCCCACAAGACAGGTAATCCAAAACATTTGAAATTTGAAACATTTGAATTGAAACATCTGTTTGCACATCTCAGAAATTTTTGACTTACTGTTCAATTTGGTTGGGTACCAGTTCCTACTGGAATCAAGGGTAATGAAATGGTAGATAAAATTGCCAAAAAAGCCTTAGATCACGAATATATGGAAATTCATGTTCCATTAGGAAAAGGAGAAGCTAAATCTAATTAACACAAGATCATAAAAAGATGGCAAGAAGAATGGGAAGCTGAACCAAAGGGTAGGCAATATTTTAATGTACGTCATGATATTCTTAAGTAAGAAGGAATGCAGGGAGAGAGAATTTAAGCCCTTGTCACGTACTTAACTGACACCGAATTAATGAAAAGACCGTTTCGTTAGACGTTATTTGACCATTGCACACACTCCTGTGCAGTAGGTGGCAGTATACAAATACATATTGTAACCCGCCATTAAAAGAAAGAAGAAGAAGTTGACAGGTTGGTGCGTTGACTTGGGTTGATGCAAGTGTAGCAGGGTAGACTGCCTCCGTTAATGAAGCAGTGCGTGGCAGTGGGCCTAATCAGTTAATTAGTGCAAGTGCAGCATATTTAAGAGCCCTGTAGATTCTGGCTTAGCCCATGTCTGAATGCTAGAGCCTTCTTTGTCAGGCATGTTGCTGCCTTACAGTGGTTTTGTTAGTTTGTCATTCTGTTCATTGTTTAATTATTTGTTTGTTTATGTAGCACCATGGCTGTTGCTCATCCTGCCAGCACCATGGCATGGGTAATATTGCCGGTCTGGCCACGAGTGTTGGTAGGTATGAGTTTCACCCTTTACTGTGCTTGGCTTTGATGGCATATTTAATGTTTGTTTTTCTGTTTCTCCAGGTCGTGTGGCCCAACTATCCACCTTGGCTGCTAATGTGAGCTGTTTGGCCGTGTAACACTTTGCAGTGCTTTGTTTTATTTGCAGAATTCACATGAAGAATAATGACAAATGGACTCAACTTCCATTATCCATCTTTCAGACTGCTCAGCAAATGGCTCATTTTATTTTTACATTTTACTGTTGTTCTAGTGTTGCTTGTTTTGAAATAGTGAAGACTGAATTTGAAATAAATTATAAAAATTGGTCAGTATTCCAACTTTCAATTTCTGCAAAGTGTTTGGACTGAGCCATCCACGCAAGGGGATGTCTCAATCATTGGTACACTGTAAAAAATTGCTGTAAATTTACAACCACTTTTTACAGTAAGTGGCTGTGTATGGAGATTTACAGTTAAAATATGTAATATGCAATGCATCATGGGATATCATAGTGATTACAGCACATGACTGAAATTGTGATTTGGGTGATGTGGGTATACAGCAGTACACTCTTTGTGCCATTTTAACAGTCTGTGTGTCTTAGTTAAATGTCAACTCATGCAAAACAAATAACATTTAATGTTGTTAAAATAGGTTAATATTTAAATACTATCTGACTTTTCATTAGTCATGTCTCTGTAAACTTAAGCTACTTAAGCATTTAAATGTTTGCTTATGTTAAGTAAGCTGTAGCATCCTCTAATTTGCATATATTCCAATTATTTGCAATAAAAAAAAGCCAAATTGCATAATCAAACGCTTCATTTTGATGAGCCATTTACGAACTGCCGGGTTTTGCAAACGCGCGCGCAGGCCAGCGAGTCCATACATTGTTGCAAAAAATGCCAAGTTTCAATCCCTTTCCCACGGTCGGAAAGTGGAATGCTGCAGCAGAAGGATCCCAGTCACAGCAGACGGACATTTAAGGTGAGGTGTGCACATATTGGAAGTGGTCTCTTCTAATTTTGTTCATGTATTTAATACGAAAAATCACTGATCAGTTGAATTACTTGAACGACACTTTGCAGGTTTACCTGAATTGGTGTAACGTTAGGTCGACGGAGTTAACGTTATCAAATAAAGGTAGCCTGCATATAATTTTGGGGTCTAATGTTACTTAGATAAATTTCCATATGAAACATGCCCCGACTATTATATAAATTAGGTTCTTGTGACATGTCTTCACTTTAAACGAGTTGAGGCATCATCATAGCATAACTATTTCCCGCTAACGTGGCTGGTTCCTGGGTGTTAGCTGTTTAGGTTAGCCGTGCTAGGTAACACTATATTCATGATTGTTTTCCACATTCTTTTAATCAACGATTCTACATTAGTACGGCATTTTATTAAACCCGCATTGAGCTGAAAACCTAGGTCTAGTTGGACAACATTACTACCAGTCTTAGAAATCTACATTCAGCTAACGTTACAAATGTGTAGCCGATAGCTAATTTAACCTTTTATTTTGCAGAACTGAAGCATCCAAAAACACAGCTACGCGAATGCAGACCTAGACGAAAATCACACAGGGAAAGCAGAGTGCGAAATACAGGCGGGTCCAGGGGGGTCGGACCCCTCCGATTAACCCTTGAGACCCCTTGAAAGCTTCAAATGCAAAATTGTGGGGGGGGGGTCTCAAATTTCGTTGAAAAAAAATTAATAAACTTATCAAAGTAGCCTACATTGTTGTTACAATAATCATTACAATGCCATTACAATGTTTTCTAAGCTCACGATATCATATTCAGAATTTAATCACTGGCCAAGCCAACCAGCTGTCTAGTACCCATGCGCGGATGCGCAAACAGAGGTAGTAGCCTAGCTTCGAGTCAGAACTGGAGTCAATCAAAGAGGGGGAGTTGAGTTGCGGCTACCATATTGAAAATGGCTAGCAAGCGAAAATTACAGAGTGTATCACTAGCACACTTTGGGTTCATCAGCACATCCAAAAAGGTGGCAGTCAGAGATGAAGGTGCTGCTGCAGCAGGCACACTACCTACTGGAAGAGAGGAGCCAAGAGAAGAGCCTCTCCCACCCTGTCAGAAACAAGACGAGGCTGAGTCCGTGAGCGTGTCTGAGTGTTCCGATGAAGCAACGTGCTGAACCTGAGGTAATGTCAGTCAGTGACAGTGCAGGTAGCACAAGTGAACTGCCAACTGGTTGGACAATGAAACAGATGAACGGATGGAAAGACCGTAATTTTTGGCTTCACTTTAAGGCAGGAAAAGTGGGGTGTTCAGTGTGCAGAAATGCCAAGACGTTGCTAATCACAGACAAGGGACCGGGTTTACACCTAGCAGAAGAATGGATCAATGGTGAGGTTACTAGCTCTGACGCAAAGAAGCTACGAAAGAAAATCTACAAGCACAGGGACAGCCAGGCCCATCAAAGGGCAGTTGAAATATCCCAGTTGAAAGAAAGAAAGAAACCCTCCCCAACGCTTTCACTGACATACAGTCCGATATACTTAATAAAACCGCAGTCTCATTCCGAACAGTTTACAACGTGGCGAAGGAAAGGCTATCTTTCAAAAAGCTCAATCCGCTCATGACAATGCAGGAGCTAAATGGAGCCGAAGTTGCCAATATCCACAGATCTGACCATGCATGCGCAGACATAATCAGTCACATTGCGAAAGAAATGCGTCGCAAAATTGTCAGCTACGTGAAAGAAATAATCTGTCAATCACAATTGACGAAAACACCATTCATGGCATTCCCTATTTGATAATCTGCATAAGATGCGATGTCAGTGGTAAGGGGGATGTAGAGAATGTTTTCCTTGATGTAGTTGAACTTGGAGATGGGGTCGATGCCGAATCCATTTTCAAGTCGATGATGGCGAGTCTACACAAAGCTGAAATGGATGACGACTTCTTGAGAACCCATCTGATATGCATAGCCACCGATGGCGCTGCGGTGCTTACAGGAAAAAGCAGTGGGCTTGTTGTTAGACTCAAGGAAAAGTTTCCAAACGTACAGTCCGTTCATTGTCTGGCGCATAGATTGGAGCTGGCTGTTAAAGATGCGCTTAAAGAAGTGGGTGGCACTAATCAGTTTGGGATTTTTATTTCAAAGTTATACTCGCTCTACAATCAGTCAACCAGGAACGCCAAATTGCTTAGAGAAGCAGCTGCCGAGCTCGACACAGAAGTTGTGAAAATAGGTCAAATTTTCACCATCAGGTGGGTGGCTAGCAGTTTCGGAACGGTAAAAGCAGTGTGGAAAGATTTCCCTGCGCTAGCACTTCATTTCAAAACAAGCAGTGAGGACACATCGCGCTCTGATGTTGAGAGGCAAAAATACAAGGGACTTCTCAGGCACTTAATTAGTTCCGGATTTGTGAAAGATTTGGCAGTCATGAAAGATATCCTTCGTGAACTCCAGAGCCTGTCTCTCAAGCTGCAGAAAAGAGAAATGTCACTTGTGGGTTCAAGTCTGGCCATCCAACAAACCATCGATGTTTTGACTGCCATGAATACGACTGGCGGTGGAAAATCAACCAAAAAAGCTGAACAGTTCGTCTCATCTGGCCTTTTTAAGGGCGTAGAATTGAACGAAGGCAGGGCAAAAATAAACAGGCCTTGTTTTTATGAATCAGTGATTGCATCTCTTGTCAAGCGATTACCGGAGTCAAATTTGGTACTGACGCTCAAAGCTCTTGACAAGCGCTTTTGGCCCGGAGAGCAGGAGGACTTGATTTTGCACGGTGAACCAGAAGTACACGGCCTTGCGAAAGCGCTAGGAGAACCAACCAGGGATGCCGTGGAACAGTTTCGAGACTGGAAACTACATGACATTGCACCGGGGAAAACATTGGAAAGACTGTTAACAGCAAGTCGCACGTATCTCCCCACATCAGCCCGAATGCGAAAGAGGTTTTTCTGCAGTAAATAACACCGACAACCAGATGCGCAACAGGTTGCGCGAAGACAGCCTGTCTTCACTCCTGTTTGTGGACCTCAACGGACCTCCTCTGGTCAAATTCGACCCAATTCCATTCGTCAGAAGCTGGATTAGAGCAGGACATCGCCTCTGTACATCCTGGAAACCAGGACGGCAGCCACAAGAAGTTGAGCCAAGCCATATTTGGTCTATTCTAACTTAAGGTAAGAGCCGAGGCTACAAATTTCAAGTGACTGCAGTGACTGAGATCTGATTGTGGGCCTTGTGGTTGGTTAAAGCAGCCTAGCCTTTCACTTGGAGAAGTGGGGTGGTTGTGCGTTGGCCTATGTGTGTGTTTGTGTGTGTGTGTGAGAGAGAGCGAGCGATAAAGAGCGCACCCGCCGTGGTGCTGTGTGGCTTGTTGTAGGCTGTTTAGCATCCACTGTGTTGTTTTTTTTCCCCACCTTGAGTTTGTATTTACAGAAAGAAATACCTCTCTAAATAAAAAATAAATTGCAATTGCTAAATGGATGGTTAAATAAATAGTGTCATACAATTTTCAAGTGCACCAGCTGCGTGACGAAACCTTCATCATTTACTATTCAGTCGCCTTTGTAAACACGCCAGATAGGTAGCATTTGTTATTGCGTCTGCACTGTAATTTACAACTTTGCATTGGCTAGCCTACTGAAGAAAATATTGATCAGTATTGTGCAAAAATTCGGAGATGGGGACCCCCCTGAATATCGATGGGTATTTCGTACACTGAGGTAAAGTAATGTTTACTTGCAAGTTCTGTAATAGTGAATTCAACACTACATTGACTTTTGAGCGACATACAAAGTTGCACAAAAATGTGCCAAACCAGGCTTTCACTTGTGGTGTTGCAGATTGCACACGATCCTTCAGAATATTTAGCGCATTCAAATCTCACATATACAGAGATCATAAGGCTTATCAGAGAACTCGCAGTTCGCAGTTTCAGGTGTCTGACTCGATCATTTGTCACCTTGACTGTTGTGACTTCCAGTGTCAGGACTTAAAAGGTCTTACTGCTCATTTAAAGCAGCATATACAAGAAGGTAGAACAGTTGGTTGTCCTTTCAAAGTATGTAGCAAGACACTCTCAGTAAAATCCACGTTCGCTTCTCATATGTTCAGAACACACAAGAATAGCTCCGTTAGTCATCTAGTGAGCAGAACGGTCCCAGCCATAGCTTGCAGCCCGATAGATGAAACTCTTCATGCTAGTCAGTCTTTTCAGGTAGGTGGTGAGTCTGGAGAAGGCACATCTGGCGAAGTTCACCCACAAGATGTTATGGAAAGAGTAGATGAAACTCTCTTTATGAAAAACCTGACCCTTTTTTATTTAAAACTACAGGCTAAGATGATATTACCTGCTTCAGTAGTTCAAACGATTTTTGAAGAATTCCAAGACATACATGACCTTGGTCAGTGCCATTTGTTTGAGAAATTGAATGAGAAATTGAAACTACTTGGCATTTCGGATGACGCTATTAAAGTTTTGATTAAAGAACTTGAAAAAGAAAGTCTGCTTAAGGACTGTAACATCCTTTTGAGAACAGATCAGCGTCGTAAGACTATCTTTAAAAACAGTTTCAAATACGTTGAACCGTTGCCAGTATTTCTAGGTTTAAATGAATCAGGAAAAGAGTCCTTTGCACAATATGTGCCAATTCAAGAAACACTACTTGTCTTATTGCATAGTGAGTCATTTAAGCAACACTACAAAGATGTGCGCCGTCAGGAGGCTAACATTGATGTCATGCAGGACATTTGGGATGGAGAGGTTATGTTGAAAAACATTTTCTTCCAGTCTGAAAGGTCTCCTTTGGCCTTGATACTCTATCAGGATTCCTTTGAGGTGGTCAATCCATTAGGATCAGGGAAAAAAAAACACAAAGTGCTTGCTGTGTATCTTACCCTAGGTAATATATCACCATGGTACAGATCTAATATAGATCATATGCAGCTTGTGTTGTTGTGCAAAGATTTGGACATGAGTTGGTCTTTGGTCCATTGATCAGGGACCTGAAAAATCTGGAAGACAATGGCATTGTCATGACAGATGGTAGTATTTTTAGAGGAGATCTCTGTGCAATAGCTGGAGATAATCTGGGCTCTCACAACATTGGTGGCTTTGTGGAAAATTTTTGTAAAAGTGAGCATTTCTGCCGATTCTGTGACATAAACAGAGCTGCATTTCAAGCGGATCCTTTGTCAACTGGGGCCACAAGAACGGTTGAAAATTACAGAGAAACTGTGCAAAGCTTGCAAAGACTGACAGAGACAGCTGTCGAAAGCAGTGAGAGGGGAATCAAATATGATTCCATTTTCAATCAGCTTCAGTATTATCACGTGTGTCAGCCTGGTTTGCCACCCTGCCTTGGACACGACCTGTTTTAGGGTGTTGTGTCCTTTGATTTGGCTTTGTCGATTAATCACCTGGTGTTCCAGGAAAAACATTTTACTCATTTGGAGTTGAACAAATCAATCAGACAGTTTCAGTTTCTTGGTAATGATGCTCATGACAAACCACCTGATATTCACCCAGGCAGCGAAAAGCTGTCTGGACATGCTGTCCAAAACTGGTGCCTTTTGAGAATGATACCACTGCTAGTTGGGGACAGAATACAAAACACAGCTCATAGTGCAGTTTGGCAGCTGGTTCTGCTACTTAGACAAATTGTTGCATACATCTGTGCTCCTACTATAACTGCAGATCAAGCGGCATATCTGCGTGTTCTAATTGATGAATGTATTTCTTTCAGAACAGAAGTCTTTCCAGAACATTCGTTTAGACTGATACATTACTACCTGTGCCATTACCTTGAGCTCATCTTGAAGTTTGGGCCTTTAATTCGACTTTGGACTCTGAGGTTTGAAAGCAAACACACCTACTTTAAGCAGTGTGCAGCAATTTTAAAAACTTGTGTGTAACCTTAACAGAGAGGCATCAGCTTCTGCAGGCATATTTGAGTACAGGCAGCTTGTTTCCTCCTCTGATTAACATTCACAGAGGGGCTGAATTTCACTGCAGTGACTAACACAGAAATTCAAAATGCAGTTTTTCAATTCACCTTTTCTCCCAACACCACCTTTGTGACCAATGACGTGACTGTCAAAGGCACAAAGTACAGAAAGGGACTGTATGTAGTGCTCGGAATGGAAGAGGATGTGTTGCTTGTTGGGGAAATCAAACTTGTACTGATTCAAAATGCATCTCAAGTTTATCTTGTTCTGAAGAGACGTCAGGCAGTTCCGCATATGGGTGTCTATTTAATGCATGATTGAGAGCAGTACTCTCAATTTGTTTGTCTTAGGCACGAAGAACTTGGTTATTACCCCCTTCCAGAGTACAGAGTTAATGGTTTGTCAAAACTAATCCTGCACCACTCTTTCCCTTCTTTATAGAGCCATGACTGAGGAGATAAAGGAAGCGATCCTGCAGGTATTGCCAGCTTTGGCAGGGGAGATGCTATCCTTGCTTCTGATCAAACTAAATACTATTGGTGTGGAACACACATCAGATTTACAGTACGTTAAGGAGGAAGATCTCTGCGAACACCTCCGACCCATTGATTCTCGCAAACTCCTGAACGCATGGAGGACTGATGGTATTGATTTATCTGTTTCATTGTGTTTTAGGTACTAATCAGTGTTTATATCTTGGAATAATGGAAGCAGTGTATGAATTAGCAACCTATCTTAAAGGAGATGGTTAATTTGAATCAAGTATATTTTCTGCTTGATAAAAGCACATTTCTGGAACTTTGTATGGGTTAACACAAGTAGTGTATTAGTAATGTATGTAAATATGAAAATCTTTTATCTGTTTCATAGTAATGATGTAAAAAGTATCTTTTTATTGTGAAGTGATTTGGCCATATGCATGTCTGTTTTCTTTCAGGGCAGCAGAGATGTGGTACCAGTTTAGAGTTTTCAGACAGTTCACCCTTAGCCACACCATGCAGCTCGTCATCTTTTTATTCAACAGCTTCTTCAAGCCCACCCAGCACAAATAGCAGCTCAAGCACAGTGGACCTAGACTCTTGGCCAGACAGTTTCCAGGTGCCTTGGAGCAAAATGCCTAATGCTGTAAGGGTAGCTATTCGTGCTGAAAGGCGTCCTGTTCTGAGAGACCGCAGAGAAATGATGAGGATTGTAGTTGATGAAATGAGACCAATTGAAGCCAATCCTAGAAGATCTGATTGCATTTGTGTTGCCAAAAAAATAGTCAAACAATATCCGAAAAGCTTTGCCGATGTCCTGAAAGATGGAACAAGAATTGGGAGTGGGTATGCCTCTCTTGTGAATCAGCTAAAAACACGCATTGAACACTTAAATAGGGACAATGTGACAGCACGCCGCAGGAGAGACAAACGACCTCACCTCACCTGCTGCCACCAAAGCACCCTCAGACCAGTATGGGTGTGTTCAGTGGCAGCCTGACTGTCCTACAGGGGAATCTGAAGCCAGCCTGAAAGAAAAGCAGAAACAATTACAGGAACTATTTTCCAGAGAGGGTCCAGTGGGAGCTGAGAGAGGATGTGTCAGCCAGCTCATGCAGAGCACATACTACCTGCAACGTAAATCCATCAACACAAACCCACCACCATCAATTGCTCAGCTAAGTGACTGGCCATATCTTTTCACCCAGAAAGAACTCTACCATCACTTCAGTCAACTAACAGACATTCACATCCTTGAAAAAATGGAAGCTGCAGTTGAAGAAAAAGGAAAAATGATCCTGCAGTTTTTCCGTCAAAAGTCGTCAAATTCAGGTGTGAGACAGGTCCTGTCAACGTTTGATGCCAGTGGGTCAGCTGTGCTAGCACCATGTGTTGTCCTCTGCTTAATGGCACACTTTAAGGAGGAAAGAGATGCATTGCTGCTACAAGTTGATGTGAGTGTTTTTTAGTATTACTTCTACATGCTCATGTATTTGTTGATCTTTGTCTGTGTCTATGTAGTTTTTTATGTGTTCCAAATCACATAAATATATATATATGTATAATGTCTTGTTATGCTTCTCTTCTGTTTCAGGGAGCTTGTACACCTGCCGACGTGGAGAGGTTGGTCTGTTTACCAGACACACCAAGGTTAATTACTCAAGGTAAGTGCATCACATTTTTGATATATCCAAATTATTGAAAAAAATGACACAAATGCATCATTGCCTTTAAGAGGTTCATTGTGTTTAAGTGTCAGTTGTATAGAAGACGTAGTCTATGAATAAAGAGATGACTTATTTATTTATTTATTATCAGAAACAGAGCAGACTTTGCACAGGCAGTCTTCTCAGTTAAACTTTATTTTTAGTAATGATGAGACTTTATGTGGTTGCAGTTTTCAGTAGCAGTTATTTAGTCCATCAATCACAGAAATAGAAAAAAGCAAGAATAAATAAATAGAATCAGCCAGTTTATGTATTTCACAAAGCTTAAGTATTGTTCCTACCTAACTTGTGAATGTAATTGGTTGTGGATTGATTTAAGGTGAGGCAATGGATGTCTGGATGCTGAGTGTGGAGAAGCAAGTAGTAATACCCCCTCGCCCCAACTTCACATCTGGCCTGGCAGCTTTGTTTGCTACATTCTACAATTTCAACTTGGAATACCAGGAAAACGCTTCATGCACGCTGGAATTTATTCAAAGGTACTATAAGTTTAGTATGCATTACCTGACGACACAGCCTCTTTACATATACAGCATAAGGGGAATATGTATCTTGTCAGAAGTATTTGGGGTTGACCTTTGTGTTTAAGCAAAGTGGGATTAATGCACATCAAACTTTTAGTTGTTAAATAATATAGCACACGTGTGATGACCATTGTCTTCTACACATGTAAGGTTTAAACACCTGGGTTGCTGCTTGGATGAATCGGAAAGAAATGTCTAATAAGAAAATAGTTTTGTGTTTATATGGTTTAATTTTGAAGGTGCTTTGTGGGAATTAATCCTTCATCTGGTTCCAAGGCTTCAGGTGGGAAGATGCTCAGCAAGAAAACTGGCAAGATGGTCCAAAAAAAACATCACTCCATCAATGTGCATGTATGTAGCCTGTTGAAAAAATTGATGGACTTTGATTGGCTGTGTGTGTGAGGACATTTACAGCACACACAGACACATACACAAATATACACGCACAGAATCACTGATAAACACTGACACAGAAGCACACACACATACAAAAACACACACAAGCACACGTGCGCGCGCACATACACACACACATAATCAAAGATTAAAAGATGTTGGTAATGTATGGTAATGTTTTTAAAGTGGCTGTTTTTTTTTGTTGTGTCTTTGGGTAGCTGTGTGTGTGTTGTGTGTGCAAACACACATACAGACACACCCACTTTAGTTAAAGGGAAGTGTTTCCTCGTTAAACAAAATATAGTTGACCTTCAGTTGTTGTTTTTTTTTGTTTTTTTTTAATGTTCGTACGGGATTGGAGAAAGGATGCCATTTCAAGAAAAAGCTTGTATTTTTACTTACATTTTACTGTTAGGACTGTTTCCCTACTTTGGCTTTACTATAAAGTACTCAAAGATGTATTTTGTGTGATTATTTAATGATAAGGTTTTATAGCTACAGTAGTGGTAATATGGCAATATAGTTTTGAATGTGTAGTAAATGTAAATAAATTTAGTATAGGTTTACAGTACAGTAAAAAGCTGTAAATGATAGTAATTGCAGATTTTTACTGTAAAGGAATAACAGAATTCTACTGTATTTTTTGTAACTGAACTGTAAAAATGCAGTTACATTTTGTAAAAAAATTACAGTAATTTACTGTTCTATTTTTAAAGTAATTTCTTGTAATTCCTAGCCACAGAACATTACTGTAATTCTACAGCATATTACTGGCACCACTTGCCATTCATAGTGGTATAAATGAGATGGATGGGTATCAAGTCGGATTCAGCTAATAGTACACCAAGGGAGTTCGAGATGTAAGGTAGGCCTATGCCCACCAGACCCACTTGGGGCGATTGAGGACCGCTCAAATCCTCAGTCCCACTTAATCTGGCAGGTCAGGAGGGACCTCATCGATGGTCAGGCTACAGACCTTCACATAGCCTAACTTGCCACTTACACTTGTGGCGATTTGATTTATAAATGGCTTGGCCTTAAAGTTGTCGCACAGTCTATTTTCATGTTTTAGGGATAAGAACATTAGAAATGGCTTTTTGAACCGTAGGCTACAGGTTAGGTCACAGTTAAAACGTCTCAGTCACTCATACAATCAATTTCTATCTCAGGACTGTGTTAGAGGCGGGTAAAGAGACGGTGATGCTTGTTGGGTGTAGCCATATGTTGCAGATATTTGGGTACTACGAGTAAAAGTTTGGTTGATAAATGGTTTTACTAAAGATGCATAACCCCGACCGACTGTAATGAACAAAAAATCTCTGCAAACATGCCTAAAGGCTACAAGCTACCCATGTTCAATAACAAAGTCTCGCAAAGCTTATGATTTGCCTGCTATTACCACACCAGGGGTTGTAATAAAAGTTGTTAATTGTCAAATTGCATAATTTATTTATTATTTATTTCAAGAGTTTAGGAGAATTCATCATTTTTCTTCTAGCCAGGTGTCATAATATAGCTGCGCTAAGGACAGGTCCTGATCTGTTACAGTTAGCCTAATATGCCAAGTACACAAAGATTATAAGCCAGAATTCATGCAAAATGTGTGCAGATGGCCTGCTTGAAACATGAGGGTGGAATTTGGCAATTGCCAAAATACAGTGGAAAACATTCTCGTGATTTTGATGCCACATAAGCTCAAGAGTCAAAGTACTGGCGAGACGTACCTCTGTGGACCATGTTTCTCCACACTACTTTGCACTTTTCTTACAAAACCTCTACCCACCTCCGCCAAGACTGTATAGGCGCCGTAGTTTCATGCTAAGCTGATTGGACCTGATAGATAGATACTTTAGTCATCCTGGATAAAATTCATAGTTAAATGTAACTAGATTATGTGAATGCCCTTTCTATGGCTCTGGCTATAGTTATGCAAAGTGATGGTGCAAACCTGAAATTGATCAAAATGCAATTAATGAATACTGTATAAGGGATGCCAGTCTGCCTAGCAGTGCGTGCAGAACATTTGTTAATGTCCCTCCCAACAAATTTTTTGCCTTTTTTTCCGAAGTTGGTGTGCGGTCAAGCCCGGGGCTAGATCTCGTGGGATGACCTTGGGTACAGTGGTGCTGTGATCCAGATGGGAGTGAGGTTTGTTTGACAACTTACTGATTATATTTCTTTGTCTATTCTCAGAATAAAACATTAACTAGGCGTTTGTGTGCACTACTTACTACTCAATGCACAAGCAAAAACATTTGTTTATGTGAAAATGCGCTCACTCAATGCATCATTCTGCCTCAATATGCATTTTTTTTTTCTTGATTTTTTCTCATGATACCCTCTTGAAATCATTTAAACCAGTACACTGTAATCCACCTTAGTCCACCTTACGGACCATGATCTCGAAATTAATTTTTACCCACCTCTTTTTTCTATGACACCCCTGATCATATACCAAATGTAACTGGAAAAATTAGAATTCAGGATTGAGAATTAACTCAGGAGTTAAACTGTAGAGAAAAAAGAACAAATCTAACCAAATGAAATAAAAGTATTTTAATGTTCAACAAAAGGTATGGCCGATTCACACGTATAGGTTGGTGGTTGTGGTCTACGCTGTTTATGCGGATGAGGTAGTCCTATGCCTTGTGCAAGGCCTTGGTGATGGTCATCAGCACTGTAATGGAATATCTTATACCTTCCACTTAAAAGCTGTCCACAACTTTCTACAGAGTTTAAATCTCTGTAGGAAGTTAAACAACTTGCATCCACTGTCTCTCTCAGCATCTCTCTGGACTGACCGAAGGAGCTCGTTCACTAAACATTTAGTCAGGATTGTGCTGAAGACAGGTATGCGATAAAGTAAAAGCTTATGAACCATGTCTTTGGAGATGAAGTTCTTCAAAAGCTCCTTGTACAGTTTCTCGCATATCTTTTCAATCTTGATAGATCTTGGGTACACTTCATTTCTCAAGAGGCCTGAGGCTGAGCAAAACTCCGACACAATCCCCTCAGTGAGGTCTCCATGGTACATTGTGAAATCCGCTGTATCCTCGGTGGTGGGCTCAATTTTCCTCATCAGCTGGACTAACACCATACCGACGAGAGAAAAGTAATCATTTCCCTCAGTGTTTATATGAGTGTGGTCTTTTCCCTCTGTCTGGGCACCGACTTTGCCGTCTTCCGCAGCAGCCTGCTCACCAGCTCCAACAGATGAAAAGCCTCTGCTGGGTGACCTTTGACCTGACTCATCATCTGGCTTGCCAGATAGATCTTTTACTATCTCCTGAGTTAGCATGGCTGCCAAAAGACTTAAACTATCCTCATGTACGTTGACGTAAGAGCTGGAAGTGGTTAAGTTGGAACCACACTTGTTGTCTTCTGTTTCAGCCTCATGTAAGTGTACGAGGACATCATTCAGAAGCTGACCCAGGAAAATCCTCAGAGATCTTTCAACAATGGCATATATCTGATCACTGACTCTCCACTGTGGAAGAGTGGATGTGGACACAGATGTAGCAAGGCCCTCAGGACAGGTGAAAGAGCCGTACTCCGCAATGAGGTATCGGAGGTGACCCACCAGCCTGTCCGTCAGCGGCCTCAGTGCTCCGCTGGACAGAAGTTGCTCCATTCTCATTGTCAGGCCAGCGGTATCATCTCGACCAATGCTTTCCATGATAGTCTTCATGGCATCCATGGCTGTGGTCAGGTCAATATGCCCCAAGATGGCCGTCCCCTCCATGTGGCTACAACGTCCAGTGCCACTGACATGCCCAGACCTGCCAGGAGACGAGTTGGGCTGATGGTCAGCAGGTGGCGCTCTGACACAAAAACACTCCTTAAAGATGCCCCTGAGCCGCTGATAAGCTGCAAAGAAACACTTCGTTACAGTAGGTCTCAGGTAGGTCAGGGAACTGTTGGATTCCACAGTGTATTTATATGTCACCTTTATCAAGGAGTAAAAAAGACACATAAACTGGCTATTATCAACAATTTTTCCCACAATCTAGGATACAAAGGCACCAAAAAAATTCTAGACTCACAGTAATATTCTGATCAAATAATATTAGGCTACTGCAACTGTACTTAGAAAACAAAATTAGACTTAGTTGCTATAATATCACTCCACTGACCAGATCTAGTGGAGGAATGAAGGCCAGTTTGATGGTGACTTTTGTCCAAGCCTGGTCCATTATCAACCGAGGTATTACCCTCAGATCCACACTAGTATGAGAAAGGCATGCAACGATCATATGAATAACAACTGACAAGAGTAGCATGTTAGTATACCTGAGCAACATAATAATTACTTTATGAAAGATAGTATCAACCCAATTCTTCTGAAATTATTTCAGATTTTCTGTTACTGATTTTTCTGTATGTCCAACTGAAATGTTAATGCATCTTAATTTGTATTGCTTTAGTAGGGTAACCTAGCCTACCATAAGGTTTTGATGGCCGGGCTTCAAATCACTAGGGAGGGACACCAGTGGCTGGCCAGCATCTCCCTGCATATCTGAAGACACAGGTAAGTCCCTGTGGACAGAGAAGGGAAAGTAGACTCTTTTTTTTTCAAACACATAGGCCTTCAATCAAAACGAAACCTTTGCGGTGAGGCTTACCCAGTTATCTTCACCCTGATCACAGTTGAGAATGATTGAGAACTGATTGAGAATCCGTAGTTTGGGACAGTAGCTGGAAGGTTCAAGCACTCTTGGTTAATAAGCTAATCGTATCAGTATCAGGTTTCACTCCACGTAAAGAACTCGACAATCTGACGGACTTGATGAACGATTTTAGCTATTATTAGGCCTATTGTAAGAGAAAAATGATAGGCCTACATAAAACAGACCAATCCAGATTTAAACGTTATGCACGTACAGTATGAAAAAGTTCAAATTCATGATTATTAACTGCAGAGAACAGCATACTTACCGTGCAGTACAATCGCAGTGTAAAATCAAAATGAACATAAGAAGAAACGCGGCGCTATATAGAACGTAGTCAAAATTCTAATGGTCATAGAATGTCACGTCGAATGATGCGTCACAATCAATCTCCATGGCAATTCAGCATAACCTGTGAGCAGCTGTTTTTTGAGTATAGTTTGTCCCGTACCAATAGTCTTGCTGGCTGACTGCGTGGCAGGTCTTATGTCGTCCTATTTTGCCATGATTCCAACCCGTTTTGAATAGTAACCTAATGATCTCAAAGGAGATCTGCATGGAGTTGGACACACAGTGCATTTCAATTATTTACACTTGTCTGATCACTCTTTCACTTATATTTCATGGTGTAAAAAAATTTGTAGTTAAATTCTTAATAGTTTATTGGTGTAGGCAGCATTTAGTTTCTACTTTTATCATGTTATTTAGAAACTATTTTGAGTGGCATGCTGGGTATTTGCAATGCCACTTAGTTGTAATATTGGAGAGAGTTGACAGGTTCTGGAGACGTTTCTGTTCAACGGTAGCCAGAGAAACCACACTAAATCAAGTGTGGATGATGATTAAAAACAGGTAGATATGAACCATCACATATTCCTGATTTAATTGAAGGAAGCAAGCAATACCCTGCAAATCCTGATAAAGCTAATCTATTAGCTTTCGCAGATATTCATAAATGTGATGGAGGATTTTTTTAAGAAAAGAAAAGAAGAATTCTTCTTAAGAGGAACTCAGACATGTCTAACATGGACATTAATTTTAGTATGACAGAAGTAAAAATGACTTTCAATAATACCACATAATCTCCAGGTAGTGATTACCTATGCTATGCCATGTTTAGACATTTACCTGATGAAATCCAAGAAATAATTATTTACTAAAGTGTGGAATGAGGGTAGATTACCAATCGCTTGGCAAAGGGCAACGATCCTCCCGTTTCGTAAACCTGGCAAAGTAACCCAGGAAATTATACACAAATAGGTCTTACTTCACATGTAGGGAAGCTAATGGAAAAGATGATAGCAGCAAGATTAAATTATTATTTGGAATATAATCATTTACTTAACAGCTATCAAACTGGATTCAGGAAGCAGAAATCAACAACAGATGCTTTGATGAAACGTACTAATGAAACTGAAATATCTTTCAGTATGAAAAAAGCTATGGTGGCAGTTTTTCTAGATATTGAGAAGGCTTAGGATACCATGTGGAGGGAAGGATTGTTCATTAGAGAAAAAGGGTATTATAGGTAGGATGTATAACTACATATTAGATTTCCTAATCAATGTACCTTCAAGGTCAGAGTGGGTGAATCTATTTCAGAGGAATTTATAGTTGAAAGTGGAATATCCCAAGGGAGTGTCGTTAGTCCAATTTTATTTAATATTATGATTAATTATATTTTTGAGAAACTGGGTGGAATGAATGAAGGTCTACTTTATGCAGATGATGCTGTTATCTGGAGAAGGGGGAGTGATATATCACATATTACTAATGCAATGCAGAAGAACATATACATCCTAGAGCAATGAGGAGTGAATTGGGGTTTTCCGTTTTCTGTACAAAAATCCCAAATCACATATTTTGCAAGGAAGAAAGTTACACATAGTCTTGCAGTCATGCACCCACACTCACCCACTTGAAAGAGAGACATTTAAATATCTAAGACTTTGGTTGGATAATAAACTTACTTGCAAACGTCAGATTGAATATACTGAAACAAAATGTAAAAAGGTTTTAAACTTGATGAGAATGGCTTTTGGTCTTTGCTGGGGAGCAGATAGGCAATCTTTGCTACATATTTATGAACCATTAATAAGTTCAATGGTTGACTATGGTTGCGTTATATATAGTTCAGCTTGTAAAACATCTCTCCTGAAGCTGGAAAGAATGCAACTAAAGGCCCTGAGAATAGCAGTCAGGAGGGACCCCAGCAATGGTCAGGCTACAGACCTTCGCATAGCCAAACTTGCCACTTGCACTTGTGGCAAATTGATTTATAAACAGCTTGGCATTAAAGTTGTCTGTCGCATGGGTTAATATTTTCATGTTATAGGGATATTAACATTACAAACGACTTTTTGAATGTTTGTTAGCGTCCCTCCTGCCTTTTGCTCCGAGGTTGCTCAGAGGTCACGGGTTCAAGCCCTGGGCTGGACCTCGCGGGATGACCTCTGGTACAGTGGTGCTGTGATCCAGATGGGAGTGAGCTTTGCTGGACAATTGACTGCTTCCATTCCTTTGTCTATTGCCAGAATAAAATAACATCAACTGGGCATTTGTGTGCGCTACTTACTACTCAACGCACAAGCAAAAACATTTGTTTATGTGAAAATGCACTCACTCAATATATCATTCTGCCTCAATAGCTGATTTTTTTTCTCATGATGCCCTCTTGAAATCATTTAAACCAGCACATTGTAATCCACCTTACTGTAGTCCACTTTACGGACCATGATCTCAGAATTAATTTTTTACTCACGTCTTTTTTTTTTACTATGACACCCCTGATCTTATATTGACTGTAATTAGAAAAAATACAGTTTAAAAACCGCAAGCTCAGGAGTTACATTCTATAGAAAAAAGACCAAATCTACTAACTGAAATGAAATGAAAGTATTTTAATGTTCAACAAAAGGTATAGCAGTTGATCCACACATTCTCTATTAAAACATTATAGGTTGGTGATTGTGGTCTATGTTGTTTTTGCGGATGAGGTAGTCCTATGCCTTTTGCAAGGCCCCGGTGATGGTCTTCACCACTTTAACAAAATATCTGTCGTTGGCTTCTCCCCGACATTAGGAGGATGCTGTGGCAGGTTCCTCTGGCAGAACCCAGCAAGTCTGAGCTAATTTAGAAAATAAATAAAATAGTTACAAAGGAAAATAAATAGTGATAAAAATACTAAACTATGATACTTGACACTACTATGATGATAAGATTTTCAGGATTATTTATACCTACCCCCATTTTCACAACAGGATGGCTCAATTTTTGTGATATCTGTGAAAAAGGCCTCAACATTGTTGGCTCTCTAGAAATGAAAACAAACAGTGACAGTGATGATGAGAGTAATGATGGTAATGATACTGAGGAGGAATCACTATGTTGTTATTTTTTTAAATTCTTATTTTTACCCTTATTAATAAACCACATTACCTTCCGCTTTAAAGCCATCCACACCTTTCCACAGAGTTTAAATCTCTGCAGGAACTTAAATAGCTTGCATCCACTGTCTCTCTCAGCATCTCCCTGGACTGACCGAAGGAGCTCGTTCACCAAACATTTAGTCAGGATTGTGCTGAAGACAGGTATGCGGTAAAGTAAAAGCTTATGAACCATGTCTTTGGAGATGAAGTTCTTCAAAAGCTCCTTGTACAGTTTCTTGCATATCTTCTCAATTTTGATAGATCTTGGATACACCTAATTTCTCAAAAGGCCTGAGGCAGAGCAAAACTCTAACACAATCCCCTCAGTGAGGTCTCCATGGTACATTGTGAAATCTGTTGTATCCTCTGTGGTGGGCTCAATTTTTCTCATCAGCCGGATTAACACCATACTGACGAGAGATGAGTAATCATTTCCGTCAGTGTTCATGGGAGTTTGGTCTTTTCCCTCTGTGCAGGCAGCAGGTGGCGCTCTGACAGACAAGCACTCCTTAAAGACGCCCCTGAGTCGTTGACAAGCTCCAAGGAAACGCTTGATTACAGTAGGTCTCTGGTAGGCCAGGGGACTGTTAGATTCCACAGATGACCGCGTGGCTCCAGGCACGACGATGTACATGACATTCCCCACTGGATCAGCCAAAGTTTCCATTGAGGAAGCCGGCGTTACACCCTCAGTGACATCCATCTCATTCGAGTGCTTGCTGGAGTGGCCCGAAGTGATGGAGCTCATGTCATAGTCCAGTGAGCCCAGGTCAATGTCCCACTCCTCTTTGTCCCCAGTTCGGGCCATCACCTCACTGATCATGAGTTTAGATTTTAGCCTTTCCTCTATAACAGAGTCTAGGCACCTGGAAAGCAAAAGAAAGCATTTTAATATTATGTATATATACATATATAAGGTATGTACAGTGTTTTCATGGACATGCACACAAGTGTATTTGCATGATCTAGATACAGTTAAGTATGAATTGCCTCTGGAATTAATATTTATCTACAGTGTTTTGATAAACTTATGCACACAAGTGCATTCACATTATCTAGTTACAGTTCAGTATGAATTTCATCCAGGATGACTAAAACTCTATCTATCTATCTTATAAATGTGAGAACCTTCCAAGAGTTGGAAACACACAGTACATGATCGCCCTCTGCTGGTAAGACACATGAACACCTACTCATTGGTCAGGTTTTGGATAGTAGTGATGGTTTCAGAGTCTGTAGACGAAGAGTCTATAGATTCTGAGAACTGCCCGTTTGTAGATGGGTCTTGAATCTCTTCTGTATTACTTGTGTAAAAGGAAGCGTAAAAGATATTAAGCGTTAATGAAAAGTATTTATACGTCATTTTCTTAAGGAGTAGAAAAGAAACATAAAGTGGCTATTATCAACAAGCTTTTCCCACAATTTAGGATACAAAGGAACCTAAAGATACCAAAACCTTTCAAGACTCACAGTCATATTCTGATCAACTAAACACATAGGCCTTCAATCAATATGAAACCTTTGCGGTGAGGCTTACCCAGTAATCTTCACCCTGATCACAGTTGAGAATGATTGAGAACTGATTGAGAATCCGTTTGGGACAGCAGCTGGAAGGTTCAAGCACTTCGTTTAATAAGCTAATCGTATCAGTATAATTTTTTACTCCACGTAAAAAGCTCATGAATCTGACAGACTTGATGAACGATTTTATGAGGTCTACTGTAAGAGACAAATGATAGGCCTACATAAAACAGACCAAACCAGAATTAAACGTCATGCACGTACAGTATGAAAAAGTTAAAATGAATGATTATTAATTGCAGAGAACAGCATACTTACCGTGCAGTACAATAGAGTAAAATCAAAGTGAACACAAGAACAACCGTGGCGCTATATAGAACGTATTCAAAATTCTAATTGTCATAGAATGTCACGTCGTATGATATGTCACAATTAATCTCCATGGCAATTCAGCATAACCTGTGATCAGCTGTTTTTTGCGTACAGTTCGTCCCGTTCAAAAAGTATTGCTGGCTGACTATTTTACCATGATGCCATCCCGTTTTGAATAGTAACCTAATGATCTCGAAGGAGATCTGCATGGAGTTGGATACACAGTGCATTTCAATTTTTTACAGTTGTCTTATCACTCTTTCAGTCATATTTCATGGTATCAAAATATAAATAGTTAAATTCTTAATAGTTTATTGGTCTAGGCAGCATTTAGCATTTTTTATTTCATCATGTCATTTAGAAACTATTTTGTGTGGCCTGCTGGGCATTTGCAATGCCACTTAGTTGTAATATTAGGGAAAGACAGGTTTTGAAGACGTTTCTGTTCAACAATAGGCAGAGAAACCACGCTAAATCCAGCGTGGATGATTAAAAAGATGAAAGGTAGATATGAACCATAACATAATCCTGTTTTAATCGACGGAACTAAGCAATACACTGCAGATGCTGATTAAGATAATCTATTAGCTAACACTTTTGCAGATATTCATAAAGGTGATCACTTGGAGGAATGTTTTAAGAAAAGAAAAGAAGAAATCTTCTTAAGAGGGACTCAGACATGGACATTGAATTGACAGAATTAAAAATAACTTTAAATGATTCCGCATGTTCCACCCCAGGTAGTGATTACCTATGCCATGTTCAGACATTTACCTGATGAAATCCTAGAAATAATTCTTAAATTATTTAATAAAGTGTGGAATGAGGATACATTACGGGCAACGATCCTCCCGTTTCGTAAACCTGGAAAACCTGGACTCAAGTAACCCAGGAAATTATAGAGCAGTGCAGAAGGACATATACATCCAAGAGCAATGGGGAGTGAATTGGGGGGTTTTCTGTCCAAAAATCACAAATCACATATTTTACAAGGAAGAAAGTTCCAGATAGTCAATGTGCTCAAAGACTATTGGGAGTATTACAAAGATTCTAAGGGGTTTGGATGGAGCATTGATGATTCTGCAAATCAACATGGATTAAAGAATTTAAGTTCAGCTCTGCATTGGCTTTGAGCAGTGTCCCTCCATGGATCCTCCCTGCTCCTGATGTTAATATAGAACTGTTTGAAAAAAGGAAAGATCACCCAGATCAATGCAGTTTTGCAATATTTTGCAAAAACTACCCGATTTCTTCATTCCCTGGATACCTTCAAATATTCACAGATGGATCAAAAGACACTCAAAGTGGTCAGTGTGGTACAGGAATTTATGTTCCAGAATTCAATAGAACCTATGGATACAAAATGAATAATTTCTTATCTATATACTCAGTAGAACTGACTGGAATAATTACTGCTTTAAGATGGATTGAGGAAATCAAACCCCTAAAGTCAGTCATATATTCAGATTCAGTGCCAGTGTTACAAAATATTTTATCAGGTTAGTCAGTAAGAGATGATTTAGTTATTGAAATGACACATCTGTTAGTGCGTCTAACAAAATTGAACAGTAAATCTTGGATTTACTGTTCAATTTGGTTGGGTACCAGTTCATACTGGAATCAAGGGTAATGACATTGCAGATAAAATGCAGTGCAACATGTTTAAGAGCCCTTGTATCAAGCAGCAGTGTAGATTCTGGCTTGGCCCATCTCTAATGCTAGAGCGTTCTGTCAGGCATGTTGCTGCCTTACTGTGTTTTTTTTAGTTTTTTGTTCATTGTTTAATTATTTGTCTTTTTATGTAGCTCTACAGCTGATGTTGCTCATCCTGCCAGCACCATGGCATGGGTGATGTTGCCTGTCTGGCCACGAGTGTTGGTAGGTGTGAGTTTTACCCTTTACTGTGCCTGGCTGCAATGGCAGACTTAATGTTTGTTTTTCTGTTCTCCTGGCAGCATGGCCCACCTATCCACCTTGGCTGGTAGTGTGGATTGTGCTGTTGTCTTGTTTTTTTTGCCTTAGTTTTGTCTTGTTGTCATTTTCAGTTTTGTTTGGATTTTTTTTTCACTTGTTTTGCATCTGTACTGAGCTGTTGGGTTTTTGTAATTCTTATATTTGCTCATTAACTGAGGCTCTGGGGGTGGTTTCCTGGTGGTGATGAGCAGGAATTGCACTTTTGGTGTTGCTCTGAGTATTGCTTGCGGCGGCTTTGCTGTGTAACCAGTGAATTGATTTCATAATGCTTGCATGTGTGTCTGTTGGTGTGGCCTTTGAAGCACACTTCCAGTTAGCCTGCCTCCCTCAGGTAAGCTTACTTGTAACTCCCTCTTGGTGCTACAGCACTGATGTCAGTTGTCCCCTTCATATACATCAAGAATAATAAATAAATAACTCTTCCAGTCTGTTTCAAGTTTCTGTTGCCATGTTCTCATTCATATCAGTAAAATTTACTTGAAATGGATTTACTTAAATTTACTTGGAATGGAAAGGGCTTTGAATGGAGTTCATGTCTCAATAGTCCTTATTTGAACCTGTAAAGATCAGGTTGTTTTTTAATAGAAGTGGTAATCTCCAATTCCCTGAGGTGGCCTAGTCAGGCAACAGTGATTGGCTTTTTGGCTTCTTACCTCATCACAGGCTACACAAAGCCTGATCACTGGGGTATTGAATGAATGAATGAAATCATATCTGAATGAGTGCATTTACATGAATGGCAATAATTTGACTATTGATTTTATTCTGTGTATGACAATGTTGTGATTATGGTGTTTACATGAGTTGCTAAGAGTATTCTGTTCATATTCCCCATTTACATGCGACACTGCATAATCTCATGAATTATCACATTAACAGTTTGATTAATAACTCAATTGAAACTGTCAAATCCTGTACTAAAATAAATCATGATGGTGATTTAAGGTAACAAATTGATAATCACGATGCCATGAGGGTGGACGGTTTAAATCTCTGAAGAAAGTGAAATATTTTCCATCCATGAACTGTTTTGCAACCCTCTCATTCCTAAGTGTGTTGACCAAACATTTTGTCAAGATTGTGCTTAATACAGATTGCAAGTAAAGTGAAAGTTTAGTATGAGGAGATTGTCGTGGAGGAGATGACGAGAGTGTTTTTTCCAAAGGTGCTTGTACATTTTCTTAGCCTGGTGCACCAAACGCTGGTATATTCTTTCACTTTGTGTAAAGCATCTGGGATTCCTCATTTGGCATACATTTCCTTCCTTGTGGCCAGATACTTTCTGTGAACCTTTGAAATATTGGCGATGCCAGAGTCTTCTGAGCAAAATGTGATATTTAGCAGAAGCACTAAGTGGTGCTAGCCTGACTAACATTTTCATTTTCTGAGTCTTGATTAATTGTGGGTACACCTCGTTTCTTAAGAGGCCTGATGGAGGGCAAAACTCTAAAAAGCTGGACCAACAAAAAAACTTACAATGATGCTAAATTAATAATTACGAAACTGAATATAACTACATCATAGACTTAATACAACACTTTTGAAATGCAAAAATCTTGAGTCTTCCTGTGCAGTGTCTAAGCCCTTGAACAGCCAGCCATCTGCCATGTGTTTCACTGCAATATCCAGTCCATTTGTCCATTATTTTTCACAAGATTTACCTGAGGTCATTACTTTTTTTGTAAATATTACCCCTGAACATGATACTGTGCAATGTCTGTCTAAGTCACATACACACATACATACGAACACACACTATAGGTAGGCTTTTATAGACTATTATTGCATAAATAGGAGAAATGAGAAATTACTACTTGGGTCCTTGTGTGTGTGCGTGAAAGAAAACAGTGAACCATGTCAGGTCACTAGCACTGCAATACTGACCCCTTGTGGTGATGTTTCACACACAATGAGGCCCAGACTCAGACTCAGGTTCTCAGATGAACCAAATGGGGTTACAAAATCTCATTCAATGCACTTAGTTGATTGGAAGGCAAACTGAAAAAAAAGACTTGTAAACTCAGTTATTTATTTTGTGTTACAGAAGATATGAGTATTACACCTTCAGAGTCTCAGATATTTCCTCTCAGGACTGTGTCAGGCTTTTGGTTACTGTTTTTCCTGGTCGGCACCAGGCACCACAGTTACAGTCAGCTGGTTGGAATTGGAGCAAGAGCAGATCCTGATGAAGACGGTAAGCATCTCACAAATCATTTGGATCCGATTGCCTGAAGCAGACTTTTCAGTTAGGATTAATTTTGTACATCCAAGGGGTGGAGAGGGAACTGTTTTGGTGAAGCGTTCTAGAAACTTAAACCTCTGAGTGAAAGCAACAGGTGCATCTTTCCTCATTTTCTGAAAGAGACTTGACTCATGGTCTTCATCAGGCCTTTGGTGGAGCCTTGGGGCCAGTGCACCCTCAGTGTCTGCTCTTTGAGCTCCATCATACATCAGAAATCCTCCCCGAGCCTCAGCCTCTCTCAGAGATGTGTATGAGCTACAATATTAATAACAACGGCACATGTCAGTGAATGGCATGCATCCTGCTGCTGTAGTGACACACATCATGTGATGTTTCAGGCCCTACTGCAAACATGCTGAAAGGTGCTTGCAGATACAAAGTGATTTTCCATGCCCTGAATACATGGGGGCGCATTCACACTTATTGTTGTTGCAGTCATGTGTAAAATAGAGAGCCACTATACCTTCCGGGGGATGGGTAGGGAGTAGGGGTCCGTGTGCTGGCTGCAGTCTTTATGCTGTCATGCTTTGAATCATGATCACAGAGAAACTGCACCACTTTAGACATGCACCTTTCTGTGGCAAAGTCAAAGGAGGGGTTGGAGGGGTCCAATGGTCCAGCATCTAGATCAATTACAATTACAATTTCAAAGACCCATTAACTCCTTTGATAACTGGTCAATCAATGACTCACACAGAGTGGCTTCCAGCCCGTTTGTGGCTAGGAAAGGTGTTTGGTTAAGGTTTTGCCCTTTTAAGGCTCTGTACATAATGCCAAGTAGATCCCTTCATTGTTAAATAATAACCTACAAGAGTGGAATAAATCAAACATCCTTGTCAAATGTACAAACACAGGCCTGGTCTCGCACCAAGGTGTTCATGTACTTGACTACTTGAATACTACTACTAAGACATAATGGGGCAGTTTTCCTGTGTGGATGAAGCCCAGTCCTAGATAACATGCTCTTTCTCAATAGAGATCTCCATTGCAGTTCTTCTTTAGTCCAGTACTAGGGATTAATCAATGTATTCCTAACCAGCTCCATGTGCATTTCAAGTATATTCATTAAACACAAACACCTCCCCTATCTTCCATCAAATCATCTTCAAACTATTCAGCTCGTTTCAGTGTGGTGAAAATACTGTACTGACCTGAGCAAACAGCGAATGGGAGGTTGATCTGTTGGTGGCTTCCCCCCAAATCCAGGCCCTCAATAACCCACTCCTCATGTTTATCATTTGAGAGTGTCTGTGGAACATAGAATATCTGTTAGTGCATTACAGTAAGGTCACGGGATTACACTCTACAAATAAGGCCATTTAACAACAACATAATTAGGTCGAACCTCAAGACTCTATATTTGACATAATAATAATAATAATCGTCATCATCATCATAATATCATCATCATCATGTGCTGTTAGCAGACCAATTTATATGCCTAGATTACCTTGACTTCTTGATTGGGCTTAGGCTCTTGTGACTGCATCTGTGCTGGTATCCCTAAATTAAAATGGCAACAGGGGTGTTGTAAGGCACTATCCGTTTCCACAATGTACTGTATCTAAACTTATTTCAGACAGGACCTGTAACATTTCCACCCTTGCAGTGCAATACAACTGATCTTACCAGGACCCTTAGTGAAAGGACAGTCTGACTTCCGGCTGCTCTCCCACGCAACCTACACATTTACCATTTAATGCATCCTAAGAAAGAAATATGATATATGGGTCATATATGATGCTGCTTCACTGCTTGTCTTGGGAGAACTGCTGCTGATCAGTGTAAGAAGGTAAAGATGGTAGAGTAGAGTAGAGTTACTTTATTAATCCCGAAGGAAATTAAGGTGTCCAGCACCATAATACACATAATACACAATGCAAAAACAGATCAACCATATTGCACACATCTGCATTCATACAACATTCACTGAACGGGAAAAAAAAATGACAGAACCTGGTCTTCAAGCACCTCCAAATTCTCGTCTGGGTCGCTTGTGTGAAGGCACCAGTTTGGATCCATATCCTTTAGCAAGGGTGAAACACTTTAACACATTCCTGTTCATTTAAACACATAAATTCAATATAGAACTGGTATCTTAGTATCCATATTTGCATTTATCCTAAATTCATAGCTAGTTTTTCTCATGAAATCAAGATTCTACAGAAACATGTTCAAGCCCCAGGACATAGAAACCCTGATAATAGTTGTTTTTGCTGTGAATTATAACCAAGTCAAGAAATTATTACTGTAGAAGGTGTAGTTCGGCTGATCCAACTCTTGGTGTCAGTAGACACCTGAGAAGCCCTCAGTGACACTGTTGTTGATTCCCATGCATATAATATCAACAATTATGACATCACAATTAAGATTAAAATGAATGGCACCGTTTTATATCAAAATATTTTATTGATCATGGTTTGAAACTTATAACAAATAAACACATCTGTAGTTTTAAATGGTTTCACAAACAAACAAGAACATGTGAACACACACACACTTAAAAAATGCTCATTATCAGGTCTTAACTTAGATTCAATTTTTTCCCCACAAACACACATGTGAAAATATACACAGGCAGTGTACAAAAAAACTGCTGCATAGCAAAAAAAACAATTTGTCCACAACTGAATCATGGCAAGCTCATGGATTTGTTCCAAATGCAGTCCTAACAGCAGGAGACTCATATACAGCTCTCTAGGTTTGAGGTAAAGAGATAAAGAGGTAAAGCAGGCATATATGTTTTTATAATACTGTGAGATAGTCTTTGGAATAGGACAGAGTTCTTTAAAATAGGACAGAGTTCTTTGGAATAGGACAGAGTTCCTAAGTCCCTTGTTTCATCTTCATTCCTTGGACACCAAAAAGTAGCCCATGTTGTGGAAGTGGATGTTCTGGTCGTTCTTTTCTGGGTCCGGCAGGAAGTGATCTTGCATGGTGACCTGTGAGGGCGTGGGGCTTACAGGTGACATCAGAGGCTTCTCTTCCTCCAGGGGGGACATCTGAGGACAGACTGCGGGGGGATCGCTACCACCAGAGGCCGGGCTTGACCCCAGCTTACCCAGTGTGGACGCAAAACGCATCCTGTGTCTGAGAGACAGAGAGGTGAGGTGATAGACCAAGAGAGAAAGAGACAGGGACACAGCCAGGAAAAGAGAGAGAAAACAGAAAGGAGAAAATGAGAAAGTAAGAAAAAGTGAGAGAGTTTTACTGCATAATGTGCTCCATGGACAGATTTATATGATCAGATTTGTACTGAAAATACAAATAAAGGGAAGTAAGGTCACATATAACCTTAAGATAACATTAAAAAGGAAGCAACTTCAAAAGACTTATTAGCACAGGAATCCACTGAGCAGCAAGTACCTGAACACATATACAGACAGCAGAATGACCATGACCGCCAGCAGACAGACACCAAACATGGTGCCAAACACATCCAATGAGTCGCCAGACACAGCTGCTTCTACTGGTGAGAGACAGACACACAATTTAGGGATTTAGAAAGAAATGAAAAAGGTAAAAGATCATTTATGTCTTTTCTTTCCAAACTGTAATTCAATAGCACTTAAATTTTTGTTTTCCTGCATCATCTGAGTATTGATCCTCAATCTGAAAAGCCAGCTGAACATGTGTTACATGTCATTTAGTATTAAATGACTAAAAGTAAAAGTAAAATGTCACCATGGGCACATAGAAATGAATGGAAATGCTCTTGAAGTGTCCAAAAAAAGTGTTCAGATGCTGAATTCATTCAGTGAATCCTTACCTGTTATTTCACCTGATCCAGAACCTTCCAGAAGCCATAAAGTTTCCTGAAATAAAATGAAGGCCAAAGTCAGTGAGAGAGTGTGCTTGTGTCCAGTCTGCAATCTGCGTTTAATACCATGGGCACTCCCCACAGTTCTCAAGGGCATGGCATGGGTGGGGCAGAAAGATTGTGTAGGGAAAATTGTAATATCCTAGAAATGAATCTTAATGTGATACAAACGTATGCCATGTGTGATACAAAGGTATGCCAAGTGTAACCTGAGTCTAAAGGGTTAAGACAACAAACCAGAGCAGATTAGGGTTAGAAAACAGAGGGTGCTGGTGGACACCAAATAAACATCTGTCTTCACCAGGACAGGGAATAGATATCTATCTTCACGAGGACAGGGAACCTCAACAAGCTAAAACAATAGGAGGGCAGGGGGGTCTGCTATTTGGTTTACATGTGATGTCTGCTCTGGGGGGTATAAAAGGGAATCCTAGTCTTCAGGAAGACAGGCTTGTTACTATACATTCCTTGAGTAGGTTTGTGTGGGTAACTTGTCTCTGGCATCGTGATTAAAGACTGCAGTGATCCACCAAGTTGCCTGCCTAGTATTTTTGACCACAATTGCTTACCAGATTATCATCAGACTGGGATGTTGTAGTCGATTCCAGAGCTGCAGGAAAGTACACAGATACACAGATATTCTTAGAAAGCAAAATCAAAGTGGATGGATGGTGTGTGTGTGTGTGTGTGTGTGTTCTTCCCTCAGGTCTGTAGCACAGATGTGCCTCTGTGATGATGTGCATGTGTGTGTGCATGTGTGTGTGTGTGTGTGTGTTCCTCTTACTGGTCCAGGTGCATGCATACACAGGCGTGGTCCAGTCACTCCATCGGCCATTGTTGAACTCCTCTATGGCCCGGACCTGCAGCTCATACTCAGTGTGGGGCAGCGCGTCTGTGATGGCCCACGACAGGGTCTGTGTCTCCACTGTCTGATACTACAAACACACACACACACACACACACACATACACATGCACACAGCATTTTGAGAACATCTCCTTGCTGTCGAAATCATGCAGTGAGAACTAATGGTGATACCAATATTTGCTTGTTTATTGGTATGTCTAATGACGCAGTGTGTGTCACACATAGAAGAACATGACAGAAGTTGACTTTATAAAGTATAAAAACTAATCTGAAATCTAAAAACATTTAGGTTTTTGTGGAAATTGTGTGAATTCCGTTACTGATACTAAGTACTAACAATTTACTCATCTTTTGGCTGTGTTTGTAGTAGCTCTAGATTGAGTGAGACAGTATTGCAGTAACTCATTACATGGCATATTCCATTATACAATTATGCTAAAGCAATAAAATAGAAGTGTAATGGGTGTTATTAAAAGGCTTTCTGGTTAAAATAATGTGGAAAGTGCGTGTTACCGTTTCACCCAGTGATGGTCGGTACCGTAGCTGGAACCGTAAGAAGTAGAAGCCCCTCCTCCAGGAGGCGGGGTAAGCCCAGGACACGTCCAACATGTGCTCCCCGCCCTCAACACCACTGGCCCTCACTGAAGCAGGGGGGTCTGGCTTTACTGCGCAGATAGGAAAAAAGTGACTTGTTTCACAAAGCACTAAATATCGGGAGGAAAGATAGTGTTTGAATGATTTGTGTATGTATTTATGCTTCGTTTAAATTGTTGGATTTGTTGAAGCAGCCTTAGGCGTCATGAAAGGCACTCTTAAACAAAATGCATTATTATTATTATTGTTATTATAAACATATAACACAGAAGCAGACCAAGATGACAAGCTATAGAAACTAGAGACTAGTGAAGAGGAGGCCGGATCTTCTTACTGCAGTTCTCCCCAGTGAAGCGGATCTCAGGGCTGGTGGCATTGCCCGCCGTGTTGGTCACACACAACTTGGCCGTGTACACACTCCTGCTACCCCAGTCTCTGTCCTCCTCGTGGTTCAGAACACACCAGCAGCGGGAGTGCAACACAGAGTATGTACACATAACCTGGGAGAGCTGCCTGCTAAAGTGGGCAAGGAGGAAAATATACACCATGAACTAAATTTAGGAAAACACACACCTTGAACTAAATACAGATTAGGTAGAAGTCGGCTATTTCTGGTTTCTGGTTATGTTGTGGTTATGTTCATGTTTGCTTTTTTGTTGTTGTTTGTTTACTACATGCTTTCATTTACATTGTAAACATACAACATTATCTACTTCCCACAGTCACATTGAGCATTAAGGCCACCACACAGAGAGCAGGAGGAAAGGCACCTTTTCTGAAGCAGTATGTGACATTTGGGGGTGGGATCCACAGGTTGAGGTGACGTCCAATCACAGCGGATCTTACTCTCAGGTGACCTCCTGTAGCATGATAAGATGGGCCTCTCTGGTGGAGCTTAGCAATGGAGCATCACGGGGGAGAGACATTAGATTTATGTGTATGTATATGGTACGTACACATCTTATCACATTATAATCTGGCATACAGCATGCTATTTCAAACCAATCTCTGATTTTAACATGACCCCCAGTAGGAATCCCCTTTTGTTAGTTGTCAACCCATTTGCCGTGTGTGCTAATTTTATTTACAGTTTTCAGTTCAATTTCAAACTAGATTCACAAAACCCTACGTTCTTCTTGCAAAATTGAATAATCACCTCAAAACAGTTGAAACTGTGCTCAAAAGTAAACACTTTTTGCTATTTTACACACATGCCACTCAAAACTATAACTCTACATAGCAGTCATTAGATACAACATCAAGAAATGAATACACGGCAGAAAGGAGAATATTCATTATTTGTATTGCAGTAAATGTAAAATCTGACGAAGAAATATTCAAAATGAGAACCTTGATGCAAACCCTTGACTCAAACATGACTTCGCATAAAGAAATTCCTGAGTACATATTGAATGCCACTTCATAACAACTTGGTCATAATTATTCGGTTCAGAGAATAGAGTTTAGTGTTCTAGCCTGTGAAAAAAATGCTAATTATACTTGCTAATTTTACAAAACAGAACCGTAATTTCAGTAAACAACTTAAAGTGCGTACACGATTTAGTCAAGGAGCACATATTCTCTTGATACAAAAGCTTCTGCCATATGTAGCGCAGAGCAGTGTGCCATTTCGGAAACAGCAACTGGGTATCAAATTTGTCATCTTAAACTGAAAATAGCGCAGCAGCATTAGTTACAGTGCAACA
The DNA here is from genome assembly GCA_015244755.2 of Tenualosa ilisha. Lineage (NCBI taxonomy): Eukaryota > Metazoa > Chordata > Actinopteri > Clupeiformes > Clupeidae > Tenualosa > Tenualosa ilisha. The sequence continues at coordinate 734,912 of PYXC01001172.1, forward strand.
GCAACTGTTACAGGCACACACCAACAGGAGATTCTTCTTATTGTAAATTAGTGCTTCCATTCCTGTCATTGTGTGTGAACTGAACTGAACTGCTGGTCCTCCCAGCCAAACAAGCCATACATCACGACATCAGTATCAAGATCGACTCCCTGTCTGTTCCTCCCACCAAAGTGGCAAGAAACCTAGGTGTCATGATCGATGACCAACTGACCTTTGCAGATCACGTTGCCTCTGTGGCTCGGTCGTGCCGTTTTTCCCTATTCAACATAAGGAAGATCAGGCCGTACCTAACCCAACATGCAACCCAGCTCCTGGTTCAGACCCTAGTTATCTCTCGTCTTGACTACTGCAATGTCCTCCTATCAGGCCTACCAGCCTGTGCAGTGAGACCGCTACAGATGATCCAGAATGCAGCTGCACGTCTGGTCTTTAACCAGCCAAAAAGGGCACATGTCACACCTCTGTTCATTGAACTTCACTGGCTGCCCTTGGCTGCTCGCATTAAATTCAAGGCACTTATGTTGGCCTACAGGGTGAATGATGGCTCTGCTCCCATCTACTTGAATTCTCTTCTGAAACCCTATGTCACCCGACGACCACTACGCTCCTCTAAGGAACATTTTCTAGCACGGCCAACACCTTGTGCAGGTCAGTCCAGACTCTTCTCATATCTGGTTCCGCGCTGGTGGAATGACCTCCCAAGTGCTACCAGATCAACTGATACCCTCTCCACCTTCAAGAAACTCATGAAGACTAAGCTCTTCCAAGAATATCTCCTGGCGTAAACTTTGAGAATGCACTTAATAATTTAATTTCTCTACATTGTGTTACACTATTGCACTTTCAACTTAAAACAGTGCAGATTCTATGTTAGCAATACGCACTCCTTGTTAGTTCATTGTGTTGTAGCTTGAATGTTATCCTCTTTTGTAAGTCGCTTTGGATAAAAGCGTCTGCTAAATGCCTAAATGTAAATGTAAATGTAAATGTGTGTGTGTGTGTGTGTGTGTGTGCGCACTCACTTCCAAATGTGATTTTCACACTACTCAGCAGTGCCCCTTGTCTGTAGCAGCTGTAGTTTCCTAAATCCTTCGGGCCAAGGTGAGGCAGCATTAGAACACTCTCTGTACCGCCTTGCACTGGCACACCGTTCAGTGTCCAGTAACTCCGCCTCTTGAGATTCACTGCTCCTCCCACTTCTGCGAAATTGTCAGTCAGTATCGGAGGATGGGTGACTTCTGCTGCTGTGTTGGCAGTCATCTGTGGCCTTTCTGTAGCACTGTAGCCATTCTTCTTAACGTCCAATGTGTCACTTTCTGTTTTGTCTGAAGGTTTGTCTATATCTGACCCTGTCTTAGAGGCATCTCCCACTCTTCTTTGGTATGACCCTGCTGTCTCTCTTTCATGTTCCCCGGGTAAAGTTTCCTCTGTACTTTCATAACGGTCCACTCCAGGCGTGGTAACTCCGTTACTGTCATGGTGTCTGTAAGTGGAGGTCATCTCTTTCCCTTTCTGGTATTTTCCAAGTGAGGTTCCATCTGTTGTTTCATGATGTGCTTCAGGAAAGGGTTTCACTGTCTCTGTGTGGTAGGTTGCAGTAGAACTTTCCGCTGTTGGTGTACGGTAAGTGTCATCTGAGGTTGTCCTTTCATTTTGCTGGTAAGCCCTTAACAAGGGTCTCTCTGTTTGTCCTTTGACCTTAAGCACACTGTCAACAATGACATCACCATGGCAATGAAGAAGAACTTGATTGCCCGGGGTCAACACCAGTACCCCAGGAGGTGGGTCTGAGAAAACAAGAGTGAGAGAGGAGAGAAAACAAACATTAGCCATCTCTACCTCCATATTCTTGTGTGGGGAATCAGGGTAGGGTAAAGTGTAGAGGTCTGTGTTTGTGTCTGTGTAAATGTGTGTGTGTGTGTGTGTGGTGAAACATGTGTGGGGGTGACATTCTCAAATAAACAGGGCTGATCTCAAAATGTACCCACAAGTATTCCTCTCACTTCCTCTTTCATCCATCCGCATGCACATGCACATGCACACGCACACACCCACCCACACCCACACACACTGGCGCTCAAAGTGATAAACATGTTTTAACTATGGTTGACAGAGGAAAATGTGCACTTTTAGACATATAAAAGCTTGTGATTGAATAAGCAACTAACACCAAGAACAAATTGCTAGTTCTTAAAGTCTGACAGAGAAAAAATACTTAATATAAGCAAAATTGTTTTTGTTCTGTTAGTATGAATAACCCATTTATACACATATGAAACTGAAAATCATAGTTCTAATAAGTTCATACTTCAAATAGCACATTTTTAAGCTAATGCAGTTAATGTGCTCCTTCACAAACTGTGGATGTCTGAAAGAAGAGAAGGGGAACTTAAATTGTGAACATCAGCAAAATGCATTCTTGTGGTTCTGACTTCCCATAATGTCAGAATTTTCTCTCAAATATGTAAATTTTTCAAATTTAACAGACATTAATGTCTTAGCTAGCATTTCACCACCCAAAGCAAATGTGGTTCAACTTTAGAGTTTGAAATGTTTCTAATGTTCCCATATTTTCCATTTCTTTGATGTCATTATCAAATACATTGTTCTTGCATAACTGCATGCACCATATATATATATATATGTTTAAGCTTGTTGAGTGAATACTGTGTCACTTACTGACCTCTCCTCGGGCAAATGTTTTCTTTGTAACCTTCCACCAACACAAGGAGAACCAGAACACCAATCCAGATGAGCATCTTCTCTGCCAGGTCTAGAAATAAATCCACACTGAGAACGAGCTGATGAGAAACTCAATCAGGAACAAACCAGAAACATCCTCCCCGTTAGTTTGACATTTGACAAAAATGTCTTGAGCAAACTCCTTAGGGAAAAAAAGAAGAGCGCAAAGAAAAGGTGCCGTAGTCCACAACTCTATACGGTATGCTAAACCATGCTTAGCGCTATTTGTGACATCTCAACTGAAGAGCTGGAGACCAGGGTGAGCACTATGCATCTCTCTCTCTCTTAAAGGTTTTGCCTGCGTTACCAGAATGTTGTGTCAAAGTCGCTTGTTGGCTGAAACAATCAGGCAGTCTCTTCCTTCCTCCTACAAATTACGCCATCAAATTTCTGTTAGTGGAACATTGCCAATGTTGCACAATATCTACCCATCAACCCAGCAAGGCCCGTAATGTGAGAAGTGTGGTCAAAATATGTCAGGGGCCATTGCCAGGGGCCAGAGATTGGCACACTTAAGGAAATAAATTGAGGATTTTAACAGATTTCTGGTATAATATCAGGAAGTGAACTATAACTATGATATATTTATGTTTAGATTTTTGTTACTTCAAACTCCAATTCATCCTGCTGAATAATAAAATTCCAATATAATCTCAGACAAATTTAGAAATGAAGACTAATACTTGAAAAAACAGCAACTTTTTAAACTAACCCTATAGAATTAGAACTATAGAAAGAATAAGAGACTTTATTTCCTTATTTCAGATAATTTCTCTACAGCAGGGGTGGGGAACCACCTTTTTAATATTAAGGGTCACATCAGTTCTCATAACTTGTCTCGGGGATGGACCTTTTTTTTTTTTTTTACCACAGAGCTGAGCACATACAGACACTTTTAGAATTACGGAACATGAATCATATTGAAGTTCCAAAGACTGATCATTAACTGATTATTAGGATACATTACATGTGAGAGCATCTCTAGCGAGACCACCAATATTCAACAACAATTTTCTACAATTCTGTTGTATATTATTTTCAACATGGAAGTCATAATCTCGGTGTGACATTCTGAATATTCTGAACGAGTTTAAACATTACTACTTCCATACCACATTCTGCATTGTCAATATCATTTTCATTTGTGAGGGACGTTTTCTTCTCAGCCAAATGGCCTCGTCTCCACAGGCTGGATCAAAGGCTTTACGGGACCAGATCTGCCCTCCAGGCCGGGCGTTCCTTACCCTGTTCTACAGGTTTCACAAAGGAACAGTAATATTCATTACCACTGGGCTGAGATCGATGAGTTATGACGGCTCCACAACACATGAGGCGGTGCCATGTTGCCATTTTTATTCTCCCAAATGTAAACTGGAGAGATTTCACAGATGCCTCTTATAAATATGGGCCCCTATGAGTTTAATGTTCCACACTGGCATGTTTCAGTCTCAACTGGGTCAAGAAATGAATAAGAGTGTGATAATATTTCATTTTAATTCCCATTTATCTAGTGAATGAGTTACATTGCATAATAATGAGGGTTTTTATTATGTGGCAGCTTTTTAAAACATTAAACATATCCCATATTCCTTTTACTATGTGTAAATATGAATTTTGGGTCATAATATTTCCCCAAAAAATCATATTCAACATATTTTATTCAAAAATACAATATAATATAATATGAAACATCATCACTAATTACTATTAAATACTGACATTTAGAAAACGGAGATAGCGTTGTTATTTTGGGTGATTTCAATGCAGTAGTTTACTCTTAGGAGTTAATCGGCCTAGAATGGATCAAAGACCACCGACACATCCACCAAAATGGAATAGTTATGTTTAGGAGAATGAAATAATCTCTATCTCAAAAAATGAAACAAAAGAACAATCAAATGGCGCTAAGCGCTGCATGCGATAAAATAGCAGGGACTTTCCCGACTGTGCCTTGGCAGGTCTCATACGACAACGCGGTTATGTCCTGATGACTCATCCCCCATTAACATGACAATGAAATGCTTAATTATTACAACATTATGACATTAAGGATTTGTCTATAACCTCCAAACTGCGCTTTGCCAATGGAGATCATAAGAGATTTGTGCAGGAAAAAAAAACAAAAAAAACAATGTGCACTTGCTGCTTGAGCCGTGGCCCACTATTCTCATGCCTTGTCTCAGCTATTGTATATTCATAAGAAGTGTGCTCTGAACGGCTGTTTTTTCACATGAGAACACAGGAAAACAGGTTATTGCCAGAGGCTCAAGAGTGGGACCAACTGTTGCAATGTTCAACCGTAAACACACACACACACACGTGCACACAGTACCCCCAACACTTCTGCAAAATGTCTCATGGGGAGTTTCAACACATCCAACATATAACCCCACTGTTGAGACACCAACACACACAGCACAACCACACAGTCAACAAGAAAACAATCTGTTGCAATGTTGTTTCTTAAGAGTAAGATTCATTGAAATCAGTGAATTCCACAAATTTTCAGTGAATTACACATATTATTTTTCTATCTTTGTGTTGCATCTGATCATATATACAGAGAAACCATCTCAAGGTCCAAAAGGCCTTTCAATACTACTAAATACAACACGCTCCTTAAAAACATGCATCCCTGGTTGGGAGTAAGATTTCATCAAACAATGTGTAGTGTAATTTCTCAACTATATGGTTTATATTGGTCTACATTCATTTTTAGGTCTATAGATTTTTCTAATTTCTGCAACTGTTAAGGGTTCAGCTATATGTCAGAATGTATTTTTCTCTATTATTATTTCTTTTTAAATCACAATCTGATTCAAATTTATCTCATGGACATTCCTAATAAATTGTGGTTAATACATGGGTGTGGTCAAAATAATGTTTTCCTCTACTGCAGTTTATACACGGTACAGCTAACACAGAGAGAAATTACTGTATTATGTTAGCAAAAAATATTTCAGCATGCTAGCATATGAGATGCTGCTAGTATAGGCATTAAAACAGTGACTCTCCCTAAATGGTTGCAGTTTCCTATGCCCCTTATGGTGTTTTAGCTTGCCTTACCACCATTTATTGTTGTGTGCTTAAATGTTCCATGTTGTTTTTTGGTTTCACAGATGCAAGTAAAAATCTGTTCAGGGCAATAAAGGATTCAATCATTCAATTTTCTTTAATGTTAACATGCCTGAGCTTGTGGTTCCTCTAGTAATGAGCAGGATTCAACAACACATCATTAACAACCACAGCCATACAGAGCCATGTAAAGAGCATTTGACCTCAAAATGGACATCAGATGCATTTAAAATATGAGTCAAATTTGTCAAAGAGAAAAGATCTCCAGCCTAAACTAAGACAATAAAGGTAAACAGTCAAGGTCCATTTTCACTGGGTAAGCAGCCAAGGATGAGTCACGGACTAGGAAGAACCAAGGCTGGTTTCACATACATGCGTTAAACTCAGAATATGAGGATATAAACTCAGGAGATTTCAGTTGGAAAACAAGCTGAATTTAAAGTTACGCTTAGCCTGACTCATGAAAGGGAATTTGCATTGTGACTGAGAATGTACTGAAGCAGTCACACTGTCTTCTACTTCTTCTTCTTAAAATTCATTGGAATTATTAATTTGGGGGGAAAAAATCAAACACGGGACAAACCTTCGTTACAAAAATATTTTACTTCACTTAGACATTGAACATTTTGTACACACCCATAAATAAAATGTATAAATGAATGCAAGTGGTTTGCAAGTAGCCCGTTTTCATGTGGATGAATCAGAGGACACACTTGCTGGCTTCTGATGGGGGCTATTACATAACAACAGAGGAGAATGTCAAGCCGACTGGCTTAGTGCGCACACCAACACACACCACTGGTGAACGCCGGCTCCACACAAGGCAATCTTTAAAGTGATCGTTTCAAAGTGAAATTACAGTTCAATGACACTCCTACCTTTGCTTCTGAAGGTCAACAATACACTTTTTCTCCCAACAAGAAGAGCTCCTGCATGAGGAGTGTGCGCTCTCTCTCTCTCTCTCTCTCTCTCTAGTCTTGATTAACACAAGCAAGCAGGCACTTATGTTCAGCCGTTGTCTGATTGATGTCTTTCAGTCAGCCTAGTACCTCTCTAGAGAGCTAAGCAGGGGACTTCCCCAATCGCTCAGGCCTGGTAAAACAGGCCCCATTTGGGGTTGGCAGGGCCTGGGGCTGGTGGCACAGCCTTCTTCAGCTCACGGAGCTTCTCCTGGCGCTGGCTGGCGCTGGCCTCGGCGTCCTGATCCTCCAGGGACTGACGGATGAGTTGCTGGAGGAGGGGGATGCCCAGGCCCGAGGAGGCCGAGACAGGGACAGTGTGGCAGAAAGAGAGAAAATGGCTGGGCACCATGTCCTTGGGGAGAAGGTAACAGAAGTCTGAGAGAGAGAAAACAGAGGGAGAGAGAGACAGAGAGAGAAAGAGAGAAAGAGAGAGGGGAGGAAAATGAAAAGAGCAAGCGGGTATTAGACTAGAATAAAAGATGAGAAGAAACTGAATTGGAACAGATTGGAAAATAAAATGAAAGTACCACTTAAAATGCAACCCCAACATTACATATTAATCTGGGCACAGCATTTCATCAAAAGGTTCACAATATAATGGTGTGTGTGTGTACATGCATGTTTGTACCCTCTGGGTTGTCCAGTTGATGCATGAGTTCATCGAGTTTCTCTTCTGCCTCAGGCAGGTCCATCTTATTGACCACCAGTATGGCCGGCTTACTGAGCAGCTCCTCTTTATACAGCTCCAGCTCCTGAATGTGCACGCACACACACACACACACACACACACACACACACACACCACACACACTTCTGTGAGCTCTTCTTATACTTTTTACAGTTATAGCACAATATAGTACTTAGCTGGACTTAGTGATGCCACTATTCTAATGACATCTGTTATACATTGAGATACGGCAACCTTCCAAAAATATTGTTCACTTTTCAAGTAAGCATTTCAATGGAATAAACAATGCTTCACTTATTCTGTGGTAAAATGTTGAGTGTTATGTTATCAAATGGACTGTACTTACACTGCACAACAAATGAGGCTAAAGTTTGGATGTTGAGATGTGCTAAGTCACGTGTGTGTGAGTCCCTGGAAGGAACATGCCCTGCCCTGGGAATCTCGTGCTGTGGGTGGGTGGGTGGGTGGTACTCACTCACCTTGGTCAGGAGCTGCACTGCCTGGAAGGCTGAACGGAAGGGGGTTTTACTAGCCAGCTGGAAACCACACACGTCCACCTGGGGGTAGGAGAGAGAGTGAGAAAGAAAGACAGTGAGGGTGGGAGTGTGTGAGGGAGGGAGATGGAGAGAGAGAGGTGTATACAAATTTTATTTGATATATTTAAGCAATCTAACACGAGTGGGAGTGGGGTTGTTTGTGGATATCCTCACAGGTGTGGTGACGTGCAGAATGCATCTTGTCCAATCAGAAATTGCCAAATAGTTCGACCCAACCTAACTGTTGTCTAAATACTTACTTAAACATGTACATAACATAATATACTGTATGCACAATATTTACATTTAGTCATTTACATTTACATTTAGTCATTTAGCAGACGCTTTTATCCAAAGCGACTTACAACTCATCAACTATAAATTGTTCAGGGCCAGTCTCCCCTAGAGCAACTTAGGGTTAAGTGCCTTGCTCAAGGACACAACGGTGGCAGCCGGGATTCGAACCCACAACTTTTCAGGCTACTTACACGCTAGCCAGGTTCCTTAACCACTACGCTACCACTACGCTACCACCACCCCAATATGTTTCACAGGCACATGTTCCTGTGAATGCTTTAGCTTTGCAGAACATGATTGATTATGGTAATAAAGCTTATTTGATTTGGAATTGGACCGAGAGGTTATTAGTGATACTTAGTTAATAATGGAACATATAATGGTAATGCTTTACTTAAGACCAAGACAAATATGATGACAAGGATCGTCTCCTAATTCTACCACTATTTCACACTTGACTGAGAAAGTCAGAGATGAAATTTATTCTGGTTACAAATATAATACTGCTGCATGCTGATGTAATTTATTCAGGTTTAGAGAACCACTAGCATAGCTACTAGGAGAGACAGCCACAAGCATGGGACAGACAACGATGCACGACTGGCTCACCACAAACAGCAGCTGTTTGGTCCTCTCCACATGTTTGAGGAACTTGTGGCCCATGCCCTTGTTCATGTGTGCCCCCTCAATTAGCCCGGGAAGGTCTGCCACCGCCACCTGCCAATCTCACACACACACACACACACACACACACACACACACCACACACACACACACACACACACACACCCCAACACACATACAGGGAAATGAAATCAGTGTTTAGCTGTGCTGTCAGACAATAACATACAAATATGATCCCACATCACAACAAATATGACCTTAAACACCACCCCCCCAGTCAAATATCCTCCTTCATCAAAATGGATCACATTTGTTGTTGTTAAGGCCCTCCCAAACAAGCCTTGATAACCTTACTATCTATGCTGACTGCTGTTTATTGTAGTGTGTTCGTAGTCTTAATTTTAAATCATTCACATTAATTAGGGCAATATTCATTTGTCGTTAAGTTAAGAGAAGCTATAGTTATCATCCTTGGAGTGAACGACCCTTTACACTGACAGACATTTTCACGTCTGATCCAAGGCTTTTGTCTGTGCTTCCGAGACAACTCTGTGACCTGGAAATCGAGGGTAAAAATCACGTAATGTGAACTAGGCTTAAGACACCACTTTTTTCCTTCACACATGTGCGTGCCCCAATATAGCTTGCAGCCTGATCCATAGCTTGAAGCGTCACCATGATCCACTAAAACACATTTATGTTGATTTGCCCATGTTGATAAGCAGTCTAATTGTGATGCATGAGACACTTTCATGGCACAAATAATATAGTTGCATTTTCCCAAATGAATAGCAAACGGAGTATTCAAAGTGGCTACAGGCAACTAAACCAACAAAAGCACCCTAATGACACCACGCCCAGCTGACTACTGTTGCCATAGCCACCGATTAAGTCCATTGATGAACAGGTCACTAATTCCTCCTAACGGGGTACTTGACAGGTTTATGAACTAATTTTACCTTTCTATCATTGTTTAAAGCAGACACAACATGCATCTTAGAGTTTATGCGTCTCAAACACGTAAGCAGAACAACATGGTGAATAGGGCCAGAGGATAGAGTGGGAGAAGGAGAGAAAGAAGAAACAAAACTGGACGAGGCTGGACAACAAAAAATCCAACAGACTTCACACTCACCTGTTTCTGGTCGTCGTACATTACCTTGCCAATCTCTGGTTTCAATGTCGTGACTGCAATAAATTACACTCATATTAAAAGAGAAAGTCCATTCATAACGCTTTGCACATCTGCACTGGTAATTTAAATAACATCAAATGCATAATGTGACTTCTGAAACATCCAACACAAGTATTCAGTATTTAAAACCATATGATCTTTTTTAGAGAAATAAAATGTCAATGCTGAGAAATAAAATGAAGTTGTGTGGGTGTGCATATACTATACTGTTGTACTCACAGGCATAGCTGGCGATCTCTGGTTTTGCATGGGAAATGGCTGAAAGCAGAGTTGACTTTCCTGCATTGGGGAACCTGTGAACATGAGTTTCAATATAACAGAGAACTTGTTGCATTTATTCTTTTAGGTCTCTCTGTGTGTGTTTTGTACCACACAGCATGAGTTCTGGCTGCTGGCATAAATATGAAGAGTCTATTCTAACTCTACAAAAAACAACTTCACGAGATCTAAAAACTCCCTCCACCATTTTACATGCAACCTAGTGTGTAACTGCTGCTGATCAATATTGATATTCACATGGAGGTAAACTAGTCATCCCTCACCCAACAAGGCCCATGTCGGCGATAAGTTTGAGGTCCAGTCTGATGTGGTGCACTTGGCCCTTGCTGGGTTGGAAGTCTGAGTAGAAGGCTCCTCCCCGACCTCCTTTGGCCACGCGCAACTTATCTCCAACCTGATCCAGCGCGCCTGACAGGAGACAGAAGTGTAGAGACAGAGGGATCACCACTGAACTATGGCAAGCACTTCACTGTGCAAATGTTGGGTTTGGAACCCAAACATTTCAAATCAATTATGATTGGCAAGAAAGAAACTGAACTTGATCTAAAACCAATAAGCATAGAGAAAGAAGAAAGAAAATCAACTCTAGGCATTGTTGAGCTGGATTATGATCAACACCAAGAAACTGTCATCACAATCCCCAAAGCCAACTTTGCAAAAGACTGACATTTGAGATAAAAGCATCAGCAAAATCCTACTCATTTACTTTTTTTATCAATCATTACATGATTCAGTATCAATTAAGAAAGGAATAATGAACAATACAGCGTGCGTACGGTGGTGAATATTGCATGTTCGAGGTGGTAATAAGGCCCCGCCGTGGATGCGGACGCTATGGAGTTCATTATCCCGCTTAAACCACTGTTGCCACATTTACGCTATGTAGTTTTGCTAACAATTTACACGTTTTGATAGCTTCTTTCCACCACAAAGTGACCCATTCAAAACTTACCAGGATAAACTGCCATTACTAGTTCTAAAAGGGTAGTTGCTATGATCAAAAGCGGGTTGTTGATTCCATCTGTCATTGTCAAGCACCGCAACCAAGGATTCTATCCTATACTTGTAACCCTGTGCTAACGTGACAGTTCATTTAAACTTCACAGTGAGTTAGGCGAATTGATATGCCATTCTAAGTAGCACGTCACAATAGGAAATTTGAGCAAGCAGTGGCATTATAAATGACTTATGGCAATGGGAAGGATTGTCAGACATTCAGCGGAGATCCCAGTCTCATTCCATCTAGCCATGGTCATTATGTGATGTGATTGTTGAAACTGTTTATGGCTTGGTTCGAGGCACTGTTTGATTTGATTTGTATTGATTCAGGGTTTGTATTGGAACAAAAATAGGTGTGAAAGCAACCTGACTTTGACAGTATACTTGACAAACATGTACTGAATTTGAATTACAGACTCCATTGACACCAAAACAGTAACAGTGCTCTAGCAATGACAAGATCAGACCTTTAGCAGTTGTCACAGTGGTTACCATCTCACCTAAGACTTTGCCGTTGTCACTGATCACAGTGATACCTGGCGGAGCGGGGATCTCGCAGTCGGATCCCTTCTTTCCCTTCAGGGCCCGGACACTTCATGGAGCAAAATGTAAACAAATGGAAGCAACAGCACAACTTAACACAGACATAAATACTAACAACTCAGAGATGTCTTCAGGGATGTTCCAGTAAAATAAAAGGTATTTTGATAACATGACAAAAACAAAAATATGAATGTCAAAAAGAAAAATGTCTATAAAGGATAAATAGATTGTCTGGGGTTGACTGCGAAGCATTTATAAGGACCTGCTGCTTGGTCCATTGCTTTGCTAACTCACATTTCTCAAGGTCATTCTCTCGCTCTCTCCTCCAGTCCTTCTCCTTCACTTTCCCTGCCAGCCAAATTAAGGTGACCTTGTGCTGGTGTGGTGACTCAGACAACTGGCACATCCCACTGATGACAAAGGATCCCCCCCCCTCCACCCCCGCTTCATCACCTATATCTCCAAGTAGATCTGACTGCATCAATCAAATCAATCAAATTCGAACCCTTCACCTGCATCAACACCATATTCACAGGGGTTACAAAGGAGAACTGCACATAGTTGAAAACCTTTTTTTTTCCATGAGCATCACATGCCCCTCTACTGTACTCACGTGCTGTTGTCTCCCACTCCTGCCACAAAGCGTTTATCCGGGTAGCGGTCCTTGATTCTCTTGAGGGTTAAGTTTTTGGAGGCGACCACCCACACATCTCCTCCGTCCCCACCCTGACCCCCTAAACGGGGCAACCCCATCCCCCCCGTTCCTCCTTTTACAAACACACGCAGGTGATCCACAAAGTTCCCATACTGTAAGGGAAGGAAGCAAAAGGGAAGCAAAATAAACAAAATATAGGTTGAAGAAATTAGCACAGGACAAGGGAATTCCATCAAGTGCAGATTACAGGCACAAGACTTTTTGGTTACGGTCACAAACTTCTAAAACTACTTCTAGAACAATAACATATTTTTTTAAAGAAGCAAAATACTTATCTCTTCTACAGATGTGCACTTTAGGTTTGTGCCTATGGCCTACCATCTTTGTACAATACCACCGAAAGTGGTGTTACAAAATGTTACAACCTCCACACTAGTTAACACTACACTGCTAAAAAGCTGCGTATAAGGTTATTGCAATACAATGTATGATCCATGCATAAAAATGCAACAGACTGCTTGTCAAGTACCTATATTGATCTATATTAACGGTTTTCCATATGTACACAAAATTTAGCATATGTGCACAGCACGTGCAGTTGCAGCCTGAGTCTAAGTCAATGTCACATACAAAAAAACTGTAAACAAAAAATAATTACACAAGTATGGGCAAAGCATTTATGCTGCCGAAACTAGTTTTGTTTCCCGAGTTGCGCACAGTCGGCTACTGTTTGCTATAAACGAGAGAATTAAAAACTAACTCATATTGTTTGAGCGTACATTTAACTCTATATCTCTATAACAGTATAACTTACAATGTCAAAAACTAGCCTATATCACCGCTTCGACACAAGTCACTCAGCGACATAAGACTTTGTGGGAAGGGCTAGTTAACAGCAACAGACTTTTGATGAGATAACATCGCTTCCACTTTCTATGCTAATGTTTCCTTGGCTAAACAGCTAACGTTAGCCATGTAAGCAAGCCGTCAGCAAAGGAAGCTGTGTTTTTAGATTAATAAATTCTTAATCCTAACCGTTTACGACGGGAGGAAAGCAGACACAGAGCAAATCATCGGAATGGAATAAACATTAGCTAGTTGGCTAGCGTGTTAACAATGTTACCTAGATTTGCTAACTTTGACAGGTTATGTTGGAAACGTGAAGTAGCACAGACCTTCCGGGAGCAACATCTGCTTAACCAAACCATGATGTCTGTGAGCTGACAGGTTAAAAAAGAATAAAACTGGCGTTGCTTTGGTCGCTCCTCATCACCATCCTCAGTACTTAATGACCTGGCGCGCTAGTATGTCTTAGGGTCTCACGTGTATGCTGTGCAAGTTCACACAGGAAGCGCTCCTCAGACACAGCTGTGAAACCAATTGGATTTTATCACTGTCAATCAAAACGAAACAAGGTGACGTTTTGGTCCGAACTGGATGCTGTCCATGGTGCCACAACATGGGTTTATTTACGTCTCAATTTTTTCCATTTGCTTAGACAGATGAGGTATCTACATATTTATCTTATTAACTCCCAGTTGTGGTGGCAACAAACTAAGTTAATTTAGCTTTGGTATAGTTTTGTTTACAATTACTACAAACTAGGCATATTGGTTGTTTATTTGTTGAGTGTTGAGTGATCAGTTGAGTGTGTAAGTATGTGAGTAGGCTATATGTCTTACATGCTACGAGATGTATACATTTCCTTTGGTTTAATAAGTGTATATTAAGTGATTAATTCCCTTGGATTAAATGTATATCTATGATATCACTTTGACAAGTTATCTCACAGTGACAACAATGAAGAAAAACTGCTTTGGAAGAAAGCAAATTTATTCTGAGAAAGCAATGTATTATAAAATACTAAATATTTTGTACCACAACTAGCCTATTGCTCCTCCTGCATGTATGCTTTGCAAAGCCTCCCTTGAAACAGGTCTTAATCCTGTCCTACCTTCTGGCATAAAACAGGTCTTAATCCTGACAGGCCATAAAAAGACATTGAAGAAAGCAAGAGATTTTAGACCATCTCGCTTGAATAATCTCTCCAGATCGAGCGTATTCTCTCACTGAGTTTCCCCTTTACTTCATTTCCACACTGTTAAGTCAAGTCAAAAGTTTTATAGTTTTATAGTCATTTCAAGCATATACACTGTATACAGTGAGATGAAACAACAATTCACCATGAATTAAGTGGTGTTACATTTAGAATATATAAAAGACATTTGACACAGGCTACATTTAGTGCGCACACATAATAGATATACATAAAGTGTAGTTACTACCTAAAGCAGAGTATTTAAGACAGACAGAGTATTTAAGACAGGACAGACAACAGATAACAAATGAGAGGACATAAGCAGACTTGTAACAGAGCACTGATGTTCACAGTGAGGTGGAGGTAGAATATATAGAATTTAGCAGCAAAGAAAGTGCAGGAGTGCATTTCAGTTCAGTGTGAAAAATTTGCATCATGTTTTGTTCAACAGTCAGACTACTTGAGGGAAGAAGTTCTTCCCCATTCTGGAGGTGCGGGCAGTTATACTGTGTTACCTTATCTGATGGCTGTAAGGAGAAGAGTGCAAGGTGTGTTGCGTCCTTAATAATGCTTGTGGCTTTGTGGCGAAATCCAGGATCCAGTTGCAGAGGGTGGCGTTCTAAGCCAACTGATCCAGTTTCTTTACCAGCTGCTGAGGAATGAAGGTGTTGAATGCTGAGCTGAAGTCAATGAACAGCATTCTGACATCAGTGTCCTTTGTATTCAGATGTGTGAGAGAGCCAGGTCAATGGCAGTGGTGATGACATCATCCCTGGAGCAGTTGGGACGATGCTCACACTACAGGGCATCCAGTGTGACATGTAGCTGGGACTTGATGTGTTTCATGACTGTCCTTTCAAAGCATGTCATGATGGTGGATGTAAGTGCAACTGGGTGGTAGTCACTGAGATAGGTTACTGTGGATTTTTTTTTTGGTACGGGGATGATGGTGGTGGTCTTGAAACAGACAGGGACAACAGTGGACCTCAGAGAGATGTTGAAGACATCGGTCAGGTCGTCAGCCATTTTGTCTGCACTGGTTTATGTAGTTAAGACCAGACAACAAGGCCAGCGATGGCAGTTTCCATTTGATTGGAATTTCTTCATAACTAACAAACTGTAAGCACATAGTTCACCTTAGTTCACCTAAAAAAAAGTTATATGTGTTTCATCAGCTATTTGTGCCAAGGTGCCCATGTCTGTGGGCAATCAGTAACTGTGGCACAAGTTTGTTGTTGTTGTTATCGTTGAGAACATTCTTTATTGTCTATTGCTGTTGTTGAGAACATTCTTTGTTCGTTTTAATCAAATTTACCTTACCAGGGATGACAATACAGCGACAGCTGTCTTATATGTATACATAACTGGTTTATGTATACATAAATGGTTTTGCTTAGGCCCAACATCTATCAGATGGGCTATATATATATATATATATATATATATATAATATATATCAATCATTAGCTTAATGTAGCCTACAGGGCTATAATCGTGATTCTCAGATGGGAGACATAGGTACTCTACACAAAAGTGGGCTCGCTCTTAATGACGCCAATGGCGTGGGCGCACACATAGGCTTGGCTATAAAGTCATACCGAATTTGTTGCGAAGACGATTGTGAGGACGTGTGCTACTGGTCACTGCTCAGTTCTGTGTATGTAGGCCTTTTAAAACTTCGAAACTTCTTTTAAGCCTGGATCAAATATGAGCGTTTAACACAGCTGAATATTGTGTTTTATAATTGGAATTGTAAACTACGTATTCTCCAAACCAAAGTTAACTCTCATTCTACGGCGCTTAACTTACTGCACTAATTGCATTCTCTTTTTGCGTAGCCTTTTACTGTATCTTCTTCGGAATCTCCAAGTTGTCCGACCAACTCCTCCCCGATGATGGGGTATTTGACAGCCACATGGCAGAGCACTTTTTTACTGTGTCTGATGCTTTTGGCTACGTCTTCCACTCCGTTGCCGCGTCTCCTCATGATATCGAGCGGCGCGGGTGTCCCTAGCCCGCAGGGCATCCACGGGGAAATCAACGATGAATGCTGGGAAGCGGCATCACGAGCCGTTATCTACTCACGCAAGTTGCCTGTGTCGGAAAGTGTCGATAGTCTTTGGGACTTTCTCACGCAGCTGAGATCTTCGCGACAGTCAAAACACAAGGATCTGTTTGTAGACCTGGCGCAGACCTTCTGGGGAAAATATGTGGACTGTGTCCTGGCTAGGGCGCACGGACTGGGCAAGCGGCTGTCCTACACCTCAGGCGAGCCACAGGAAGCAAATTAAAACTTTTTTTGCTTAAGGAGTTGTTTGTTTTGAGGACAGTGGAATATTTAAGTATTATCAAGGTGAATTACATTAAAAATAAGACGTGTAAGTACTAATTATTATTGTCAATCATTGTCTGCTTGCCCTTCCTTATCAACGTATCTTAACAGCAAACACAACATGGAAAAGGCTACAACACTTGTTGATTACACTGCATTCTGAAACATGAAGGTGGAATATAATAGTACAAAAATGACCTGCCCAAAATACAAAAAACAGCTAAACTAGCTAAATCTGCTCTTTGGCATATTGGCACCTGAGGTTCTAAACACTGACACAAGAGGGAGAGGAAGTGGAGACCCATTGAATATACCATTAAATCAACACTGAAGTAATTTATGAAATTTGAAATGGAATGAAATTTTTTGTGTGATATTTTTACAACTGAATAAAACTGATGAAAATCTTTCTTGGTTCCATGATGTCACAGCGAGTCATTTGTCGAGAACTACTGTGCTTGATACAAAGATGTGTGAGGATTTCAATACATTGCAAAGGCTGGTGAGCTTGAAGTGATTGTTTCCTGATCTGAATGTAATCAGTAAGTTGATAGCACAGAAATTTCAGTGTTAGACCCTATCAGATGTTGAAGGACATAACTGTATCCATGTTTGATTATGGTATAGCCTATTGATCTGTTATTATGGAATTATGGACATTTTTATGAGTGTGAATTTGATGTATGCTAAGATAAGTACCTATAGCATGTAATAATAACATTTGACTACAAAATACAGTTATAAAATTATACTATTATAAACCTACAACATACAATACAATTTTAAGTATTTTCATATTCAGGGTGATCGAAGGTATAGATGAATATTAGGCTAGGTGATGAAGACCTAATGGGAGGGTACAGACATTTGGGAGTTACTTGTGTGCAACATACTTTATACAGACCCTTGCCCATGATGACTATTTACGACTTTACACAGCTGTCAGCCGCCATTATCCTCCCCATTATTGATCCTGCCATGAGTAGGCCAAGACAGTTTTGAGCCCGGTGGCTCATTATTCCATAATATGGCCCTGTTGATATAATCTCTTCACCACTGGAGATTGCAGCCAGACCCTGTGTGGACTGTAAACAAATCAAAAACAGAGTGGAGTGAGAGGCTACCTGGTAGCTGTGACTCAGTGCAAATGTCCTGTTGGGTCTCCAGCACTTAGAAACAATAACCACAATCAGTGGCGTCACCAGAAATCAACGGCTAGTGAAGCATCTGTCGACTGACGTTCAGAAGGACCTACACCAGGCAAATTACGTGGAGTGATTAGACCAGCAAACAAACACGTCACAGTGTGATATGAGCTCTACTCTCTATCATAATGCCACCTGTGGTTAGTTGGTACCGGGGTGATGAGGTAGACTCATGGGGTATGGAGGAGGGCACAGTTTTGGTCATGCTAACTTCGACTTGATTTTGAAATCAGCTGGGCTTTACTCCTCTTGTTGTGTCATAGGATACACCAGGGTTGGAAATAAATGTTTTTTTGAATGCATTTGGCGGGTGGCTGGTGCTCATTTTCATCCCTGGTGTGCTCTCCTAGACAAATCATGTGTTTGGGCTAATGTTTGTTTGACTGCCTGGATATTGCTCTGGAGTGAATTGGTTAGGGAAGGCCGCCGAATGAACCATCAACAGCAGAGAGAATAGAAGGACTACATTGCAAGTATATTGCAAGCACATCACCAATGATCATCAAGTATTTATGCAAAATGAATAAGTTATATGCTTACACATTAAATGGACTTCATTGTCTGAGCCAATATAAGACCTTATTTGGTGTGTTTGTGACAAAAAATTCTGCAATCATCTAAGTCAGACCTGGTGATGGTCAGCGGCACTACTTCCCCACCACTTGTGTAGCATTCACTCAGAAAAAAAACAACAACACACAATGTATTTGAGTAAAAGAAACAGTGAGTATGTGAGAGAAGAGTTGTATCTGTGTCTTCAATCCACTCTGTGAGTGTGGTTGGTCTTCGCCATCCCATGGAGAAAAACAGTCATTGCAGGTTTGGATGTTGCGTTTGTGTCTCAGTACTGTGTAGACCACCAGCAACCCTCATTTGAAGTTGTCCTAAAACTGGCCTCTATTTGTAATAAGGATAACTTTAGATGCTATTGAAATGGAAAGTGAATAGCATGTATATCTCATTTGATAAAGCCGGCGCATTTATGATGAAAAGGACTTTAATATTAAGCACTTATTCAATTACAAATTCTGCATCTATTACGCAATGTTTAACATATTATGTAACGTCTTGAATATAACTCTCAACAAAAGGGACACCAAAGGCTATACTAGGCAATCTGGAGGGTGGCAAATATGCAAGAAATTATGTGGTGTGGTGAACGGAGAGTGGATCTTGTCTCGAACCAGGCTCGATGCCAAACCAAACAGACATCAATTATAATTGGCTCTGACCTAAGGTGAGAAGGTAGCGCAGAGAAAAGATCGATTAAGTTCCTCTTTGTGGATCAGTCGGAGCAGCATCCCTAGACGAATCTGCACTCGCTCTATATGCCTGTCGGTGCAACGTGAGGTAGGTTATTGCAGGAGACTGCATATCTGCCGTGGTTCTCACGGGCTACGCTGCGTGTTCTCCACCTGGCTGTTGCCATGCGTCAACCATGCGTCTCCTACAAGGCGGAAAGTGACCACCGAGGTCAACTTGACTGTTGAAAAGTGCCGCCGGCCGACAGCGCATCCTGCAACCCGACGGTCCGTGTCATCATGCCTGGCCCACAGACCCTCCCACCGCCGACAAGGGCTATTTATACCACCGAAGCGCTCGGAGGCAGCCAGTGAGACAGGACTGATAGCGCAACACAGAATTCATCAGAAGTGTCTTTTCCACAGAGGTAAGCGAAACACGCACGCCCGCACACAGACAGAAGGAAACACTTGAATGTCTCGCCATTTTACCACTCCGGACGCCACCCTGAAGTGAAGAGAGGGGGATGGCCATGACCTAAATTATGCAAGGTTGATGATGAAACATTTGTCGAGAGTGCCGCCAGATAAATTCACGCGTCGCTCTCCGTAGTGTATGTTAAAGCGTGAACATATCCAAACGTTTCGTCAGTGCATGCGCGCAACATGCATTGCACGCACATGCGATACTCACATGCACACACATGATCATGACCAATGTTGTGGGACTGCCGGTGAGGTCACACGATCAGATATTTGGGTAAGAGGTATTGCATACCAGTCAAGTGCGCTGAACATACATGATTATGGATAGGCTGTTTTTTTATCTTTCAGTAGAAGAGCACCTGCCAAATATATTGACTGTAACAGGAGACACGGCAGAAAATAAAATAGAGAGATAGTTCTCCGAGAAAGCTTACAGATGAATGGAAAGTCATATCATGATGATGGCAAACAGGGTTAATAACCCCCCACACACGCACACTGTATCAGTTCAGCTGCATGACAGCAGACAAAAACATACACACAAGTGCACAGGCAGGCTCTCTCTCTCTCTCTCTCTCTCTCTCTCTCACACACACACACACACACACACACACACACACCATTATACAAACTACCATGTAAATAGTAGTTACTAAAATGGCTGAACACTAATCATTGACTGATGTGTCACTGGCATACCTGCCACTGTGTGAAAAGAATACACACTCATCTACTTTCACAGTATTTAGTTCAGTAGGGTCAATACAGCACTGGCCACAAACAAACTCACTCTTTCTCCCTAACCAACATGTAGCGCAGTACACCTGTCAGTGCCAGTGCTGCAGGTCCATGGGCTTTCATTGCTCTTTGGTGACTATTTTGGTATTTTTAGACAGTCTTTTTAGGTCTTTTTATTTCTTTCATTGGTTACACTCACTCTTGTTTGACTATTGTGTCGTGTTGCTGTGATTTGATCCAGTGGCTAGATAGATAGATAGATAGATAGATACTAAAGTGATCCCAAAGGAAATGCCAAGTCTTAAGTGGTGGTTAATATCAGTAGACTCAGCTAGTCTTGTTCACAAGTTTGTGGGTGAAAGAGGGTTTGAAACATGTTTGTTTGTTGTGGTTATGAAAATGTGGCAAGTGTGATATTAAGACTTCTTTAAAGCAAGTTTAAAATTTGTTTTGTGGTCATTTGTTTTACTGTGCTTACACACCAACCTGTGTATTTATATTGCATTTTACAAGTGATGTGAACTGCATGATTGGTAAACTTTTACCATAATTTCTAATGATCTTTATTGATATATTTATTTTATGGAATCATTTCATTGTCAGACTGGACATCTATGATACAGGTCCATAATTTCCATACATTTTCCAGTTGTCGTGTTTCTGTAAGTAAACATTACATTGAAAAGCTTCAGTATTTTCTGTTTTTTATTATTTTTTTTATTTTCAACATTAACTTGGTGAAGTTATGTTTATGGTCAAGTCTGTAGTGTGCCCCCTGGTTGTTATAAGTGCGGGCATTTGACAAATGTTTGGGTGTTTCTGTATCATTTCAACAATCATCCCCTCTCTGTCGTCTCTCTCTCTCTCTCTCTCTCTCTCCTCCTGCGAGCGGTGAATCCATCCACCCCTTCTCTGTTTTCCCTCTCTCCCTCTCTCTCCTCCTGCGAGCAGTGAATGGACAGATAAGAGCGAACGTGTGTGAACGTAGGGCTGCGGTGCGTAGCCAGAGTGAATGTGGTCAGGCGACTGTTAAATGGGCGATCAGTGGAGCGCAAATGCCAGTCTGGGCCCTGCCAACAACACACAGCCCCCCCTCACCACCGCCTAAATCCTACCCACCCCACAGCTGACCCCGCTAACCATCCAGCCTCACCTCATATCTAGCCACCCACTCGCTTGCTAACCACCCCCCTCACACACACACACACACCCACACACACACACACACCGTACTTACCACTGTGTCTCATGTACTTCTTCACCATATCCACTGCCGAGACGCCCCCACACAGGTCCCCCGTTAAGAGGCTGGTGAGTGAGTGGCTGGGCTGGTGAGTGGTGGGGCGTAGGGGGGGGTGGCATGCTTTGGTTCTGGGGAAGGTAAACAGACTGGGGGGGACGTCAGAGGCGGTCCGCTGGTGGGTCTCTGCACGCCAGGGGATACAGGACAGCGCGGAAGGACATAAACATGTCGGGAGACGGATTATGCGTCGCACGGAGGTGTGATCAGGGGGGATTTAGGCAGGCCGGGAGCAAAACAATGTGAGCGCTCTCAAAAACGTGCACAGGCGTGTGCACACACACACACACACATGCGCGCGGTCTCCTGCTCAATGGTTCGATAGATAGAAACATAACTACTTTTATTATCCTGTAGGAAATTGTGACTGCAAGTGGCAAAACTCAGCTAGTGCCGGTTAGTGTAGTGTAGGTCTGTGTGTGTGTGTTTGTATGTCTGCGTGTGTGTGTGTGTGTGTGTGTATGTTTGCATGTGTGTGGATGTATGGGAGATATTTTTGTAGATGTTTGCCCAAGTTTGCTACAGTTTATTCTGCTTGTCAATGTGTGTATGTGTGTGTGTGTTAGTAATGAATGCGTCATCATATAACAGAGTATGTGTGGATGTTTGTGTTTGCATATCTCTGTATATGAATGTATGAATGTGCAGGTGGGTCAGTCTGTGGGCACCCACCAGTGTTAAGTAAAACTACATATACACTAGCATGTTGTTCAAGTAAAAGTCTAAACATATCTTGTATTTACTGTACTTAAGTATGAGAGGTAACTTATAAATGTACTTAAGTAATGAAGGTAAAAGTACAAGCAGGCTAAAAAAAGTCTAAAAAAGTCTCACACACACACACACACAGTCAGAATGAAAATGCCTACATCACATCTATAGGTTTAAATGAGAAATCCAGTGTGAATCAATAAATAGCCCTGTTGTTCGAGGTCACCAAGTACTGTTTGAAGGAAAATGAACCAGAAAATTTGATACAACATAGACCAAATAGCGAACTAGCAGCTAATGGGGCATAAGAAAATTAAACTGAAAGTGAATCTCTTTTCCCTATTTGATTAATGTTAGCTGCCGAATCGCTATTCAGTCTACAGTGTTTCAAATTTTCTCATTCTTTTTCCCACTGAAAGCACTCGTGACCTGAACAATAGGGCTATGGATTGGTCATACTCCTTGTGACTATGCTGCCAATTGAAAATGTTGTGGAGTAAAAGTATTTAATTAGTTGACAGATTGTTAACAACTCAAGTACAGTATAGATACTCCCAAAACATACTTAAGTATTGTACTCAAGTATTTTTACTTAGTTACCATACATCTCTGGTTCTTATGGATTGACCATGAGTCAGTCAGGTCTGGTTGATACGCCCAAACCATATGTCAATATGGCTCATTAAAATAAGCAAACAGCAGCTCTCGTAAATATCCATGTGTAATAGTTAGGGCTTTGCATTCAGACTAAAGTGGGATTACCACCTTTTCTTCCTTTCTCTGTCGCAGACACATAGTCTCCAGGGAGTTCCTGTTTACAAGTAGGACAAGAGGTGGTTTGTTTTGGTGTGTTATGCCCTGTTCTCCATCACCTCCCATCCCCTCTCGTTGAAAACACATTTTGGCGGGTCGGACGGGGTGGATTGAATCTCCAAATGTGTCGGGTGGGTGCGGGTTATAAAAACCCCTGACCCACATCACTAGTCTGTGTGTGTGTGGTGTGTCTGTGTGTGTCTGTGAGAGGTTGAAGCCAGCCAGTGTAATGTGTGTGTGTGTGTGTGTGTGAGGCCTGTGTAATGGGTACAGTGAGTAGATGTGACCCAACATTGTTTTCATTGGCAAAGAACTATGTGGCAGAGAGGGAGAGTGAGTGACTGAGAGAAAAAAAAGTAGAATAAGAGACGGTTTGTTTTGGGCTTTCATCCCTCCTTCTTTCTCATTTTTACCCTCTCTCTCTCTCTCTTTTTCTCTTTCCCTCCCTCACTCCCTCTCTCTCTCTCTGTGTGTCTCTCTCTCTCTCTCTCCCGCTGTCTGTCAGTTTCTGTTTTTCACCGACTGTCTCTCCCTGTCTGTGTGTCGGCATGCTATAAGAGTCAGCTGGGCCCACTGAAAGAGATGAGATCAAACAGCATGACGACGCGCAGACGCAAAAAACAACATAGACTCTCACACAATGAGAGCCTGGGGCCCAAAAACACCCAGACCGTCGCTTTGTCTGCTGCCCGTCATAGGCCTGTTGTGATGCCCCCAGCCACTGAAAGCGGGTCACAAACAGGTGGACTGTCCAAAGGGCTTGTGTGATGTGCCCATAGAGGCAGACTGTAAGGAGGGGCGGGATGTGTGTGTGTGTGTGTGTGTGTGTGTGGGTTGGGGGTGGGGGGTGGACTGGGTGGGCAGGAGGCCCATGTCTGTGTGGGGACTTTGTCAGATGGAGAGACTAGGGGCCTCCTCCACAGCAGGCTGTCTGCTATGCATGGACCGAGGGTGCTTGAGGAGTGCTGACTTCTGTTCTCTTTGCCCGCCAGACTGTGGCGAATGCTGTGACTTTGTGCTGCACCGTGTTCGACCGCTGCCAGTAATGCCAGGAGTGCAATGGTCTTGATAGAAACCCCAAAATAGGCTACGCCACTGCGTACTAGATGCTTCCTGTATAAAGGGGGTCAAGTGGAGCTGTCTCACACACAATCCAAGTGCAGTATCTCATGTCATATCCATATAAGACCATGAGAATGCTGATTATCATGTCATAAATCACAAAGCTGTTACAAAAGGTTTGGTTCATCTCAAAATGAACAAGTCCCAGATGACATAAGTCACAGCATCATCCATTGTACAGTAAAATCTCAAATATAAGCCACACTGTGTATAAACCTCAGGCAGTGTTTTATGTCCAAACTAAAAAAAAAACAAAACTCGAAACTCTGTATTGACCACACCCAGGTATTACCCGCTGTTTACTAAACATTACTTACACTGAATTAGAATCAGATCATGAGAAAGTAGATAAAAAAATGCATTCCCTTGTATAGTATAGCCCCCCCCCCCATGTGTTAACCCTATAGATGAATACATTTAGCCAAATCAATTTATTAACCTTGCATAATAATCAGGAAAATATGGTAGCGTGTGAAGACACACAGAAGGGCTGTTCTGTTCTCCCCGATCAGGATAGGTAGAACTCTGTTCTTCTGTTGGCTTTTGCCCAGGTTTTACCCTGCTAGTTAGCATGTAGAGATGGCCAGGGGGTGATTTAAGGCCACAATAAAACATGTTAGGTTGCTTACACATAACAACAGAGCCACAGAAAGAACTGTCCTCCTTTGGCGAACTCCATGTTATTACAGGCCTGCTTTGTCACAGCAGTGTGGGGACAGATCTTGCATGCTCTCTTATCTGACCCCGACACAGCTTGACCAGATTTGGTTCCTCTTGTCTTCAGGCTGTATTTGTGAAGTCTTGCTCCTCTCTCAAAATAGTTTGACCTTAACTTTTTTGTGGGGTCTCAACTTTGCAGCTGGGACTGATCTTGTATGGTGGCAACACTCCAAACTTGCAAGAGTTACAGGAAGCTGTTTAAGCTATGGCCTTAGTACAGAACTATCAGTTTTAGAATGTACTGTATGTGCAGTGTGTGTTACTGAGCTACATATACACAAAGCTGAATGTTTGTGGTGAAATGTAATATCTTTGTGGGTTTGGGGACACTTTTGTAATGTATTCAGTTAAATAACTAGAGGGTGTTTGTGAGGATGAGAATAACCAGCAGTCAAAACCTACAAAACCCACAATGGCGAGAAGTTGAGACACAATGGACAGAGTGTAGAGTTGAACCAAAGGGTTGTGAAAGATGTAAATCTGTCCATTTGGTCACTAAATCCGTACACATTAAAGCATTCAAACTTTTTTGGACCGGGGACCCTCATGGAGCAGAAAAAATTCCAAGGACCCCTCAAAATCGCAACACAAATTTGACCATACAGGCACATGTCCTTTAGTTCAGTTAGACGCTAGATGCTATTTAGCAGCAAAGTATCCTATTACTGAGTAGCTTACATAACTGCTTGTTTCCTATCTATCAGGTACATTTTAATAAGTGGCATCCAAGCATGTATTAAAAAGCAGGTGTTGTTGTACTGTTCGAAAGCTTACTACATGTAGGCATGGCAACTACAGAACTGACCAAAATGTGTGTGTGTACATGTGTATGTGTGTGTGTGTGTGTGTGTGTGGGGGGGGGGGGGGTTCTGCCCCGCAGTGCCAGCTCTGGCTCTGGCTGCCACCATGCCTCTACTGGAAGAAAGCTCTCTGCCCAGGGACTGCCCTCCGACTGTGCCAGTGGTCGTCATCGGTGAGCCACCCATACCCACATCCAACACCTGATATACAACATTGTGTGTGTGTGTGTGTGTGTGTGTGTGTGTGTGTGTTTGTGGAGGGGGGTTGTGTGTGTAGACTCAGATATCTATTTGGATCTGTAGCCACATAAGTGCCTGAAAGTCCCTGAAAGTAAAGACAGTGAAGATTAAGTAAAGTTTTACTGATTATTTCATACAAATTTATCAGAAGATGTGGTTGAGCTTTCTCATGAAACAGACTTGAGACCAGTGGGTAGAAGCCTCTAGTCTCCACGCAGGTGCACGCACCACTGGGGAAAGTCAGCCATTGTTTTGACCTCAGGTGTTACCGTGACAATCTCCTCTCCCAGGTAACGGCCCCTCAGGTATCTGCTTGTCGTACCTGTTGAGTGGGTACACCCCCTACCTGGACCCTGCCACGGCTCATCCAAACCCAGTGTTGTACCGTAAGCTGCAGGAGAGCAAGCACCTGCCTATCACAGAGCAGGTAACATACACACACACACACACACACATACACACACACACAAAAGCTCTCAAATGTACTTTACGTAGTAAACAATGCACGTCTCAAGGGAATGGAGAACTTTCACAGTCAACCTCACAAATGCACAGACGCTCACGCACACACTCACATACATGTAAAGTGCATTGAAAACAATAAGCAGCCATAGAAATGTTCAGACTTTTATACACAAACTTTTTTAGTAGCAAGCTTTTGTGGATTATTCTAAATAATCTAGTTTTTTAAATGCTGTCTGAGTCTGTCTGTCTGTCTATGTTTGTGCGTGTGTGACTCTGTGTTTGTGTGTGTGTGTGTGTGTGTGTGTGTCTACAGGACCTGGAGCATCTGTGTGAGGGCCTGGAGGGCCGTTCAGCTAATCCTGTAGCGGTGCTGTTTGACACCCTGATGCACCCCAATGCAGACATGGGCTTCGAGCTGCCCCCCGTGCTCCAGTGGAGGCTGGAGCCTCAGCGCCACATCCCCCACCTGGTGCTGGGCAGGGCGACCCCGGGAGGTGCCTGGCACGTGAGTCAACACCCCCCCCCCATTACTAAAAAAAATAGTCCCTCTCACAGCTGTTGCAGAGAGACACTAGAGCTCGGCACTGACCTAGACCTTTCCTAGGCATCAAATGGATGGGCTCTGTACTGTATGACACAAAAGTCCCATCCCTGGCACTGTTAGGGTTTTAGATGTGTAATGACAAAAATAGCTTCCTAAACCTCCTGATGCTTGTTCAATTTTCTGGTCCTATGGTCTACTTTGTAATAGGGATGAACTTACAATACACTTAACTTGCGATTATTTTAGGAAGGTGACACCTTGTAATTTGACTGGTACCATTTGGTGCCATCCAGTCAGTACCCAACCCTGATCCTTGGCAGTGTGAACCAGCCTTGAGCCTGGTGCAAGCTGTGCCCTATCATCTCACTCTTATGTTGTATGGTGTAGTATGGTGTCTCTGGGTCTGATGTTGCTCTGTTTCTGCAGGCCATGGAGGGCTCCATGCTAACCATCAGTCTGGGCATCTGGATGGAGCTGCCCGGGGTCAACTACAGGGACATGTGCCCCAGCAAACGCAGGTGGGACATTGGCACAGGGACAGGATGCACTGCGTCTCCTTGACTTGGTGTTTGTGCTCCACACTATGCAGTGACAATCTAATAATGCCATGTAATCTAATGCAATGTAATTCCATGTAATCTAGTCTAATCTGTTACTGAAAGGGATTGTGAAAGTGAAGTGAATTGATGAGTGAAACTGATTGAGTGTATGGAGAAAGAGAGAGTGAGAGAGAGAAAGAATCAGGTTACAGAAAGTGAGATTCTTCCTATCCATGAAGTTTGAAGCTTCAGTCAGAATTGGCCATTTGCAGTTTGCTGTGGAAATGAAAACACAAAAACAGAAATTGAAACAACTGTAGTATCTGACACTGTAGAAGGCAGTGAAATTAAGTAATCAATGAGGTAATGGTTTGATTATGAATATAGTTTGATATGAAAGAAACTTGTATTAAAATGGGCGTTATCTGATGGCTGTTTGTCTGTAGAGGGGTGGCCAGTGACCGTGCGTCACCAGAGGAGATCTCCTCCTACTATAAGAACTATGTGAAGCTCATGGGTCTGCAGAAGAACTTTGTGGACAACTCTTATGTCACCTCGGTGCAGCGACTCCACCGCGGTCGCCATGGTGAGGACCTCACCAACGGCCATGCCAAAGATGGCGGCTTGGTGAATGGCGTGAAGCGAAACGGGGTGGGGAGTGGCGTGGAGAGCAATGGCAGCAGTGACGGCGAGGAGAAGATGACTGATGAGGTGGACCAAGGGAAAAAGACTCTGAACGGGGGGGTCAGCGGCGTCGGGGTCTCCCCCGGGCTGGCACAGGGGCTGTGGGAGGTCCGGGGCTACCACCGCGTCCAAGGCGACACCCATGTCCCCTTCAGCCTGTTTGCTGAAAATGTGGTCCTGGCGACAGGGGCATCCGACTCGCCAGCCCGCCTGGGCGTGGAGGGTGAGGAGCTCCCATTCGTCTTCCACAGCGTGCGTGACCTCGGTGTGGCTGTGAGCAATCATTCTACCCTTGGCCCGGGCGCCGCTCCATTAGACCCTGTGCTGGTGGTTGGAGCAGGCCTGAGTGCGGCCGACGCTGTCCTCTGCGCCCGTAACCATGGCATTCCTGTGCTGCACGCCTTCCGCAAACGTTCCGACGACCCGCAGCTCATCTTCAAGCAGCTACCCAAGACCCTCTATCCTGAGTACCACCATGTCTACCACATGATGTGCACCCAGAGCCACCTGGCTCCTGGTGGTGGCTCTCCCACAGACACCGCTCCGAGCGGCCCTGGCCAGACCTCCACGGCCGTCCCGAAGTCCGGCTACATGAGCCTACCCGAGCACTGCGTGGTCTCCTTCCAGCCGGACATGCGCTGCGTGCTCCAGGGCCCTGGCGGCTCGCTCTGCGCCTTTAAGGTCTCCATGGCGCTGGTGTTGATTGGCTCTCACCCAAACCTGTTTTTCCTCAAGGAGCACGGCCGCTACCTGGGCCTGGACCCCAGCCGGCCCATTTCCTGTAACCGCAACCCACTGGACATCTACCCATACACCTTTGAGTGCTGCGCCGAGCCGGGCCTGTTTGCCATGGGCCCGCTGGTGGGCGACAACTTTGTGCGCTTCCTGAAGGGCGGCGCTCTGGGCATTGCCAGCTGCCTGCAGAAGAGACTCAAGGAGAAGAAGAAGAAGAGGGGCAAGCTCATCACCAACGGCAGCATGGGGGGAGGGGAAGGCACAGGCCTGGGAGACGGAGGTGGAGGGTTAATTTGAGAAATGGAGAGAGTGAAAGAGATTGAAAGAGAGAGAGATAGAGAGAGAGAGAGAATAAGAGGAAAAATGGTTTTTTCTGTAGGTTTGTTTGGGTGGCATCTCTCTTTTATTTTTTAAATTCCATGTATGCAGTGGATATCTCTATTTTAACCTGAAAGCTTTCTTACCATTTTTAAGAGTCCTTAAAGATGAAAGTGAGTAGAGGCTGGAGGAGCAAATAGAATTTCCTTCTCCTGTTTTGATTTCATGTCAACAGTAAGCCTACCATACAGGCATAAGCTCTCAGAGGCCAAAATGTATAGCTATTTCCTTGTCTTGTTGGATCTCCATGTGATGTATTCAGGGTTTTTTTTAATGATCATTCACACACACACACACACACACACACACGCTCACTCACATTTACACTTTTATTTAAAGACAAACATTTAACGTAGAACAGGGGTTCTCAAACTTTTATCTGCCACGTACCCCCTGAGATACGGACAGATTACTAAAACAATGAATATTTTTGCATACCGTAATTATTGCTGTACAGACAAAATGTGAACACATAGTAGGCACAGAATGTAGTGGCAATTGGGTTGTATTGGAAATAGTCTGAGTGTAAGACCTTTTTTCATGTATAGTCTGTATCTGAACTTAATCTAAACCCTCTGAAATTGATCTAGGCTACCTAGGGGTACTCATACCCCAGTTTGACAACCACTGAGTAGATCACTTTGTTTTGTTGATTTTGTGGCATCTAAAAATGCAGACATGCTCCCTCTCTCTCACATGCAAACACAAACATAATCTGACCCCAACTATCACACAGCAATTAACTTTATTCATCACGTCACATGAGGCTCAAGGCACAGAAGTTCATTTTAACTGAACAATTAAAAGCATGTTCTACAGCAATGCTTTCTGGTCCAGTAGTCAAACATTCCTTCCAACCCATTCACAGTTTGATACGGTTGTTCAAAAATCAACATTAAACCAAGTCCTCCAGCCAGTGAGTACCAAAATATCACTGTTGGCGATACTCAAATGATCTTTCAGACCTAAAGACACTGCTTGTGTAGAAGGATGTAAATATGAAAAGACTGCATGGAAAGATAGATATATAAAGGCCTACATAGATTTATTACTTTACTACTAAGTACTAGTTTAATCCTTAGGAAGTATTAATGCTTAGGTATGATAGATACGTCTTTTTCAGAATAAAACAACATACACTTTAAAAATTGCCAAAAATATGACCTTGATCTGCAGACTACTTTTGTGCATCAGCATCTGTTTTAGCAGTGCCCAGTATCAATTAGCTATGACTCTAAGCTATAGCTCTGAGACTCAAATTATCACAAGCTCATTCTTCAGTTGAAGAATGCTTTAATTTCTTTTGTTGAAATTAAAGTTGATGCTCTTAAATCTCCCAAATCAGGTTTTCCAGACCTTCATCACTTCAGTTACAGCCAACCCAGTGCAGATCATTTTGGCTTCAGGTTGTTTATTGTTTACTACTGAAAGCTTTGTTTGAAAATCTGAAGGCCCGTTATATTCCCAAAGAATTTCAGATGGAACTTAGACCCAGTCTGAAATAGTTTTGCTATGCAATGATCTTACCCTGAAGTATAGTTATATCTCTGTAGGACTTGATTTTGTTGCAGTCTAGATCTAGTGCACATTACGTTTTTGTTTTTCAGTCAGACGTAATTCTAATTCTGCTGAGTAATTGGTCAAATAAATACAGCCTGAGAAATAGAATGAAAATCTGCTAGTATGGTGGCCCTTGAGGTCCACACTGCCTATCCCTGAGCCTATTGTGTCCCCTTTGCTTTGCAACTGAATGTAAGGCAGTATTACCTCCTGGACAAGTCTTATGCATTGTCTCCATTCCCTCAACACAACTCAACCAAGTGCCAATGTTTTTATTTTACTGACATTACCTGTCGCATCTCTTAACTGTGTACTTTTGGTGGGTACCAAACCTCTCACATTGCAGCTCTTTGTTGTGGGTCAAGGGCAACTTCTTAACTGTTTTCTACTGTGCCAAACTACTGTTTGTGTCTTTGTCTCTTGCAAGTGAAGCCAATGGAGAGTGGGTTTAAAAAGCTGGCGGAGTAGGGCCTGTCTACCCTCATTCACAGGCGAGGGTCAGTCATGCGGGGATCTCTGGACAGTCCCACCGAAAACAATGGCTGGAATTCAAACATGGTGGACTGCAAATGGAAACACAGACGGATGTGTCCCCCGGCGAGCTCACGGTACCAATCGACCAGAAACCAACCCAGACTCGCCAGAACCTGGGCAGTAGCTGTTGTTTTCACGCCAAGATGGCCAATCCTCATTCTCCAGGACAAGCCTGTCTGTGGTTCGTCTGTTTGATGTTGACACTGGTAGGCTCGTAGTGAATTCCGCCCAAACACTCCACTCTGGCTCAATCTCTGGGAATCCGGTGTGTGCCCTACACATGACAATAGCTGATAATAACGATACATGCTAACGATCACATTGCATAGCTACATGGCAAGGCTGAGAAACCGGTTTGCGAGGAGGGTGAGAGAAAGAAACGAGCATGTGAAGAGGTCTAGACGCACAAGCGGGTATATATTCTACGTTCTCATAACCCAATGATGTGCCGAAGGTCAAAGCATGACTTTTCCTTCTGATTCAAGACATAATGGAAGGTTTTAATATATGTTTTGTATACAATATTTTTTATTAAGAACAAATAAATCTTTTCAAAATATTCCAATAAGAACTTGCATCTGGTGTTTTTGTTACATTGCTTGTCATCAGTAAACAGAAATGTTAAGCACGTACTGTGAACCCAACTTGCAATCAGGTGAATCTTTTGGCCAGCAGATACACATTATCTCTATATTTTACAATATTTGGATTAAACAGGGTTTTAACTTGACTCCAACATAATCCCTACATATTACCAGTCTTGTGTCAGCAATTTACAGAACAGAACAAACTGCAAACACTTCCTTCTTGGTTCTTCTTGTGCACTTGTCAGAATTTTCCAAACCTCTTTCCAGAAGGTTTGGGGTTGTACCTGTTAAAAAAAGAACAAAACAAAATGGTTTAACTAAATTTTACCATCAAGTACAAAACAACTAGATGGACAAGTAGAGAGAAAAGAGCAAAATTTCAACCGGAGGACATCAACCATCAAAGTGTGAAAATGGAGACTCATAAAAGTCCTCCTGACAAGCTTTTAACATTCCTGCAGGGGACCGAGGCGGCCCCTTGTTCGACGGAAAGATGGGCTGGCATTAAAAAAATATCGCTGTTGACCATCCCCATCAGAGACCGTCCTCGACTAAACAAACCAAACAGCATAATAAAATATGTCTGGTGCCTTTTTTTCCCCTCTCCTTCTTTATCCTCGCTCCTGCCCTGTCTTACGCTCAGGAGAGGGCTGTTTTCTTTGCCATCTATCTGACTACTTCTCTCCCTCACATTATCTCTCTTCTCCTCCTCCCTTTCTCTCTCCCTCTCTTTTTCTGCATGACTGAGAGAGATATTTCGATGAGTGGAGGAGAGACACGCCTCGCTCCGCTGTGGTTACATCAGCAGCCTGCCACAGTTTCCTGGCAACATCTCTCATTTTTTTAGTGTGTGTGTCCTTTTTCCCTTTTTCGACCCTCTCCCATGGTTCTGCTACTAGATGTACCAATTCTAACTCAATCAGTCACCCTCAACAAGACACACCCATCTCAATATGTTGAAGTTTTTTTCCTATCAGGGCTAATTGCATACTGCCCACATACACACACAAACACATATAGAAACCTCCACTATCAACCACATACCAATGTACAGCTGGTTAAAACCTGCACATTAAACTGACAAGATGGGTGTATATGTGGGACCTCCTGAATTCCGGAATATTTTTCACCACAGACACTGACAGTATGCAGTGTTGATATTGCTGAGATTCTGAGGGCATATGAGGACACCCTGCCTTCTTATTTTAGTTCTCATGACCCTTCTAAGTGGGACAGTATCTATGTTTACTTAGTAAGTCAAAGTGAGTATATTTCAGAGCAGTCAGATAGCTCAAAAAGCTGATTTAGGAACACCAGACATGTAAACAAGAAATACTAATAAACAGATATCCAATTTAATGTGTGTTTTTGTGCTACTCTCATGTGTTATTTAGAGAGTGGAGGTTGGTGGATATACAATAACTGTGTGTGTGTGTGGTGTGTGTGTGTGTGTAAATGCTCCAAGTCAGCATTTTTGTTGCCAGGATTAGCTGTACGTAGAGATGGTACTGAGAGCCAGTGGGAGGGAGGGAGAGAGGGAAGAGAGAGAGAGAGAGAGAGAGAGACAGAGGGATGAACAAAGAGACAGTGAAAATAGAAAAAGATGAAAAGAGTGTGTAGCAAACACTAGAATTTATCTAGGACGCAAAACAATCCCTCTGTGTGCTTTCGCGTCATGTCAAAAGCTAATAGGTTTTTCATGTTATCAAAAATCAAGTTTCAAGTAAACAAACAAACAGAAGTAAAGCTTGCAGAGGATAGAAGGATAGAAGGATAGAGGGATAGAGGTTGAAGGACAAAGAAGAAAAGTGAGGCATATCTATTTACCTGAACAGCTCATCTCCAACCGCTTGCTCAATTTCATGCTGTTTTTCTTCCTAACACACACACACACACACACACACACACACACACACACACACACAGACAAACACAGCTTATGGTTTTGTTATAAGAATGTCCACATGTAGTCAGTGCACCAAATATACTTGACATGCTTAAAGCCTCCCACAGCAGCATTAGTCCAACTGAGCTCAATATGATCATATTAACAACCCCCATAAACATAAACATTGGCTCATGCCACCGTACTGCGCTAAGGGCCTCAACTCATGAGGAAACTTCACACTTCATTGTGCTTCCAAAACACACACACGCACAGTACACACACAAGTAAACACAAACACATTATATAGACAGTGCAAACAAACACAAACATGCACACGCACACATATGCGCAGACACACACACACACACACAGACACAGACCTCTGCAGCCTCTCTCAGCCACTCCTCCAGCTCTGTGTTCTTCCCCCTGCTGTGAGCCACCAGATCAGAGCCGCCGATGATCTGAGGGAGCCCCTGGGAACCTGGGACAGGGACCTACAAACAAACACACACACACACACACCACACACACACACACACACACACACACACACACACACACACACACATACACACACACACACAAAGACAAACATGTTCTAGAACTGCTCAGACATGCTTGCTCTCTCTCTCCTTCGTTCTCTCTCTCTCTCTCACACACACACACACACACACACACACACACACACACACACACACACAGTCTTGCTGGCCTGTTGACTGTGAGCACTTAAACAGTTGTCACAAAAGCGTCCTCTAGTGGCTGTAAGGAATTTGGCCTGGTACAGAGGCAGATGTCACACCCCCCTGGTATTCCATCCAAACACACACACACACACACACACACACACACACACACACGACTGACCTTACGGAAGCGTTTGAAGTTCTTGGAGTTTGGATTGCGGCCCTGCAAGGGTTCTGGTCGGGTCCGTGAGGGCCCACTCACCACCAGAGACTTGAACTCCACCAGCAGAAGCCCCCGTGGCAGCTCTGGGTCCAAATGTACTGCTGGCTTCACATCCTGTGCATGCACACACACACACACACACACACACACACACACACACACACACACACAGAATGTTGAACAGTCATAGGCTCTCACGCACACGCGCACACACACACAGGTAAACTGCATTCTAAGCTTTGCAAACCAGCCCCTGGAAGATGTCTCACACAATTACAAGTTATTAATTAATAATAATTAGACACATTTTTAACCACTATTCAGCTTTTCCATTAGTTAGCATTTTTATCACTGAATCTATCTGATTAACTGAATCAGGCGTTGTAACGCTTGTGTGTATTGTTAGACTGTCCAGCACCTTGTGTTCCTCTTTTACAGAACTGCTCTTGACAGGTTTGTGATCACTGGGAGAAGGGTGTCCATTTGGATTTGCAACCTGAGGCACAGCAGACACAGACACACACACAAACACAAATGTCAAAACCTAAGACACACAGATGCAAATGTCAAAATTCACACACATACATACAGAACAGATATAAACATCAATCATGAAATTCTTGTTATCAGTATAAAATGTTACAATAGTTAGTTTTAATAGAACATGATAATTACCACAAAAGACACTTCCTCTTCTTTGACATCGTTCTGTGGCTCCGACTTTTGTTTCTGATAGGTGGAGTCCTTCTTGTCCTGCTCTGGCAATCGTTTCTGATTGGCAGAGGTGGCCCATTGTGATTCCTGATTTTTAGTGTTCCGTTTCAGAGTCTCTGAAGACAAACTGGTGTTGCTATTTTCTTTCTGGTTTTGCTTTGGTGTCCGATTGGCTGAGCTATGCTCTTCCTGGTCCAGACGCTGTTTCTTATTGGCTGTGGGCTCAGGAGGCATGTCCATATCATCAGTCATAATAGACTCGAGTTCCTCTAAAGAGAGATCCAAATCTGCTTCTGCTGGCTCGTCCTGAACCATCTCCTTCCTCTTCTTGTTGTCTTGTACGAGACTAAATTCACTGGACAGTCCTAAGATTCCCCTGGATGATCCCAACCCAAGCCCAGAGCCTAAACCTGGACCCAGGCCAAGACTAGGACTGGCACTAAACCCTGCAGCAAGACTAGAGCTTCTGTCCTGGTCGGAGTCTGAAACCAGCCCCAGTCCTGTTCTTTGTTGATTCTGGGCTGCAGTCTTGGTTGTGGTTGTAGAATGTGTGTGTGTGTGTGTCAGTGTGTGTGCGCGTGTTGCCTTGACGGTGGGAGTGTGGACTGAAGCAGCCTTCTTACTGAGCTCGTCCTCTTCGCTATCCAACCGGAAAAGTTTAGACTCTGATTGGCCAGTTTCTGCACTACCATCTCGAGGTCTGAAACAGAGAATTATGGGTCAACAGCACATTTCCATTTGTCTACAGGTTAGAAGACAACGTAACGTAACGTTAAGATTTACACAAAAAAATTCTTTTTGTGATGAATTCATTGAATGATGATTTCATTGAATACACAGAAAGGACAAGAATGTCCTTATCATCTTTTAGTCAACAGTAAGAATTTACCTTTTTTTGCTGACAGGCAGAAAGAAATTGCTAAGGGATGCCTGTTTCTGGTTGGACGTCTTATTGGGTGCACCCTGTAGAACCCTGAATTTCACAGTGTCATCGTCACGGGCGTCGGGCCTCTTGCTTAGACATGACATCTCTGCCTTCTTGGCCCGCTCTGATTGGCTGCTCTGAGCGGCACTAAGCGGAGTCATCATGGTCTCTGTGATAGTGGTGCAGGATACTGGCAGGTCCCTAGTGGTAGCTGGCTTCTGGAGGGAGGAGACAGAGGACACGCAGGAGAGCGAGGAGGACGTTGTCCTGGGATGTGAGGCTGACCGCAGGTGACTCGGCTGCTTCTCCGGTGTCTCTCCTACAGACGTCACCTCACTGACCTTTGGGCTGCAGACAGAGAAGACCAAAAAAGAACAGTAAGCTGCACTGTAAGATTAAAATAAAATAAAATGCAACACCTAAGAGCGTCAACCCATCACAACCCACCACATTAATAGACAAACTGTTTTCCACAAAAACAACTGTAACCTTGGAGCATCAGTACATCAGTGTGTGTGTGAGTATGTGTGTGTGTATGTGTGTATATGTATGAGTCAACTTGAATATGTGCTGATTCACATCTCTTTCATACCAGCTGATGCCCTGTGAGGGTTCTGTGTTGATGGCATAGGCTGTGATGTTCTGCGATGCTGCAGGGAGAACCGTCTCGTCCACCGCAGCACTCTGGGACAGCGAGGGCCCAGGAATCAGTTTCATCCTCACAGATTCTGCACAACACATGGCACACAGACAAACCAAAAACAATGGAGATGCGTTATAAGTGTGTGTGTGTGTGCTCAAGTCTGTGAATAGAAACAGACATCAGCCCTGTCTACCAACCTGTTTCCATTGGAGCAGAAGGATTGCAGTAGGTGGAATTACTGATGTAAATTGCAGCCAATCCAATTTCTGATTCAGAGATCCACCGCAGGCCCCGCCTGTCTCACACAGTAACAATAGGGTCAGTGATGACAGCTAGCATCCATCTTCCCTCTTCTCCACCTCAAAGGCCAAGTACAAAAACTGTCTAGGGATTTGTTTCAAGACCCTGTTGCTAGTTAACTTCTGTTCTGCAATCTGTTTCAGTGTAACAACTGTGACAAAAGCTAGCCAAAGCTTTTCAGAAACAAACACAAACACACACACTTACATACTTGTTTGTATGCTAAAAAACTATATTCATCCATCGGTTAATGGTTCAAAATTCAGGTTGACTGTTATTTTACTGGTATTCCATCCAAAAAAACAGTCTCACAGAGGTAAATAAAGCTGCTTCTGTAAAACTGCAAGAAATGCTAATGGTCAGTACTTGCCTATGGAGAATCTGACCCACGGCATCTATCCACTTCTTGGAAGAGGCGGAGGTTAGCATCTGAGAGCTGCCTGTTGCCATGTCAATCACGCAGCTCCCTGATGACACGAGGAGTGACACAGGGACAGATCCCTCCTCCAGGAGCTGACTCCGGCCACCTCCATAACTTACTGCCTGACTCAAGCGCTTCATCTAGAGAAAGCAGACACACATACAAACATAATTATGCGTACACGCACACACACATACTCAAGAAACTCATACACATCCATCATGAATGTGACTCAACTTCTATTAAATACAGCAATGCATCCATGAATTATTCCACACAACAATAAGATTTTCATCTGGAAATATCCACTGGAATTTATTAATTGACAATGTCTGTAGATGTAGACAAATCTATTATTTATCATTAGTCACACAGTAGAAGACGAATGATAGCCATCCACTTCATTGTATGCACACTGGATGAACTGGGTTAGTATACAATGCTTAAGTAATTTACATGTTCCATAAAGCACTGATCACATTTACAGAGAGGTACCCTTATGACCTAGTACCTGGACAGAGGTTTTTGTCCCAGTAATAAGCAGCCCCATTTACAACCAGATTCTGCAATAAAATACACTGGCTTTGCTGCACAGCCACAGTGTGTGTATATGTATGTGTGTGTGTGTGTATGTGTGTGTATGTGTGTGTTTGAGTGTCTTGTGTAATGTGGCCAGTCAACCGTAAAACTCAGACACTGCACAAATACCCAGGAATGCAGACCACCACAAGAATCGGCACACACACACACACACACACACAACACACACACACACACACACACACACACACACACAGCTATGCATGCCACATCAGGACGGGCCAAAGCACATAACTAATCTTTTTCAAATAAATGTAATAATAAATATTTAATGTTTTAAGCTACAGGTTTGTAACCTACCTGTTTGGAACTGAGAAAGATGAAGGTCTTTCCAGCAAAGAGCTTCTGGCGCTCAGGACGAGAGTGAAGATCCACATCCTCTTTAGACAGACTGGGCTCGTCAATCTCAGGGTGATAACTAACACACACACACACAACAACTCAAAATGCTTCCAAATGTTTAATGCCATGCAATCAAGCAATTAGTATTAATTATACACACACACACAAGGCAGTGAAATCCTCTACATTTCAAACAGTGGGGCCATACACATGTACATTTATGCATTTAGCAGACGCACAGCAGTGGCAGCCGGGATTTGAACCCACAGCTTTCCAGCACATTAGCGCTACCACCGCCAACTGCATACACTGCGGCCATAGCTTATGGGTTAGCGCCTCAGACTAGTGATTCAAAGGATGGCTAGCTGGATCCCCAGCAAAAGTGTGGGCAGGGGAGTGGCTGAACATCAGTCTCCCGTGTCTCGTATGGCATTGGCCCAGGTGGCCCTGAGCAGGGAGCCCATCCTCTCACTGCTCCCCAGGCCCTGCAGCAGCAGGCTCCAAACTGCTCCCTGTTAGTGTGTGTTTGCCAACTGTGTGCTCACCTTGTGATTTGTGTGTGTGTGTGTGTCACTAATTACTGTTTAGCTTGTCTGATATACCGCACCTTTGTGCCTGTGGAGGGCTCCTCTTGTCCCTCAGGGCTGTGCTGAAGATGCTGAAATACTCTGGCTTAATGATGGGCCGGCCACAGAGCAGAGCACAGATGGTCTGAGGAGCAGAAGGAAGGAGAGAAACGCGTGTGAGAGAAGGGAGAAAAAGGAGAGGGAGAGGGGGAGAGAGAGAGAGAGAGGGAAAGAAAAGAAGAAGAAGATTAACCATTTGTTGACACAGATTAAAGGAGATCTCTGGCACATTTCAGTTTAGATCTTGTTATCAGGAGGCTTCATTGACTTTCATTAGGTACAAACCTGACAAAAATTAATTCAGAAATGAGCAAGTTAGGCTGATAATATTGTAAGCACTACAAAACATACCTTTGTTTTGTTGGTGCTTACAATACTAGCAAGCTAGCGAGCTCAATTCTGAATGGATTTCCAACAGGTTTGTACCAAATGAAAGTAAGCCCTCTAACAACTACAGTAGATTAAGCTTAAATGTGCCAAAGTTCTTCTTTAATAATATGACACAGTGCATGAGTTATCTATATCATTTTGCAGCAGGGACAATCTGGAGGAAATATATCACAAATTTCTGGTAAAAGTTTTAAAAAAACTTTTCTGTGATGGTTGTCCTGGGACTGACCTTGATAGTGACCTTCACAGAAGGCATAACAAGGTGGGTACAATCCTGGTCCCAAGAGCTCACCAACTTGCCGCCCAAAGAGGAGACAGCCTGGGACAGCTCTGCCTTGCGTTCATTCTCCAAGCATGAGGAACACACCCTGAAATTCTCCACCTCAACCCTGACAGAGCACAACACACATATTTATGCCCTTTCTCTTTCATCCATGTGCACTGCCATACTGACTGCTGTACCAACGTACCTGGCTCTTTGGCGTTGTGGTTAAGTTGCACAATTAGTACCCCGGAGACCCGAGTTTGAGGCCTGATGAGGATGGTTTCACTGCTCTCTCCCTTCGCTACATATTCACAATAAATGCAGCTTTCCACTCTTAAAAAACACTGAATCTGTTTATCCCTGTCTACGTCTCTAACATACATAATCACATCCAAACACACACATATGTACTTACTTAAATTTACTTTGGTAGACCCCAAAGGTCAACCTGTCTCCAGATTTCAGTGTCTGGACAGTGCCAGATACCAGTTGTGCATCGTTGACGAAAGTGCCGTACTTAGAAGTGTCTTTCAATGTCAGAGTCTGCACAAGAAAATAACATAGAATTTGGTCCATTTGGCGTTGGGTGCACTCACACAGTCTCTCTTGCACCCTCTCTTTCTCTCTCACGTTCACACATACACACACACACACACACATACATACAGAATTAGTGAACAGAATCACTCACCACATCCTAACTTTAATTTTGCTCAATGTGCAAAGTCTGTTTGTCCATAAGCAATGCTCTTATCCTACAACTATGCTGCACCGTGTTGGAGCCCTGATTCATCAGTATCTGCACTACAGTATCTTGCTCATGCTGTTCAGTTTGGCCATGGCCTAATCATTACATTAGCTAGTTACAAACTGCAACACTAAGCAGTTTTGGGGTAAAACTGGTGGACTAGCTAGCTAAAAGGCAATCAATCGCTATCACTACCCACAGCCTTATTGGCAATGCTAGACCTCTGTAATGCTTGTTTGATGTACAGTCAGCAATATCTGTATCTGTAAAGTGCTTTTCTCGTGGTTTCCTACCTGTAGCCAGAACTGCTCAGTGCATATCCTGGATGGCTGGTGGGAGTGACGCTTGTGCTTATCCACTCCTTACATGACTATATTCTATTCATATTCATTTAACAATAATGTCAAATTATTGTATGATAAAAAGTAGTAGAACTAGTGGTGAATTGTAACATGGTATTACTTTGGAAGTCTACTTGTCCTGCCTTCCATCTCTTACAACTGCACAATTTTCACAAATAACTATGCCTCCCCCCTACCATGTCTTCCCTATGCACCAAAACACTGTTGTTTTCATCATGCTAAATGTCTGTGATCCACACTTGACTACACAGTGAAGGATCATGACAGTCAATCACAAGGTGAACTCTGTGTGGTTTTGGCATTGATGTGCCAGATGCAGATGTTCCATCTACATCTACCCAGAGAAACATGCCAACTAAAGTGTGAAATGGTCAACCCCTGCCCTGATAGATATCAGAAACGTGTACACATACACTTCACAAACTACCACAGAACAACAATTTTAGTTGCATGTGACTTACCTGGTTTCTTAGGGACAGCTGAGCATGGGCACGACTGATGGACTGGTCGTTGCCAAGTAGGATTTCACAGTTCTTGCGACCGACAACATATTCTTTTTCAGGCAGTAAGTAGAAAGGTTCACCTAAAAACCAACGGGTACAGGAGGTTCATCTGAATGTGTTAGGGTGTGTCAAGTAAATCAGTAAGATAAGAAGCTGGAGCGACAAAGTTTACTGCAAGCAATTTAGCTAACCGGTGATTAAAACAAGCTCTGTGAAGGAAGAGCCAAATCTGCTTTATCTACTATACTAGTTTGACATTCCACAGTTTGAGAGGACAACATCATCCACCAGATGTCTATTCTGACACAAGAAACGAAACCACAACCTAACCTACCTCCAGATTGGGGCACCAGCTTCCACATTGTGACCGCAACTCTGTCTTGACGCGTTCAATGACTTACACAAGGATAGCAACGTTAGTTCATGTTTGATCTGACCATTAATTGCATTGTGTCACTCTATATTGTTAGGTATGAAAATGTATACATTTCAGCATTACTGTGAGATCAACTTAAAAATAGCCAGGACCACTTTCCGTGAACTTTGCCAGCGACTAATCACAGCTTCCTGCTTTAACAACTACGTCAAAATAAAAGTCCGTGGTTCATCTAAACTGTCTCTGGTTCATCCCGAGGCCTCCACAACGAAGGTCCGCAACCAGGTTATGAAGCGAGAAACACTTTTTAGTATAGATACATAATAAATAAACTATAGTGTATTATTGATTTTTTTATCCTTGTAATTTAAAACCTATTACAATTATATTGTCATTATAACATGTTTTAGTCTCAGTTTAAATTCACTTAACCTTTTCCTTTTCAACCAATCAAAAAGTCCACCAGCTGTCACTGGATTACGTCCTTGGCAGTCGTTTAAATTTCTACATTTGTCTTTGGTTATCTGGTATAGTATATAAGTGTAATACAGTGAAAGTATACTGGCTCTACTGTTACTTCGATGCTCAATTTGCACAGTAGATTGAATGTCAGTCCATTTAAACCACTTCGGATCAAAACATCGGCTGAATAAATATAATTTAAAAGCATCACAAATGGTTGTATTAGTGAGATGTTGAAAGATTTCAAAATGATTACGATGACATTATTCAGAACCACACAACAGGTAAGTTTGTATTTTTTTTTCATTTCATTTGCACATGTAATTTT
This sequence comes from Tenualosa ilisha, assembly GCA_015244755.2. Taxonomy (NCBI): domain Eukaryota; kingdom Metazoa; phylum Chordata; class Actinopteri; order Clupeiformes; family Clupeidae; genus Tenualosa; species Tenualosa ilisha. The sequence continues at coordinate 778,081 of PYXC01001172.1, forward strand.
ACATTTATTCGGTACATATGTAAATACATAACTTGCATTAAAAGTTCCTGATTTAGAACCTAGTTTGAAACTTTCATTAACATCAATTTTTCAGTTACGTTCTATTGTCCAGGCTTCATTAACTATGCACAAAGTTTCATATTCAGCCATTACACTGTATACCATCAATGTGCAAGATAGGAGGTAGAACCACGCGCTCCTGTTCAAAGTCAGTTCGGTGCTGTGGAGAGAGTCTGAGTGCGCAAACATATGTGATTGCGTGCGCATTGCCAAAGGTTTTTTGAGGGGGGGGTCGAGAGTGAGTTTGTGCATTACGACGTCAATTATTTACACTAACTGCGTGCGTGTGTGAGTGTGTGTATTTTAATCAGTGGGTGTTAACAGCCCTAGTGCTACTTAGAGAGGATGCAGCTGCGATGGAAGACCATAGGCCAAATTCCCCACTTGACACAAGAGGGCGCCCTTAACAACAATCCCTTAACTTTGAGCTAAAAAAAGGCTCCATTCTGGTCATTTCAAAACATAACACACAAAAAAAATCATACAACTCAGTGTACAGAAAACCTCGCAAGTTCAAAGTATTGTTGTTGGTTTTGATAAATCAAACGGAATATGCCCAAACTAACGATGAACAACAGACATAATATTTAACAGCCAGTGGAATGAGGCACCCTCAAATGCAGAGAGGAGTCAAGCCTTTGAGTTTTCACCAATAGGAGCAAAGGAGCTGACCATAAAAATGCTGGCAAATGTGGACATACAGCACCATCAATATCATTGGGATGCCTTTAAAAAGATGCTAAATATGTTGCAAAGAGCAACACTGTCCTATATAAATCCATGTCAAACTAACTTGGCCCTAGTTATAATATGTGGATGCTGTAGGTACATCACAGCATATGTAACCAGGGGCATTAGTTTGGCGCCATCACTATGTCAGTGCATATATATTTTTTTATGTCAATTTCTATACACAGATTTGCTTCAATAAAGCCTACTGTCTAATCTAATACGTTTAAGGAGACATATTGTACAGCACAACAATCCAAATGGTCTCCAAAATCATGCCAAGGTGTACATGAACAACTCCTTAAACTGGTTTAACTCTTCTTCTTCTTCCAACATGCAGACCTACAGAGGGCGTCCGTGTTACAGGCTAATGAACTATTAGTGTCATTGGGCGCCTAACCAGAGGGCTGTGTGTAGGATTAGTGTGAAGGGCTCAGTGATATCCATCGGATCCATGGTTTGTTATGGTAAATTCAGATTAGCTGTTTGCAATAAGCAGTAGCCATAAAGCAAACTGGGGAGCCCTTAGTGTTGTCACAAGACACACCAAATGAAACTAAGCTAATATTTCAGCCTGTGGATAGAATCCCTTTGGCATAAACATATGGACTGGCACTTTGACGATGCCCCTGTACAGTATGTCTCCTTTGACTGTAGCTGGGGTGGGGTAGGGGGGCAACAAAGAGGAGAAAGCAGGGTAGAAAGAACTGAGACACAGGATCAATCAGATTTTGGCAGAACATGCAGCCTCGTTCCTTAAGGAAAGCTAAGCATAGCTGGAGCAGTGTGGGTCAGGTGCATTGAAACGTACAGATGACCTATGATAGTTCCCTCCTCCTACCGCTGAGAATCAGTTTCTCTTTTTTTACCGTTGCTCATAAAAAGACATGCACTTGTACAAAGTAAACATAGGTATTTAAAATTCCCTCCGTTGGTAAAAGAATCGCTGATTTGGTGATTTGCATGGGTGACAGTCAAAGTGCTCTGTCTTTTCTTTTCAATGTCATAACTTCAGACAGACCTCCTGGAATCAAGGATGGCTGATGGTCATAGCTAGCTAGCTGCTGGTCAATGTCTTGTTCCATGTAAGGTAGTGTCCAATCAACTCAAATAATGATGTGAAGCCGCCAATGGTGCAATGATGTTGATAGGAATAGGTGATACATGGCATTCAGGATCTCACTGCTCTCCCTGGACGGAGCATTGAGCAACTCAGGGACACAGAAACACACACTCTGGATGTTTCTTATAACACTAGGCCAATAATGACTCCTGTTATCAGGTCTGATAGCATTATGAGTATGTGTATGTTTGTGTGTGTGTGTGTGTGTGTGTGAGAGAGAGAGTGGGTAGCTATAACAATTTTGATTAAATTAAGATAGGGCTCAGATGTATTTAACAATAATTTGTAATTATGAGTCTGACTATGGTGGTCTGTTCATATGCATGTGTGTCCTAGGAGATGACCTTGAGAAACCTGCTTCCTTTTCAGTCCTGAATCCAAACAATGACCACAAGGTGAGACTTGGTGAAAAAGAGAGGGATGCAAAGAGAAGAGGACAGAAGAGATAAGATGGACAGATGGGCATAGAGGAGTGCAGCTGTGGATCAGCACCAGAGGGTTGGCTCGAGTCAGGCACCCCTCCAGAATCAGGCTCTCCCACAGGCAAACTCCATCCCTCATACACACTCTCTCTCTCTCTGTCCCCCTTGTCCTACAGCGGTAGCATTGAAAGTAGCAGTTTGGACAGAGTGAGGACCTGAACACATCCACTGTGAGGTTGCCTGACTCCTGAGGGGGAACGAAAAGCAGTAGCTAGTGTTCTGTTGTGTTCTGGTCTTCTTGCCGTAGTAATAGTGTTTCCTAAAGAATCGCTGTCACATCATGACCTGTTGAAACCTTCCTCTAAGGTCAAGTTTGTGACTTTAGGCCAGCACTGCTCCCTCTCTCTCTGCCCCAAAACTTCTGTCTGTTGTTTCCTTTCTCTTCCCTCTCCCCCACTTCCTCTGTCTTTGGTTCTCTTTCCATTTTTAGTCTTCACTTCTCTGTTTTCCTCTGCTTTTCTCTTTCTTGCCTCTACTAAATGGACACATCCACTTTTTTCTTTGCTGGCCATTGTCTTCGTATCTATTTACATCCCTCTATTTGTTTTTTTTTTTACTGACTTTCTCCTAGCTTGTCATTTCCCCTTGTCTCCTTTACTGTGCATCTCTGATGTTTTTTCTCTTTCTATTCTTTCCCCCTTTCACCAATGCTCTCTCAGTCTTTCTGCATCTTCATTTCTTCATTTCTCATTTCTTTCATTACCCCCCTCCCAATCTCTCTCTCTCTCTCTCTCTCTCTCTACAGCGCTGACTCTGACTGCAGGGCCCCTGAAGAGCTGTGGGTCTGTTGGAGGAGCCGGCGGAGCGACGCAGCCGACGAGGAGCTGAGGTCGCCGCAGCTCCGCAGGTGGATGCCCTCAGCGCACACGGAGGGGTCGTCGGGGTGTCGATGGGCGTCATGACGACTGTCGCTGTGCGAGTGATGATGGCGATGGCGATGGACGTGCTGCTGGTACTGCTGACCTCTGCTGGCACCCCAGGAGTTGCGAAGTGCCTGAATAAATACACACACACACACGCACACACACACACACACACATGCACATATACAACCAACACATTAACAACACTGTTTTTTAGTAGTATTTGGCCAAAAAACTAAAACTTCCCCAGTTAGCGATAGACATAATATTCATACACTGTGGAGACACACAAAAATGCATACGTACACACACTTGCTCTAGGGGTAGATTGCCTTCAGTTGCTGCTCGCCTTTTGGGCCCAGGACTACATGTCCCAGAATGCTCAGCAGCTGGAGCCAAGTTCCTCCTGGAGCGCTGCAGGAAGCGTGCCACTAGCACCCGGGTCACCTGAGGAACAGAGTTCAGGGAGAGTCATCCAGAGAATGTGTGTCAGTATATATTTGCTTAGAGATAACAGCCTGAAACAGCATGAGTGCAGAGACACGCCTTGACAAATACGCAAACAACCTCAATTTAGAGTGCTATCTAGTTACAGTTAGTTTTAAAGGTCGATGTGCAGGTCAAACGTCAAAGTGAGAGAAAGTGCTGTGAATAGATAGCCTAGAAATCTAGACACACCCTTGCGGTAGCAAGTAGTTTTGCTTAGCGGGTATGTCTAACCACGCACCATTGGAGCCTTAGTAGGTCTGTCATTGGTCTTACACAGGCTTGGTAAGACCAATCACTGCGCTCTATCTTTGTAGAGCGTCGTTGGGCGGGCTTAACATGATAATGATGGGGCTGTGACTAGGGCTTTTCTTTGAAAGTTGAGCAGAAAAAGGTACTGAAGTCATTCATTTCAAACAAGGATGTATTTGCTGTCTTGCTGATGTTCTGAATGGCCGTAGCGTTATCCAGTTTGAAAGAGAATCACTGATTCTGCCTCAAGGACTGAGCTCCTTCTATCGTCATGGTCACACTATACATTTTGATTTTGCTGTCTGGCTTGTCAGGCAAGTAAATAGATGAAAAATCATGTAAAATGATTAGACAATCAATGACAGAGATAGCGTTAGTGTCAGCCCTCACTGTGAGAGATGTTGGTTTTTAAAATGTAAGAGGGAGTTTTGTGTAAGTGTATGCATTTAGGGAGAAGTGTGTAAGTAAGTGTAAGTGTAAGTGCTTGAGAGCTTGGCAGCAGAGAGAGAGAGAGAGAGTGAGATGTGTGTGAGGTGAGGTGAGGTGTGTGAGACCTTCAGGTCGGTGAGAGAGCGGGCGCAATCTTTGGGCAGCCGCAGCGGGGTGCCAGGGGGGAGTTTGGAGGGTGGGTGCCCAGTGAGGGCTTTCATACTGCCCTTCCGTGGGAGAGAGAAAGGGGGGGCTACTGAGCTACGCTGAAGTAGACATGCCTCAGAGCCTGGACCTGGCAGAGAAAACCACACACACACACACACACACACACACACACACAACGTTACAACACATACATGTTACAACAATCATTAACAATGTTATTGATTTAAGGGAAGTCCAGAGCTGAAAAGGACAACAAGATATTTGTCCTTTATATTCCACAGGTAGTACCATAAGGTGCTTATTTTTTTCTTTTCATTACAGTAAGTGACAACCCGTTTGTGTAGTCGCTTACACACAACAATTACAGTTCATGGGTCTTCTCACCTGTGTCTGTGGATGTCTGAGACTCTACACTCACACCTTTACTGCCAATAGAGCCAGTCAGTTCACCTGCATAGGAAAAAAGTTTGGACTGAATCGGGGATACACCTCTGCACATGGACACAAGGTAAAAAACCCTAATAAATACACACACACACACACACACACACACACACACACACACTACCTGTGTCAGTAGAGGAGCTGAGTCCAGGTTCACTGTGGGACCTAATGAGCTGCAGGGGGCTGTCACTGTCTCTGCGCCCGCGGCCACTGGTGTGCCACAGACGTTGGAGGGGGAGCATGGCAAGTCCTGGGTTGCCATGACGATCTGGAGAATCTGTCTGAGCCACCGGAGATGGAGCCGGAGCTGGAGGGGTGCGGCCATGGGAGGAGTCGTGGCGTGATGGTGTGGAGGGCTGCAGCCGGATCTCGGGGATGGAGGAGCACTGGGAGGCTCGAGTGGCACCACTGAGCTGCTCCAGCTGGGAACAGCTACTGGCCAACAGAGCCTGACGACGCAGGATAGGGGACCTGGAAAGGAGAGGAGAACAGAGGAGAGGAGAGGAGAACGGAGGAGAGGAGATGAGAGGAGAGAAGAGGAGAGGAAAGGAAAGGAGAACGGAGGAGAGGAGATGAGAGGAGAGGAGAACAGAGGAGAGGAGAGAAGAGGAGATCAGGAAGGGAGAGTAGAAGAGAGGAGAGGAGAGGTGAAGAGATTAGAGGAGGGGAGGGAGGGGAGAAGAGAAGAGAGAAGAGGAGAACACAGGAGAGGAGAGAACAGAGAAGAGGAGAGGAGATGGGGAAGATTAAAAGAGAACAAAAGAGAGGAGAAAAAGACAAGAAAACAAAGTCAAGAAAAGAGAGAAAAGAGATGAGAGAATGTTGGTGTGGGCATGTGGTGAGAGAGTAATATATCAGATATGTAGATTGATGGATAGATAGATTGATTGATAGATAACAGATTAAGATAGATAGATAGATATGATGTCTCCTCCTGACCTGTAGGTGGAGGTGTTGTAGGTGCTGGGTGAGGAGCAGGAGTTAGACCTCTCCCCACGGAAGCAGCGCCTGGGCTGGCCTGCGGCGCTACAGGTGAGCCCTCGGACAGGTGTGGCGTGGGACAGCGGAAGCTGACATACTCTCCGCCACTGCCATCACAGCCCCCCTCGCTGACCCCTCGTCGCCGTACTAGACCCACGCCCACCTCCAGCAAACAGGAGTCCTCAGAGGGCGAGCTGTCATCAGGGATGTCCACGATCTCCGACATGAGCAGGGAGCCACTGTCCATAGACACTGGAAAGAGAGACAGAATGAGAAGAAGGAGGTACAGAGTGAGAAGGAGATGAAAACGCAGAGATGGAAGGAGAGAGGGAGAAAGAGTAAAGAAGAAATGGAAAGAGGAAGAGAGGGCAGAGATGGACAGATATGGGGGAAAGAGAAAGAGCAAGAAGTGATAGAGAGAGAGAGATAGCAAAAGGAGAGAAGGTGAAGGAGGGGGAGAGAAAAGGACAGAGAGAAAAAGACAGAAAGAGTAAAACGGCAGAGGAAAGAAAGGGACAGAAAAAAGAGGTATAAGAGAACTATTGATTAGATTAACTTAATAGCAAAAGACCTTCTAAGCACATCAGGCCATTCTGACTAATCTCAATCTCGTTTGACATCACAATTCCACACACAGATTATATTAGCAACACAGCCAGGAAATGGCATTAAGTTACCAAATGTGCTTGATGTCATCTCTCTCTCTACGTGGGTAGGGTGAGACCAATTCAGTTTTAAGCATGTGAACTAAGACCTTGGTATCCAAGATATTTATTTTACCATATACTTTCAAAGAATATTTTAATCAGAAAAACAGATAGAGAATGAGAGATAGAGAATGTGAGCGAGAGAAAGACACAGACAGAAAGAGAAAGGGAGAGAGAGTGAGAGAAAAGAGAGAATAAATCCATAACCACTCACCCTCCCCACTGAAGCCAGTAGATGTTCCCCTCTCTCCAGAGTGTTCAGTGGCATGCGTATCAAACACTGTTGCCTAGAGGAGGAGATGTTATTGCAACTTTGTCTTACATGACATCTCATAATATCAGAACTCTTTCTTTCCCCAGCATGGGTAAACCTAAACCACACTTCAGTGGAGATTGGGAGTATGGTTTGGTGTTCGCTCATTTCTTTCCCATTTACAGGGGCCTATCTGGCACCAATTTATTGGGTGCATAAAACTCTTAGCAAATCTATTTGGGGCTGCAGCAACCATATCCCATATATTCGTAAATGACAGTTTTGACTGCAGTAGTTTATGAAAATAGAAGGAAAGTACAAATCCACTAATTTACAATAATGACAATAACGCAGGTCATTGGTCGGTGCATGATAATAGGCCCGCCTAATCCCAGATAGGCATTTGTGTTTGGTTCCTGGGAAGCTAGGTGTCTAGTGATTGGGACTGCAATGGGCTAGACACCAGACTGACCTCTGGTTCAAATTATTTTTTTTTAGCAGGTTCATCTGGGCTACCACACATTCATTATCACTGATCTTCACCATGCTTACTCTAGTCTAAACAACAAACAAGTCCAGTAGTGTCAGCTGTTAAATTTGAGGGAATACATGCTTTGAACCTTAAACCTTTTCAAAGCTCCATGCTCCTTGCTGGGTGGAGAAACTCAGAAACTTCCTTAGAAGTCTCAAACATCAATAGGCACAGTGCACACTGCTATGCAGCTTAGATGCAAGAACTTAAATTGGGCTCAGAACTGCTTCATCCATTTGCTACCCTTAGGCCAAAAGCAACCTAGACTATGTAAGTCAATACACAGAAAAAAATAATCTCTGAATTACAAAAGTCATATTTTTTTAAAAAAACATATTGAATTGTACTTTCTTAGTTTGAGTATGTTATCGTGACAACTTTGATCTTTCAATCCCATCAGTTCTCCCTATTCAGACGTCTAGCCACTAAATATGATTCCCTGTAGTTACAGCTTTTAAGCAGCTGTTTCCCACAATTTTCAAGGGTGCCACTGAATGCCTATATGACCCTGGTCTTCCAAGATGGTGCAGCAGTGAGGGGGCTGATATGCCAAAGGCGACGGGAGTCTTACTGGCCAGAAAGTGCTGAAGCTGGCAGCATGCGTGCCAGGCTGCAGAATATGGCTTTTGTTGGGAGTGGAGCACCCATCTGCAACCCAGTGCCACAGGCCATATGAGGAGAAAGATTATGTTGCAGATTTTCTGTACTGCCGGTGTGTGAGGTTTGATACACACACACATATACACACACACACTTAAACACAAACACACACACACACACAATATATATATATATATATATATATAACGCCAGGACACACATACACATTCATATTCACACAAACACACACACACTGTCTCACCTGGCTTGCAGCTCGTTGGCCCATCACTGCTTCATAGGGAGGAGGGCAATCTGTAGGGTAAAGAGGCACTGGACTCTCCATTGACCCATTATATGTAATACTGTAGAGAGATAAAGAATGAGGGAGAGACAGAAAGCAAGAGAGAGAGAGAGAGAGAAAAGAGGGAGAGAGGGATAAAGCAAGGAGGAAATCTGAGTCAGTCCTCACAGTGCCACACTCAGTAAGGAGCTGACTGATAGGCTGGTTGATTGATTGACAGGTGCCTGCCCCACCTCTGGGCATCGGTCTCAGAGCTGCAGGTGTACTCGGGCGGGTAGTAGGGGGGCGGGGGAATGGGCGGGACAAACTCCTCAAAGTCCACCATGTTGGTCAGGAAGGCATCCTGAGGAGTGGTGCATTCTGGGTTGACAGACCGTGAGCGGTGAGGAGCCAGCTGTATACACAGCAAGAGAGTGAGAGAAAGAGAGAGAAGAGAGAAAAGAGATGGAGAGAAGGAGGGAAAAGGAAAACGAGAGAGACAGAGAGAGTAGAGAGAAAACCAAAGAAGAAAGAAAGAAAGAAAAACTTGTTAAACACAAGTGTGTGTGTTTCTATTTTCAGATGAATGTGTGTGGGTATTCATGTTCACCAGGTGTAGCAGGTCCAGGGAGAAGATGTGAATACTGCAGGTGACTGTAGACAGGGTGCAGATGATGGTAGAGAGAATACTGAGGCCACAGGCACTGAACAACAGGTCCTAGAGAAACACACACACACACACACACACACACAAACACACATGCACAAAAACACACTCCATTTTTCTGTCAGATCCTAGACATTCTACTGAAGGCTCAAACTCTCACATGTTAAGACAGAAAAGGGAAACAACGCGCACAGTCCATTGTGAGTCATGTGGTTACTTTTGGTGGATTTTTTATCAACCAAGCACTGAAGCAACATATGCTATATACTTACATCTTAATCTTTTTAATCTTAATATTCTCCTTAATATTCACATTCACATGGAACATTCTCTCTCTCTCTCTCTCTCACACACACACACACACACATACACACACACCTTGAGTTGGTGTCGCACAGAGTGACAGTCTGCATGCAGATAGAGAATGAGAGTTTCATCCTCTGCTGGGGAGCATGTGTCTTTAGGATCACAGCAAACACACAGGCTGGACTCCATCTGTGCTCGGAGAGAGAGACATACAGGATACACACACACTGTATGCAGAGAGAGAGGAAAATATGAGGAAAATATGGTGGGGCATAGAGTGTCCACTAAGTAACACAGGAGTGAAGAGGAGAAAAGAGAAAAGAGGAGAAGAGAAGAGAGGGAGAAAAGAAGAGAGGAGAGACAAGAAGAGAGAAAAAAGAAGAGAAAAGGAGAGAAGAGTTTACCCGACAGTTGAGGAGGGATTTGACCATCTGAGCATTCTGACAGGAGAGCATGGAGCCTGCTAGGCTCAGTATCACACACACTGCTGACAAGAGCATGAACAGAGAGACCTGTAGAATACACACACACACGCACACACATACACACACAGTATTTCTGTGAGAAATTTATGAGGGAAAAAAGTAAATCAACTCATGTAAAACAATATAAAACAATATGAGCATTGCGCTACAACACAGAACAACACAGTTACAAACCACTAAAGTCAGAGGCCTTCTCCAGGAAACTACGCCAGCCACTCCAGATGCCACCACCTGACGACACAGTTTAGAGTTAAGAGATTAGAGACATACACAAACACACACAAAGAATACAAGTCAAATGTCTAGGCAGCCCATTGCTGAGAAGAATTTTCTCTTTCATTTCTTTGAGAGTAAACTGTGTACAGGAACAAGAAACGGTAAGTTTAAAAGTTAAGTCCAAGACCTTCATCATAACAGTATAATTACTACATCCATCAAAGTGGCCACATTTTCTGTTTGGATGAGAGCCTTGTGCATTCTTGACATTCCCCACACACTCTTTTCTCCCAGCAGTCTAGAATATTTGCTGAGCCCTTGTCTATTTTCTCTTTCCGATCCAGTCCAACTTTTCACAGGCCCTACCAGACTGGGTTTGTGCCGAGAAACTGTGAACGCCATGGCCCGAGCCAGAGTACAGACCAAATCCTTCTAAGTGCCAGGCATTTCAAATGTCACGGCCACATTAATGTTGCACTTGCCCTGTTCATTAAGAGAGCTGCATCACTAAATGGCCCTTAATAACACATTAGCACTCTCCCTTTGCCTCTCCTCTCACTCGCCTCTCACAGGACAGCTGGAGCCAGAAGTGGTGACGTACAAAATAAACAGACTTGGATTCGCAAGACTAAAGGACAAATACTTAGTCCACTAAGTCTTTTGTCATACACATGCCTACTCAGTAAACCTCAGTAAATGTGCTTCAAGTATCTTTGGTGCCACTATGGCTGATGACACAGTGTCCGAATCCTAATGTCCCCACTAACCCTAAGCCCTGAGTCCTCAGTGACAGAACTGGCATGAATAAGCCAATCATGAAGTGATTCATGCCAGTGAAGTATTTGAGGGTTCAGGGGTTAGGGTATAGGAGTATTGGGATTCAGTCAGCACATTCACTCTTCTACTATACAGTATCCTTTATGTGGTGGACAAAATCTATCTATCTAGATTTATGAGACATATTTGTTGCCTTTGGTGCAGTTAATAAGTGATTTCTGGGCCTGATGACTGATGAAAGTGTCATCTCAAGCAGAGGTGACCATGCAGAGCTGCTCTGGCTTCACCAAAACATCATGCTTGCTTTGGCATTACTTTGGAAGACACTTCAACTTCAACTTCTTTAAATGTTTTGGGCGACTGACTGATTTTTCTTTGCTTCACATCATACATGTACAACCTTTTAATACATTTACAACCTTATATTACAATAAATGTTCAATAGTTAAGTTCAAAAGTTATGGTGATTGAGTATAACTTTTTTAGGCTGCAAACTACATTTTAGAATACCATTTTAGCAACTTCATGATTAGACTACTGCATCTTCACAATTGCGTCCATATGTTTGGACTGTATTGACAAGCAGACTGAAGTAATTTTCCTGTCAGTCGACTTCATGTTCACAAGACCACAAAAACAAAGGTGGATGCAATAAATCGTGATATTAAAGAGAGGGTAAATTAGGCTATAACTTACAAAGAAGCCAGCCCAGAAAGGTAAGGACTGACGGACCCGCGGCGAGGAGGTGAACGCCAAGCTGGTGAAGCTAAACGCCAGGACCATGGCTCCCAGACCCAGGTGACAGAGTCCCAGGTACAGCAGCAGGCGGGCGCTCCCGCGTCGCCCCCCGGACAGAGCCCGAGAGCCCGACACGGACACCACACTGCTGGACTCCGAAGGTGAAGGCATGGTAGTTAGATATTTTGAGCGCACCGCGGGGGATGTTGGTGAAAGAGATGAGAGGAAGGCAAGAGGGATGACACGCCGTTTGAGGGTAACCTTAGGTGTTTCCAAGAGAAATCTATGCGAAGTCAAGTTGAATAATCCGACACAGATCTAATAACCACGAAAACACACTGGCGAGCTGGATGTCATTCCGCATCAATGTAGGCTATAGCTTTGAAGTAGCGTTTCAGTGTACTGATGTATACATACACTGCAACACGAGACAACGCAGTCCCCGTCAGTACGAGTTGAGCAGTCCAGGCCTTTTAACCTCTTTCTAAGCAAAGACTAACACACGAGTTGAAATCCCAGAACACAACGAACATGTCCTATGCTGTTTATGTTGTGTTTTCATCTGTCAGTGAGTACTGGGTCGCCACATCCTGCCTCGGCACTTCGTCTTCCATCAACCCCTTCCCCGCTCTTGCTGTCAAGCTGAGCTTCATTGCGGTAACGGGAGCCTTCTACAGGCCGAGCCCTTGCAATTGCCTAGATTACCTGCATACAGTACTGGAAGGGCCTTCCATGCACTCCCGTTTTTTTCCGGTGGTTATCTCACTGACACTTGGCATGTAGGCTACTCCTCGAGCGGGATGGACCGAAGACTGCGCAGAGCTCCACTCCACGTTCCTCCGTGAGGTGCGGAATTACCAAGGTCCCGTTAAGTGCTAAAGGACTGAGAACATGGTCACAGCACAGCCGATAGCCACACTGAGAGATGCTAAATCATTTACACTTCTGAAAACAACCAGCTCTGACCGAATTTACCTCATGCCGATGACGACAAATGTTACAAGTCCGGTGAAGGGGTGGTCTTCTCTGAAAGCGTGATTTATAAATATGACATCTCCCATTTCGTCGGGGGCGTTTCACGATGCTCCGCGCTGCTGCCCCCTCTCCTCCCCGCAGTCACGCGGACCCCCGTCCTGTCCGTAAAGATCCCGGACATATGCCTCGCACTGCGTCGCTGACTACGTCATCATCGCCAGACTCCGAGCATCACGTTCTGCTCCTAGTATCAGTTAACTAACTCATCAGTTATAAACTAATAAACAAAGTAACATGGACACAGGGCCGCGCTTATGTAGCTTTTAGTGTCATACAGTACAGTGCAGTGACAGTACGCGAAGACTACTGTGTGCATGTGAGGAGTGAATGCATTTAACCGTGCAGCTGTCATGCTGATGAACAAACATAAATCGCGGGACCCCACACATGGGTGCTTTTCTGCCGCAGTCTTTGGGCTGGCGCGCGGTGCTGATGTTGCACGGAAGGGCCGGTAACCTAGCAACGAGTTCCGTGGACCGTGGTAGTCCAATCAGATTTAGTTTTACTGTACAACGCTGAGTACGGACAATTTCTCAATCAATGTCTGTCCTCTTGCAGATTTGTACATTTTTGTGGATTCGGAGAATAAATGACACCCCTCCTTTTATTAAAAAATGCTTATTGCATTATAAGAAAACATTATGCCGACAACTTGTCATTTAGGCTACTAAAAACATCAAATGGCCTATATTAAACAGTGTATTCAATAGTGTATCATTGGCCAAAATAGCTTATTATTAGAGACATATGACACAAATTAACAACTTTTTTTTATTCAAAGCGCCAAAAAAAAAAGATTCTGAGCAGCCAGGATATTTCACTGACCACCTGAAAAAGTTTTATAAGGTCAATAAGCATCAAAGGAAAACAGTTTCATACTCACATACACAAACAGTCAACATAAAAGACAGTACAGTGTGTAAAAAAAAATCAAGCAGAGAATAGCAGTGCTGGTGTCATAAAGGATTGTTGTACAGCTGAACCCCCAAGTCATTACGTTCACTACTTTTTTTTTTTTTTTTCAGCATTATCTTACTTTCATTTTTATCACGTGCCATTTCCCTTCCTCATACTCTCCTCTAGCAACCTTCACTTGTGCATCAACATATTTCCCAGCCAAGTTTGTAACCAAAAAAAACAAACAAACAAAAAAAATAATTTGAATACTGACAAAAAATTATCTCATGTGTTATGTGTACAAAGGTGCCATTCATTCAGTTTAATTAAAGAACTTTCATATTGTTTGTTACTGTGCAGTATGGAATAAATCGGACAGTGAGAGGATTTGGGTAGATGACAAACATGGCAGTACAAGCAGTCATTTAGATAGGTGAAAAGGTGGTTCTCTGTTCATCTTTCAGGAGCTCCTGATCTGGAGATGGATGACAAGTCTATGCATGTGGAGAATTACATCATCACAATCTGCAACCAGTCCAACCACACTCCTGCTATTGTAGCATCTCTCTCTCACTCACTCACTCACTCACTCACTCACCTCACTCACTCACTCACTCACTCCACTCACTCACTCACATACACACACACACACACACACACACACTTCACACTTCTAAAAGAAATAGAATGTGAATTTGCTCTGTTGTACTGAGTGCGAGTGTGTGTATGCATGCATCATTAATCACACACACACACACACACACACTTTTAAAAGACACAAAATATGAATTTGCTCTGTTGTACTGAGTGTGAGTGTGTGTGTGTGTCTATGAATGCATCATTAATCAATGGGTGTTGTTGAAAAATGTTCATGCTCTGATTTTCTGATTTTCACTCACAAAGTTCACTGTGTACCTAGTGTAAAAATCTACATTGCTGCACAGTAATTGGTTCAAAACTTTAAAAAAAAGGTAAGCAAAACTGTTGATCTAAAACCTCATTGCACCACACCATAAAGGCACTTTCTATTCTATAAGTCCCTACCTAACTTGATCCTTTTGTCACTTAATACTGTCAATAGCCTGCCACCACCAGTCTACACCCTGAAAGGTGTCTGTCCCCTGTAAAATGCAGTCTGAAGCATCTTAAGTAATGTCTATTCCCATGAGAAATTTCTGTAATACTGAGCTTTGCAGGTAAAGTGGGCTGCATCAAAAATTGCATGGACAAATTTGTGCAGCAGAGACTGCAGTGCCTATCTTACTCTACAAGCCAACAGGAGCCTAAGCCTCTTCTGTGTTATCCGAGTGCGTTCCTGCCCTGCTAACACTTCTTAGTATCCTCCTGGGCCGGGTTTCCTGAAAGCAACTTAAGTCTAAGTAGTTTGTAAATTCCCTCTTAAGAACATTTTAAGGTTCTCTGAAGGCTTCCCAAAATTGTTGTTGTAAAACATTGCAAAAACGCTCAAAGATCCAGAGTCAAACACTATACAGACATGTTTGGGAAACACACAGAAAAGCCAAAATGAACATTCTTAAGATTAATCTTAAAGAACATGCCTGAGTGCATGATCCACCGTAATTGGGAAACCGGGCCCAGATCTCTTAGCACAGAGAGACAATTAGGCCTAAAGATCTGTTTTCACTGAGAGATAATGTCATTGTGGCTGATCTAACTCTTTCTTTCTGTCTTTCCTTCTTTTTCAGTCTTTCCCTCTTTCATCCTTTCTCCTCACTGATATCAGTATTTTCAGCTCGGGAGCTCTTAACTGATGTCTCAATAGGAATAGCAAGTCCCTGTGCTCCCTCCCTTTCCCCTGTCTGGACTGTGAAGGGACGGTGTTGACCTGTGCTTACAGGGACAAGACAGTATAGAAATTATGCTGATGGTACTAACAAGAACTCTTAACATGGCTCACTGGATTTATACTGCAGCCTGTGTGTATTTCAGTCTTTCACATATTAACCAGCATTCTTCATGGGTCCCAATGCAAGCATTACGTTTTTCAAAGGACGTGACTTGGAATGTTATACAGCATTCAAGAAAATATTGACAGCCGTCCAGGCAATGTGATTTTGCTGTGGAACACCAGCAGCAACCACTCAAAGCCTGCTGCAAGAGGACAGATGCACTCTTACTTTTCTCCACACTTTCTTTTTCCCCTTTTTCTCTGCCATCTCATTTATCCATTCTTCAACTTGTGTTTCACCCTCTCTCTCTCTCCCCCTCCTTTTCTGTCTCTGTGTGATGCTCTGTAGTTTAAATGAGGAGGCACTTGGAGGAGGACTTGGCTTTAGCCTCTGGTGTTGTCAGTTTCACCTCCCTTCCTGCTGGTGCCTATGAACAGGATTAGAATGTACTATGAGACCAAATTCACATTGAGGTTTTACAATGCATTATAAAATATCGTGTTCGGTGTGTACTGTGCTACAGTCTACAGTAGTCATCATTGGTTGCCCATTCATACAGTACCATTGTAAGTTAAAATAAGTACATAATTATTTTATTATAGAAGAAATCCAGTATAAACAAGTGAGGCATGATATAATCTGCACTTCACTCCACTGACAGTGAAGGGGAGAACTGCAAAGGTGCTTTTGCATTTGCTTTGTTACATGTTTAGACCACAAGGGCAACAAAGTCATTGCACATGACATGACCACCTATATATATATATATATATTTATAACAGTGCAAAACACACAGAAACCAGACAAAAAATACACAGAACTGCTGAATTTGGTGAGTCCCTGTTGTGCTTACTGACCGGTTTCTTGCTTGACTTCAGCAAAATGTCTCGAGCCAGTGAAAGAAAGGACTAGAAAGGTGGTAAGGGAGGCAGAGAGAGAGGGAGGGGGAGAGAAGAAGAGAAAGAGAGAGAGATTACTAAAGTTATCTCATTCATTCAACAGAAAAGAAAACAGTGTATTTAGAATAAGATTTCTGTCTTTTTTCTTTTTGTCATTTGTATCCATCATTCAGGTTACCAGGTTACCAGCAAAAAGCACAGGACACATGGACATAGTGAGGGTCTAGGAAAGAAATTGTGAGGGAGAGAGAGCAAGAGAGAGAGAGCAAGCAAGTCAGAAAGATAAAGTTGTTCTCACCTCCTCCACATTAATGCTAGACTTGGCACTTGTCTCAAAGAAACGTATCCCATGATCCTTTGCCAGCTGCGCAGAAAGAGTATGTGTGATCAAATCTGTTTTCTTCCACAGTTCACATCATATACAGTAAACTTCTATTATACACACGAGTGAGTGATATTATATAAACCTGGCTTCTCCGAGCTAAGGCAAATACAGTATACTGTATACTGTATGAAGTATACTGTATAGAGTATTTGTATACACAAACATTTGACCTCATCAGAGAGAAAACCACAACCAAACAACAGGACAGTACAGGCAATTGTGCATACTAACTTTTTCGCCCACTTCCTTGGACACTTTCCGCTTCGCCTCAATGTCACACTTGTTGCCCAGCAGCATGCGGCTCACCCCTGCTGATGCATTCTGGGTACCAAAAAAAAAGAGAGAGAGACGGTCGTGCATGAGCAGTGCATGGCGTCAAGGCTTTAGTTCCTCCTGCTCCTCTGGTGCACACAGAGAACTCTTCTGTGCTGTGTGCGAGCCGGTTCTGGTTCCCTGTTCTGACTCAGGGTTTGGCCTGCTCTACCACAGTCTCGACTCAACTTCTCTTCTGCTAGCCAGCAGACAGTTTGACTCTATTCACGCTGCTGGGGTTTGAGTAGGAGGTCGTTGGAGGGGCATCGCAACATTGCAGAAATGCTGATTTGGGATCAGAGTAATTGATGGACTGCTAACAAGGAATTTCTGACTCAGGCCTCTAACCATGGAGTCTCACATAAACAGGAAAAATAACAGATATACTGTACTGTACATGCAGAAGACAGAGAACGAAGGCAGCCCATCTTGACTGGAAGCTTATATACATACAATATATTCTGTTTGAGTTAGAGGAATGTTTACACATTTAAGTCATTTAAGGCCAACAAACTTTTTCGAAAAGAGACAATAATAAAACATAACATTCATCAGAATGAGGGTGTTGGTTCTAGTATGTCTGTCTGTCTGTCTCCCACCTCTTTGATACTCTTCATCCAGTTCTGAATATTCTCAAAGGATTTCTCGTCAGTGATGTCATACACCAGAATGATGCCCTGGAAAGGGAAGAAGATTAGCTATTAGATCCTGTGTTTGTGTTTGTGTGTGTGTGTCTGTGTGTGTGTGTGTGTGTGTGTGTGTGTGTGTGTGTGTGTGTGTGTGTTTGCGCATGCATTTCTGCATGTATTTATGTGGGCACTGAGTCATGGTTTTGAGACCAAAGTGAACAGCAAGCATTCTTACAAAGTGGACCCCCCTTGTGAATGTGTGTGTGTGTGTGTGTGTGTGTGTGTGTGTGTGTGTGTGTGTGTGTGTGCTTCTAAGCACTCACCATTGCTCCCCTATAGTAGGCTGTGGTTATGGTTTTAAACCTCTCTTGCCCCGCTGTGTCCCTGAAAAGAAACGTGAGATTACTCATTTACACAGGTTCCTCAAAGGACACCGTAAGCAACATGTGAACACATCTGAACCATTTTTAAACAAGCACAAGCAAATTTGTCATTCCCTTTGAGACATCACCCAATGAACACAGCTGTTGTCGTTCAGTTAGTCATACACCAATAGATTTGTGGTTAAAGAGGATTGCCTCCATTTGAAGGCTCAGATGATGAGATGTGCTTTGTGTGTGTGTGTGTGTGTGTGTGTGTGTGCTGGTATATGAAATCTCAGACATGAGAGACTCTAGTCTAACCAAGTGACATTCTCTGGCATTATTCACTAATTTTCTCACCCTCTCTCCACACACACTCACACAAATACCCATGACTAAGCCTATTTCCTCAGACACTCTTGATTCCTGTAAATCCAGTGTCTAACTGTACTCCTATCCTTGTCACATTAAAGGTAGAAAATCAGAGTGTGCTTGTATCTGTGTGCATGTGTGCGTTCAGAAATACCTGATTTGTATAAAACCATAGTGCGCAGAACTGAAAAATAATGTCACACAACTTGTGCCTATGTGACATTTAAGATCCAAAAATTAACCCTCTGTACAATAACAACAAAATGGCAAAATGGGCAAAAACTGTTCATTATATCTGATTTGTCGTGAAGGGATTTTTGGTTTGTTTATGGGAGTATGCCAGCGCCTACTAATCTAGAGCTTGATTTTGCAAAATTGAGATAAAGGGTCGGGTGAAAGCCAGGTGAGGGACTAGGCTTACCACACAACAAGAAGAACAAACTTTAGAACAAACTTTAGAATGGCATTCCGTGAGTACAATAGGGCAAAATATAAATTCTTATGAATTTTTCATAAGATTACTGTAACCATTTAGGCACCCTAGTGTGGTCAGTGATAATATGTGAACACTGTATTTGCAGTGCATTTAAGCATTTAGGTAAAGGAGAACTATTATCTTACCATACTTGCAGTTTGACTTTTTTCCCATCCACATCTATGGTCTTAACTTTGAAGTCAATACCTGAGTGACACCCAGCACAAAAGAAGATTGATGAATATGGGAAACAAGTATAATAATGTTGAACAACAAAAGAAAGATACTAAACTAAGTGAAGCTAATGGAATGCATACAGGAAGAACAGAGGAAAGTCTAGGAGGAGAGAGAGGGAGATAGAGAGAGAAAGAGAGAGAGAGAGAGAGAGAGAGAGCAGGAAGGAAGGAGAGAGGGTTAACTCCTCAAATGGCTCAGATTTAGGTCATGCCAATTAAAATGTCCTGCTCTTCTCTCCAGAGCAAGGAAACACATGGCAAAATAATGTGGCAAAGCTCTCAGCAGTTTGGCTGCAGCCAAGTTGACATCCCCAGTAGTTTGTGTGTGACTTTCCAACTGGACAGAGACCGGGAGAAGGAGAGAATAAAAGAGAGGGACAGGGAGAGGAAGATAGCTGAGGGAAAGAGGGAAGGAAAGAGAAGAGAAGGGAAGGGGTGTGGGGGTCTTTTTGAAGATCTGGATGAATGCACTGAATGCCAGTGTGTTCCGACATGGTTTGGAGTGGGTGGGGGTGGGGGGTGCAGAGGGGGAGAAGAGAAAGATCTTAGTGGTGATATATGAGGGTGGGGGTGAATGAGCTGGAACGCAGTGAGGGAGTGGAAGGGGGATGAGGGATGGAGGAAGAGAAGAGACAAACAGAACCATGACAAAAAGAGGATGAATAGTAGGTCAGATGGAAATCTGTGTGCATAAATAAAACTGGCATGAAGTGACGTGAAAACCAGCTAGTACTGACATGAACAAGGCAAGGCACAATCAGAAAAGTTGTTTACCTTCTGGTTTAACCTGATATTTACCTGACACCAATAGAACTACAGGCTAGAGTCAAAAAGCCCTCTCCCAAACAAAACCCAACTGAATAAGCCATACCGATTGTTGATATGTAGGTTGAATTAAAATTATCCTCAGCAAAACGGATGATAAGGCAGGTTTTCCCAACTCCACTATCTCCTATGAGTAATAATTTAAAGAGGAAGTCGTATTTCTTCGCCATAACTTCAACGTCGAAGACAGTAAATTTATGATGAACAAAGTTCGGATAAATCCTCCTCGCTGAACTAATAAATGACAAGTGCACTGGTCGTGAAGAAAGTTTCTCCCCTTGTTTGTCTCTTTAAACCGTATTGTCCTGTTGCAGATATCCTTTCTTACACCGGTAAATCCGTTCTTCAAAACTTATCCAAGTATGAGAAAATCACCAGCCGGAAAAGTATCCAAAAACTGAACGCAATCCAGGTTGTGTAGGCTATGCCTCAAGTCCGCATTTCAGAATTCAAATAAATGACGGTGAAAACTAAGGATATTACTAAATAAAATATGTTCTTCCTTGTAGGCCTTTAAACGCCCATCCATGCACGACCTGTTTGCCAAAAACCTTCTCTTGTCCCAAGTTCCTGAGGTGAGGGCTACGTAAAACGGGCGACGTTGGAGCTTTGGATACGCTCTGCCTGCATGGGAGTGGGAGCGGAGAAAGTTACCAAAATATCTTTCACTAGAGGGCGCGCACTCACACGTAGAACTGTTGTTTTACAATGTTGCAATTTTCATTATGTGCGTTCCGAGAACAGAGTGAATGGAAGAGTGACTAATCATTAAGTTGACTTTTGCCATTTTCCTGTAAACTGCTTTAATTTAACTATAATTCTCTATAACTAACTAACTGACTAACAATAATAAACTGAGTTTAGGTATGATCATTTATGGTTGTAGCCTGGACTAATTTATGATGTAACCTAACAACAGTAGACTGTGGATTCTAATGCCTGCGTCGCAATGTATGAGATGTTACGTACACTAAAATTAAATTAAACGATTGTCACACATCTTGGACCTCACCAACATGGACACCAGATACTTCTAATTTATTTCACAACACGCAAACATGACTTCTAAATCACTTCCTGCCCCTGCGAATCAACCCCGTCGTTATTAGCTATCTGTTTCCGGTTTGTTTTCCTTTTCGGCTACGGCTCTAAACTCGCCAACATGCCTGTAAGTATGTCCCAGAATATATTCAGTAAATTTCATGGTCAATGGGTGTAGAAGTCCATACATCACGAATATAGACAGATGCGTCATAATTTTGCGGACAATTTAATGTATCGGTGACGGGCACATTTGTAGGAAAAACAGTACTAAATCGAAAGATTTTAAATGAGCGCGTGGTGTTATGAGTGCTGTTTTGACAAGATGGCGGCGCGCAGGCAAGCAGAAAGCATGAGGATGAACATATTGGGATGCTGAAGATCTGAATGGCTGGCTTTCTTACTATTTTACTAGTGTCTGTAGGCTATTTTCCGGTAAATGGGCCTGGATAGTATGCCTGGCGAGGGGATGAAATTGTAACCATAAACATAGCCAGAGATGTTAGCAGTTGGTTCATGTTAGCTATGTTGCTAACATGACTACCCAAACGCCGTAAATAGAAGATTGAAGTAGAAAATTAGACATGACCTAGACTGATTCCGGATTCTGTCTTGTTTTGAAAGCGAGATGGTCTAACGTGGTCTTGCTATTGGATGCGTTGTGTTTTGCATGCAGGCTAAACGCGATCTGTCATTGTTCGTGACTGCCAGAAGCTTGTGGGATAAGTCACGACTGTTGTGTGCCATCCACTGCTGTTGTCCTTGTACCCTGTAAAGCACACTTGAAGACATACTGTACTACTAGTTTTGTTCCTTAACATTAGAAATAACCTTACACATGTATATTCTGTTACTGTCTTACAGCTCGCTAAAGACTTGTTGCACCCATCTCCCGAGGAGGAGAGGAGGAGACACAAGAAGAAGCGTCTTGTGCAGAGTCCTAACTCATACTTTATGGACGTCAAATGCCCAGGTGAGTTTAAGCCTTCCTATTTTACCCTAAGTGTTGGATTGTAATAGACTACTGTCGAGTCAAATGCTTTGTTTGTTGTTATGAGAGATTGCTCTTGTAACCAAGTAACATCAGAGGGCAACAGCCAACTGCTTGATTATTGTTTGCCATGGGATGCCTTGTACATATTTGCAGAATAACGTGATCCAACGATGATTTGGACAAGGCAGTGCTGGGTTAGAGAAGAACAGTGTTTCAGATAAACAATGTCAGCACTTCAAACATTACGATGGGACAACCATGGGCACAAGTTCATCAAACCAGCTACCATGACGTAATTGCACTCTTCAACACCTGAAGTTGCCCAGTTAACAATGGTAGCTGGCATCTTCCGCGTGGAACACTGTTCGGTACTGGCCTGGCACCGCCTTGTCCGGATCATCGTTGGATCACGTTAATAGGTATGAGATGATTGTGTGTGTTGCTTGTTTTGGTTTGGTGTCTTCTGTTTAGAGTTAATGAGCGTTGCTGTGATGATCAGGATTTCAGTGTGAATGTTGCAGATCTGCAGTGTCTGATAAGCCATAGCAGACTGCTGTGGTGCATGTTGTAGAGTTGGCACATGATTGATTTTAAACGTGGTGTGTTGGTGTACCAGCCAGTGCTGGCCAGGATTACCTCCAGAGCTGACGGGACAAGCTGCATTAAAGGCTTAACATGGCACCCGCCAAAGTGCCAGTTTCATTGTATACTGTGTAGGTTTTGCTACCAGACATCACACTATGCAGCATCGTGCTTGGGTCTGCTGATGCTCTTGCCATTGTGTTTTTTGTGCTTCTACTTTGACCTGCTAATATTTACGGGATTGCGCTGTTGCTCTGGCAAGACATTATGGGATGATGCATTATCCTCCTTTTCGCTGATATTCGTTAGTTTGCTTTCTTGATGCAGCTGATGAAGTTGCAGATGGTACTTGATGGACAGGAAGATCTGATTACCTCAGTAAATTCTGTTGGAACCTGGAGGGATTGACGTGGGTCTATTGCTGATCATGCAGTTAGTGGCCGGGGTTACAGTCTTTACATGTTGGTTGATGTTGTTTTCATTATAGGCTAGATTGTGTGGCTGAAATCTGTTATGAATTTTTTTCAGATGGGCAGCTCCATTGTGGCTGTTGGCACAAATTAGAGTCTTCTTTTTTTCCTCAGGTTTAAGTATTTTTGGCCATTGCTTAATATGGAAAAGTTAGTGTTCTGTTGATCAGCAGCGAATGGGTTGTTGAAATGGTTCTGTTTAGAACCCTCTAGCACCCTGTGCTATGCAATGAATCAACCCACATTTTAATTGATCAGTCTCTTGATCCATAAGGTAAATACCTTCTCTGTACCATACTAGTTTTAGCTAAATTTGGACAGAACTAAGGATGTCTTTCAACAGAATTTTGTGTTTGAGAACAGGAGATGCTTGTATGACAGTTCTCCTATCAAAATGGTATAAACCAAACTCTATACATTTTTTTAATGCTAATTAATGTTAACTGTGTCTGTAACTTGTTTACATGGGGTAAAAAAAAAAAAACTTTTGGAATTGTAGAATTTATTGCTATTGCTTCCAGCTCCAAAGTAACTTGTTAGTTTTTTAACTGATTTGCATTAGTTTTTTTCTCCAAAGTCACCATTGGAGCATGAACCATAATGAAGCCAGTGCTCTGTTGGTCAAAAAGTGCTATTTGTGCTCTGTTTGGGGTGTGATTATACACTACAGTCAGCAGACCGCATTATACAGCATTTTACTACTCTATCAGGAATGCTCAGAACTCTACAGCACAGTTGAAGATAAATTCACTTTTTCATGTCAGACTAAGGCCAAATTAATGCTTAAATACCATAGCAGCTGCACAGCGAAAAGTCTTCCAGTGTGTGTTCTGCGTAAACACATTGTCCGCGCTCTGGCATGACTCAGAATGTAAGCCTATGCTAGTAGGAGGTGCACATATAGGATAGCATAGGATGATCATGTATAGTGTAGAATTAGTTTTGATACTTTCTGTGCCGTGTACAGCGTTTGCTCTGTTAGACCAATGCTAATGGTTTATCAGTTGCATGCTACAATGTATTACTACAACTGACTCCACACTAACTCCATAAGGGAAGAGCTGTGCACACTTGTCAGCAGTGTCTCAGGAGAGGGTGATTTTCGGGACTCATCAGACTGAATTAGTATTGGAAACCTTCATAAGAAAATCTAGTGGCGTTGTCTTGGTGAAATTCAGGAACGTGTGTGGTACTGAATGCATTGGGGAAGTGTGTGGAAAGTGTAAAAATCAGATTTCTCTGTGTTATTTATGGACGTTTTAGGAACTCGTGGTGTTTACACTTAGAAGGGCTTTTTCCACGGCATTTCATATCTGATTGTTTTGGTTTTCATAAGTGATCGACTGGCAAATCATAAAAGGACTCGAGAGGGGTCTCTTCCTTTTGATGAAATTCAATCAAAGGTTTTTTTTCAGTATGTGCAGTTTGCTTCGAGTCATAAGTGTTGCTTTGGGTTGGGTTCTCTCTGAAGTGATTTGTCGACATTCTGTGTGCCTTCCCTCTAGTCTCATTCTCCCCCTCTACTCCTCTGTCTTGCCCCCGCCTGCAGGATGCTATAAAATCACTACGGTGTTCAGCCACGCTCAGACGGTAGTGCTGTGTGTCGGCTGCTCCACAGTGCTCTGCCAGCCCACTGGAGGAAAAGCACGTCTAACAGAGGGTAAGATATAAGTGTGTGTGTGTGTGTGTATGTATATATATTTACATGTATACATGTTTACATTTACATACACATTTACATGTACATACACTCACACTTACACTCACACACTCATATCTTGAGACGCACACAGTCAGTAAGGAGTTGTTAAGCAGAGGATTAGGGTTGAATCTTCCTGCCTCTCCCACATGCTCCCTGATTCACTTCTGTTGTTATCTGCTGTCAAAATCTAATTTTCTTCGGAGTGCTTGTTGAGGCACCAGGTTTTTCTTTTGTGAATGTGAACTCAAGAACCTGGTCTATTTATAATCAGGGAAATACCACTGAGTTCTAAACTAAGCTGTTTTGGTTGCTTAAAATTCTGTATGCAGTTTATTTTTATAATTGCACTAGTATGAATGCAGTTGAAAGGGCTGATGTGTAGCAGGACATTGTTGCTGAGAAGAACGGCAGAGACTATTGATTTAAGTCTGTTTAGGAGGGTTAGCATGATTCCCAAGAGCAAAGTGTTAATAGTGCCACCACTCTAGAAGTGTCAAGTTTAGTTGTACTTGCAGCCCATATTAAGGCCCATATAGTTTATTCTTGTGCACGAACACTAATTGCACTATTTTCTAGTAACAGTCTCTCCTTCCTCATTCTAGGATGCTCATTCAGGAGAAAGCAGCACTAGTCTCTCAACCAACAGTTCTGGTAGGAGAAGGAGAGACGGGATTGGACGATGAGAGGTTCGGTGTCTTCGCTCCTGGATCCTGGATGAGCCCAGTCCTCTTAGCCAAGACGAGGCGTGGAGGAGATGCGGCCAAATGCAAAGAAAAGAAGTCAATGAAAAAAATCAAATGATCTATTGGTCCCTGTGAGACCAGGGGCGAGTGGGTATGAGACTGCAGAAGAATCACTGGAACATCACATCTCCAACCCTGCCTCTCTGCAAAGTTAAATAAAGTAATGTCTTTCGTTACATTGGGCCACGTGTAGTTTCTTACCCTCATTAAACCTTGCTGCTGTACAACCTGTTTTTTTAGAGGATGTGGAAGTGAACTTCAATTGGGTGTTTCACCAATCCGACTAAGTACTGCTTTCCTGCTTGTATGGCTGCAGATGACTCCACATGCAGACCACATTTTAACAGATTAGCCCATAACATGGGGAGACGAAGGTGTTCAGGTGACTGATTTGACAAGTCTGACAGTCACTTAATGCAGCCCTCAAGGGTCATTATACAGCTTGTAATGACTTTGCAATTACAAAGTGACAAATTAAATAACCATTCATCAGACAGAAGAGCTATCTGACTTGATCCACTTTATTATACCTTGGGGAAGTAGTCTGTGTGTGTTCGTGTGATGACATGTCATTTCTGTGCGCTCCAGAGCCACTGCCTGCGCCTCAGCGCGCTCTCTGTTTGGGGCCTGTCCATCTGAGGAGACTGCTGTAGCCACGGTGACGAGATCAGCTGTTTACCATCGGCTAGGGAAAAGATGGAATGTTAATCAACATCTGAGCCGTAACTTCACAAACGTTTATTATTTTGGGAGTAAAACTAGTAGCCATAGAGGCCATCACGAGGAATCCTAATGGATAAGGATTTAATTTTAACCAAACTGATACATTCCTCTAGTAAGCAACAGTGTGGTGAATCAATGATCGAAGGGATCAATCCTATGAATAAGTTGTATGAATGAATTCTTAAAAATTCAATCAACTGCACTTAAACCCATGTACAGTTATTTTCTTCTATAAATGTAATGGTCTTTGGTTAGGCCAATAGCATAACTCCAGAGAACTGCCCCAAATGAGCTCCAGAGGGGTCTTGTGTCCTGAGATACTCACCTCTGGATGTAGGGGCTATGTAAGCTGATGGAGAAGCCATAAACTGTGACACGATGGCGTGGTACACTACACAAGGACACATTACATTTACAAAAATGTTATTGAAAACATGTCTTACAAAATCTACAGTACTTAAGGCAGTAAGATGCATTAACTATGATTTATACAGTAACCAAAGAAAGCACTCCAACATCATTGATTCGTCTGATGAGTTTCTAGGTCTGAGATTTAATTAGCAAATCATTATAAATCATAAATGCCAATGCTGCAGCAGATCACAGTTAATATCTGGTTGGTTCATCTCTAGTGTGAATTAAGGGAGATTCCAGTGTGAATGAATCAACAGCCGTGTTTTTGAAAGTCAATGTTGCATACCAGTTAAACCCCCTGTTTTCCTGGGAATCTCCCTTATTTTTTTCCCACCGTCTTCCCGTATTTTTCTGAAAATATCCTGATATTTAGCAGACGCTGTGTTAAAAAAGACCCGGAAAAGAATGTATAAACGACCGGAAGTCAGTCAATGGTGTGTCACAGAGTGTCTCATCCACTAATAGTAGCTCAAAAGGTCGGAAAACTGTGGCAAGAACACAATGATTATATAGAAAATGAAGTCAAAACCCTGAAGCTCAAGATTCAGTATAGTGGCTCCAGTGGCACAAGTGCTGTGAATGGGCTCATGCTCTGTTAAAAAGAAGTAAACATATTCCAGTTTTGGAGTCTTTTGGAGACGAATGGGAAGCTGATCTAATTTTCCAGTATTTTGGGTCAGGAAAAATTGTTGAAAGTTGACAGGAATAAAAAATAATAATAAAAAACTCACTTTCTGTTTCATTTTCCTATGATAATGTTAGCTGCCGGTTTGTTATTCGGTCTATGTCATATCAAATTTTCTAGTTCTTTTATCTATAGATAGCACTCAGTGACCTCAAACAACAGGGCTATGGATTGAATCACACTAGATTTCTCCTTTAAGGGGGTGTGGCTGCACAGGCTCAGTCGAATGGGGCATGCTAGTGTACAGTACAGTGATTATGAGTATGAGGGGAGGGGATGGGAGAGGAGAGGAGCTGAGTGGTGGAAGTGTGAAACATACGTACCTATGAACAGAGCTGCCGTGACAGCCAGAATGGCAAACAGAGCGAACGTCAGGATGAGTTGGAAATCCCACAGTCGAGAGAAAATACCAGCATTTGTCTGTGATGTGTCTGTCACACACA
The DNA here is from genome assembly GCA_015244755.2 of Tenualosa ilisha. Taxonomy (NCBI): domain Eukaryota; kingdom Metazoa; phylum Chordata; class Actinopteri; order Clupeiformes; family Clupeidae; genus Tenualosa; species Tenualosa ilisha. The sequence goes on from PYXC01001172.1 coordinate 805,793, forward strand.
CACACACACACACACACACACACAAAAGATGAAATATGAAATATGCACTCAACTCTGTGGATTCCAGTGATGTCTATGCATGTAGTTATCCTGGCTCAAGAGGATTTTTTTTTTAAGTTAAAATGATAACAATAGCATAGTGTCTGCACATATATAGTATACAAGACAAGCAAGGCTTTGTCACTGTGACCACTGCAGAGCTCCCGGTTATGTGCTTTCTGATTTGTATTGCAAATAACATTCACAAACTACTGCTACTACTACTACTACTGCTACTACTACAACTGTAACTACTACTACTAATTGATTTGTATGGTGCCCCTCATGCAGGAACTGAGGCTCAAAGCTGGGAGGGTTGAAGCAGACTCAGTAGGTCTTCAAAGGTCTTTGCTCAAAGTGCTTTACAAAGATCAATCTGTATTATTCATTATTCTGTTACTATTCTATTACACACCCTAACAGATCTGCCTGTCTGGTAGCCAGGCTTAAACTTAGACTTATACACTAAATGCATCATCCTGTATCTTCTGGGTGCATGGCAACTTACTGAGGCGCGTGCGTCTGTCGGTCAGGAGGGTGACGTTGAGCATGTGCGTCTGGGGAGAGAGGCTGCTGTAGATGGTCACGTTGATTGGGATCGGAGCCTCGTGCGAGGGGTGGTTCCACGAGGAGGCCCGCACGGACACCTTCAGTCGGGTCGGCTCCTGCTCCGAGATGGAGGCCGCGGACACGGAGATCGCTGGGTTGTCTGAGTAAAACTGGAGCCAATAAAAATACAGAGAACAGAGACGTGAAAGACATGAACCAATGAAGCTTTTTCATGTTACTAAACTTATACAGCACTGCTATACCGTACATCAGTTGCTGTGCAATCGATGCACATATCCCTGCTGAAGAATCCAGCTAAAAACCAGCCTAAGCTGGTGGTTGGTTTTAGCTGGCTTAAGCTAGTTTAAGATGGTCAAACCAGCCAAACCATCAAAAATCACTTAATCTGGTCAACCAGTCTGGTCAGTCTTGGACACACCATCATGTCCTAGCCTGTCAAACTGGACATTGCTGGAGTAGGCTGGTTGTACTGGTGTGCAAGCTGGGATGGGCTGGTTTATTGCCAGCAAGACCAGTTAGATTGACCATCATAAGCAAGTCAAACCTGTTAAAGCATCAAAACCCATAGGAAAGCACAGCTTAAGATGGCAGAAAACTAGCGGGTGACACCAGCTGAGATCATGTTAAACCAGCTAAAACCAGCTACCAGATTAGGCCAAACACTAAAATGTGTGTTTTTGATGTGCCTTAGTCTGCCCAGCACATGTGTGTTTACGTGTGTGTGTGCGTGTGTGTGTGTGTGTGTGTGAATGTGGTGTGTATGTGTGAGAGAGACAAAGACAATTCACCCTCAGTGTCTTTAGGTGTGTGTGTGTGTGAGCGAGAGAGAGAAAGGAGAGAAATATATTTTCACCGTGTGTGTGTGAGTGTGATAGAGAGAAGTTGAGGGTTTCCTTTCATTGTATTTAAATCTGTGTGTGTGTGTGTGTGTGTGTGTGTGTGTGTATAAAATAGTGCACTTTTAGAGAATTCTTATGCATCGGTGAGTACACTTTCAGTGGATTTACATATCTGTGTGTCATTACCTTCAGCGTGCTGAGTATGTGCTGGACTCCTTGAACTGTGACCTCTGTCTCCGGCTGCCGCGGGGAGAGACTGATGCCAGTGTGGGGGCAGTGGAATGCTGGGACATAGGGGAGGGCTACAGCAGCGGCAGAAGATGATGAAGAGGAGGAGGAGAAGGAGGAAGATGAGAGAGGGAGGCCTGGGATGGCTGACTGACCCCGCAGGCTGGTGGAAAGAGTGATGGAGAGGGGGAGGGTGGAGAGCAGGAGGAGGGTGTCGTCTGACTGGGGGCGCACAGAGATCCGGCAGCTATACTGACCTAGATACATACACACAGGGAGTGAGAGAGAGCCTATTAGAATGAGGTAAACCATGTAGAACTGTGTTATCTATTCCAATTCCGCTTTCAGAAAAACCCATTGGCCATGGACTGAAAAACATGTCTGCATTGATAAGAGGAATTTATAATGTTAGAAGCATGCAATCCTTGATTCCTACACCAAATATGAACAAGCATTATATGAACAAGATTACAAAATTATATCATCAATATATTTAGTGTCTGTAAAACACACAATATAAGCCAACTTTCTCTGTCTTTAGCTAAAAGTGCTTTCCTCATATGAAATGGGGAACCACTAAATTGCACTACAGCCTACCTGTGTCCCTATTGTACTGGGGAGTGGTGATGAAGACTGACTGCAGTGTGTTGAGCTGCTGGTAGGGGGCGCCAAAGTGCAGCGAACACAACAGCTCTTCCTCTGGCCTCAGCCGTTGCTTGATGGCTTCACTCTGGTCCACAGAGCACTGGGCTGCCGGACCACACAGAGACAACACAACACAGTGTCAGTGGTCTCCACTGCAGACACACCACTGCAATGAGAAGCTTTGCTGTTTCACTATAATGCAAATATCAAAGTGTGGAAGTATTCAAGTATTTATTTACGTTTTTTATTTTATTATTTATATTTTATTTTTATTTATCCTTGGGGAAGACTCATCTTCTGCTATTAGCCAATTCTCTGTAATACTACAAAAAGACATGTTGTGGAATTTTGTGTGATCTACACACTCATGACAGAAAGGTTTTGTGTCAAATGAAGCAGGTTCACCTTCATGCACACATTGATTTTTTTTTTCTCTGACATTTTGTCAAGGTTCTTAAAGTAACACATTGTGAGAATCAGTATTTCAAGACATTGCCCTTGATTTTCACTATACTGGTGTAGTGGTTACCCTTTTAGCACTTAGCACGATATACAAACACAAAACAGACAAAAAGACTAATATTCCTACAGTCATCATCCATGTCAGACACCTTTCTTGTGAAAAAGTCAGTTTATCGTCAAAATGAGTTTGAAACAGTTATTGAAAGGTAACAGCAGCAAACCTGCTGCCATCATTGCAAGCTGTCCTAACAGTGACATTTCTACCTGCCTGCAGACTAGTGTGTGGGCGTGTCCTGAGCGGCCTCACCTGAGTTGGCCACAGAGGTGTTCAGGTCCACGTTGACGACGTAGTCTGGTGCTTGGGGCCAGTTGGTGAGGCGCGTTTCCTCGGGTGCGGTTAGAGTCGGGGCGGCCGGAGGCTCCACGGTCACCTGGGACGCACCACAAGCACAAACCACCGCAAAAATATACAAAGGCCTTACGCGCTTAAGTGTTATGGAATCCACACACAGGGAGGCCTCCACCAACAGAATTAAATGTGTGACATGCATACAATACTCTGTTTCTGTGCTACCTCTTTGAGAGCTTGCTGCCCCACACCAAGCCAGTAGTAGACCACCACTGTCCCAGCATGCTTTGCCAGCGCCACTCCTGAGTTCGCATCCATCTGAAAGATCTGACTCGAGGACACATTCCATGTGCCTGGTTGACCTGGAATGAACAAGTTGGAGAATGCTATAAGTACACTATCCACTCCAGGATAAATGTGCTGTATACTAACTAGGATATAGGCCATGGCAGGATACAGGCAGAGGGAGGTCAAAGCAGACAGGGTACAAATGGAGTGAGAGGCGCAAACGTTCATTTAGTTCTGTGTTCTATTTTCGCAAGGAGGAGGGGGGGAAATCCTCCTTTCCGCAGACCAGAGTCGAGCTCTCACACGCTGATACCAAAGATCATTGAAAAGTTTATATTGTGTCTTAATGTGACACTCCTACTTATGTAGACAGGAACTATCCACATTTGCTCCTAAAGTGATATGTTGCTTTATCTTGGACCCCCACAAACACACACCTCTCAACGAAACGTTTTTTCTAATGTGTTCCAGTGAAATCAAACGGCTTTGAAACACAATGATTTTCCATGGACATTCATGGTAGCCATAGTATCCCAAAATTTTCAGTGGGGGGCGGGGGGTGCACTATGACCCCCTCTGGCCCGTGGGCTAAGAGCACTAACCCTGCAGGCCAGTGAGGGGAGAGCTGAAGCAGATGACGTCTCCTGGCCGGACGGTCGCCGGGGGGTCAGAGATGGCGGGCAGCACAGGCAGGGGTGTGTAGTCACTGAAGGAGGGGTTCGTTGCATCTCCCTGGATCCCCAAAACAGTCAGACCGGACGACACCGTCTGCACCATGAATGAGTGACTGTCTGAACCAGGAGTTACCTGGACCAAATCATCTCTGATTGTGGATGGGAGGAAAGGAGGGGGAAAAGAAATGACAGAAAAAAGAGAGAAAGAGAGAAAAAGTATTCACATTTATGAAACACATTTAGTATCGGGATTGTATGGACAGAGAGAAAGAGAGAGAGAGAGAGAGATCTACCTGTTTGTAATGATGTGTAGGAGGTTGGTATGGGCACAGAGAAAGAGAGAGATCTACCTGTTTGTAGTGATGTGTAGGGGGTTGGTATGGGCAGAGAAAAAGAGAGAGATCTACCTGTTTGTAGTGATGCGTATGGGGATGTCATGGGCATGGAACTCTTGGCCCAAGTGGTCGTAGCAGCGGGCCCGGATGTGGATGCTCCAGCCCAGGGGAAAGGCTGGCAGAGATCCCCCTCCCTTGCTGTGCAGCGTGGAGTCCGAAAACACCCGCAAAAACCACACAGCTGCAACCTAGGGGTCAGAGGTCATGTCAGGATGGGAGAGACTGGAGAGTCATGACTGTAGAATACCAGTATGTACAGAGGCAAAAGAAAAAAAGGTCTGCACACCATTATCAAAAAAAGCCTATACTTTAATAGACATGCAATGTTTCAATCGCAGATCTTCACAAGTCACTCTGAAATCACTGTAACATAGAGCACAATCGATGAAATCAAATGAACGGAATCTTACTCTGACACTGATGAGAAGAGTTTGGTTGACCCCGCATGTTTCTGTGGCGATGACCTCCAGAAGAACAGCTCCAGTTTTACACCCTGCCTTCAGCACCCCCTGTTCATCGATGGTGACGAGACCAGGTCCCTGGGCACTCTGATGGAGGGTGTAACGCATCGGACAGATGGAGTCTCTACAATTTGGGCACACGCAGACGCACACACACACACAAATAAACACACATACACACACACACACACACACACATATTTGTATAGTAGACCTACTCTGGTGAGTCAAACACCATGTCAAAACATATTTCTCAGGCATTCCCAACGCTCCTGTTTTTGCAAGCTCCAAAGCAGGCTCAATGACAACAACAAAACACGAACTTGCCCAGGCAATTCCATCCACACACACACACACACACACACACACACACACACGAACACACACGTGCACACAGTACACGTACACATTCATAGAGGTGCGAGCACACACACATACTTGTTGCTCTGGAGAGGATACGTTGAGTGAGGAGACATGAGAATGGACTGTGGGCTTCCCGTAGCTAACTTCATTTCTTCAAATACCTGAGCGAGATGGAGCAGAGCAATAGCAAAATAGGAAGAAAGAGAGAGAGAGAGATAGCAAGAAAAGGGAGAGAAAGAAAAGAGAGAAAAGCGAAAAAGTGAAATCTCAACACCTTCCATTCACGATTCTTTTCACAAGTCTATTATGACTATTCTTTCTTTTATTTGACTCCACAGGAACTTAGTTCTAAACCAAGGATAGTTTATCAGCCGTCTCTGTATCTCTACAGCTAATACCATTGTCTTTCATGTTGCATTATCACCTGGAGAAATTAAATACTCTTTTCTGATTGGCTGACAGGGGCACCTATGTAGTAGTGAGTAAATCTTCACCGTTCCATATCAGAATGGTAACTATAACAACCACAGTAAAAGACAGTAATAAACAGACAATAAATGCAGAGTTTTCAGAATTGAGATAACACCCCCTATTTGTCGTCGAACCCCCCCCCCCCCATCTCCTTTCAGTTGGCTCTTCCACAGTGCCCCCCAGCATTGTCCGAGCACCCCACAGGCGTTCTGCCGCCCCCATAGAGAAACACTGTTGTAGAGTATTCTGGTGCTGTGGGAGTGCCTTGTGTACCAGAATGTGGATCTCGTCCGAGAAGGGACAGTGGCTGTGTTCATCCTTGCCTGGAGAGTCTGTGGGAGCGGTTCGCACACACACCTTCAGAGTGGTCCTACCGGCAGCCCATGCTTTGATCAGGACGGAGAAACTGTGTGTGGGTGACACACTGATCCCTGCCTGACACACCGCACACAAACACACACACATACACACCCACCCACACACACACAACAGACACACGCAAACTTTCTCACTTTGCTTGACAACTAACATGAAAAGAAAATATGCATGAACACACTATCTGGCTGGTGTGTGTGTGTGAGAGTGTGTGTGCTTGTGAGATCCCTAGGAGCTTTTTGAGAAAGAGACAAAGAAGCTGAGAAAGAGGGAGTGAGAGAGAGCATTACCTATTGCTACAGCACCTGTCTATGTGGGTGTGTGTTCAGATGCACACATGCTGAGATGTACATGTACTTACACCTGTATCTGTGTGTGTGTGTGTGTGTGTGTGTGTGTGTGTGTGTGTGTAGGAGGCTGGCTGTAACAACGCACCTGTGTGTGTGTGTGTGTATGTGTGTGTGTGCATATCCTTTGACCTATAAATGTGTGCAGATACGAAATGTGACACCTGTGTGTGTGCACAAGTCTTGCCGCATGTGTGTGTGT